>JAVRKA010000005.1:13600000-14200000 GCA_034508555.1 Venustoraphidia nigricollis | reverse complement strand
TACAAACTAACGCTATATTAATATATTTTTAATTTTTCTTTAATCTAAAGGTTTAATTCCTTGCATTGAGTCATCCAAAAAAATATTTTTCGTGCTTGTCTATGCAAAACTGCATTAGGCGTTTTGATCAATTAACAATCAAAGAAACAACGCAACAACAGCGTACTGGACTGTACTTTATAGCAGGAAAGCGACAAGTGATAAGACAACCAGCGATAACCAATCACGTTCTGTGCCGGTAACTGGGAGGTGGTAGTCTCCCTTTCCCACTAAACAACCAGGACGGCTCTAAAATATGCATTTGCGACGCTGTTTGTGACTAACTTCAGAACCTTTTACAACCGTGGCGCGTATTATACATAAGTGATGTAAAATTACAGGTTATTTTTGATTGTAACCATTTTAGCAGGATAATTAATAGGCTATCTATAAAACAAGGCGGTTTCCTGTTTCTCAGAGCAACATAAAAAACAAGGACATACAGCAGAACACTGCAATCGAAAGAATAAAATAATATATTTATATAGGTATATTTTATAAAATAAAAATCTCGACATGATTTACAATCATGCGCAAAACTTTCTGCGCAGCCTTGTATAATAATAAACAGTCGCGGATGTTTGACTGGATAATTAGTGGGTTGTTTGCCCTTTTACATCACTATGCTACATTAATATCCGTCTTTTGAAAAAGCAGATATCGTCGGAAAACGGGCTTTAGTGAAAACGCTTCCACAGATTACCGCAGGACAGCAGGAGCGAACGCGATTCGCGATCAAATTATATGGCGAATTATTTTAACATAAGATACATCGACCTTTCTATCAGATATGGCGTTCTAAGCGTCTAGAACTAAGTTGGAGAATTTAACCAACGAACACGCAGCTGTATTCAAACAATTCTATGTCGTCAACACACGTTTAATGTAGAAAATGCATGTACTTGAAATAGCAAAAAGAAAAAATCTAGAAAAATTCAAAATTACCCGTAATTCCAGACCCAATTGTTGACAAGACTTCTTTTATTTGAACTGCAATTTCTCTTGTCGGAACTAAAATTATTACTTGGACCGTTTTTGACGTCGGTTTTACTGTTTCTAGTGAAATAATACCAAAAACAATTGTTTTTCCGGTACCCGATTTGGCTTGCATAATCATATCTGGAATACAACAAAATTCGTTAGAAATATATTAAGACAAAAAAGGGTTTATGTTTTTAATTATTTACTTAATATTACTGCAAACTAATAAAACATACCAAATCCACAACGACCTAGTGGAATTGCCTTAATTTGGATAGGTGACGGCCTCTTGAAACCGTTGTTCCGCAATCCTTCCAAAATATTTTCCGGCAATAACATGCCATCAAAATCTAAACCCGGATCTATATAAACATCTTTAGTTCTTGGTTTGCCGTTAATATCATGAGCCATTTTTAACAATTCTAATCTAAAATAGTTATTCTTCAAACAACTTTGTATTTCTGTTAATTAATTATTTAATATTTTAGGTTATTTTAGTCTCACGTTTTTGCATCAGATCTGTCAATTCTTCTGTGTGTCAATTGTCAAATCAGTCCAACTCATAGATGTAGTAAGTATTCCTATGTCTATGGTCTAACTAGTGCTGCTCTTTGCTCAGAACTATGCACTTAATGATAATTACGTTCGATGGCGCTAGTAGTATTTCTCACCCAGCGAATGAAAGTTGTGGTGAAAGCCCCTGACTCACATTCGGGAATCCCGGAGGGGGCAGATGTGACTGGGACTCTCTCCTATTGCCTCTCGCCGCGAAACGGTAATTCCTGTACTGACCATCTTATTGAGGTCTTCTATGGTTTCCCTCAATTAATTCTAGATGCTGATGACCTCAGATGTTGAGCGCCTAAATTCTAAAATCTGTAATCTCTCCAATTTCCAGATAAATTTCGAGGTGGTTCCTTATATTCGAGGCCATGGCCGATTACCTATCAAACTTAGTTCAAAAATTGTTTCCTTAATCCTAATTTTCTATAAGTAATTCCTTCATTCATAAGAGCTTGGCAGAATAACGGGAAGTGTGGTAGATGGAAAATAGTAATGGTGCGAATGGCGTATGTTATGACATAATATCGAGATCATTATTATTATTAGTATAGTATTTCCCAAAATTTCATTGCCCAGGACCGGACGTAGGAAAGGACAACAGGTCTGTAACTACGAGGCCTATCGATAAGAAGGGCCTACTCAAGTTTTATATGTTTGCCAATTATTTCTTTGATAAAAATACAATATCTTGTGCATAAAGGAATAACAGAAAGTTTTAAAGTAATAGGTAGTACTTACCATTTTATATTAACACAATATTGACACATTTGAAGTAGATAAAATAGGTCAAAGAGTTCACTAGTGATTTGTAAAGTTAAGCAAAGAAAAGATAACATTTTAAGCGCAAAAATGTATTATTTCATGACTAATTAGCTTACTAAATATCTAAGATTAAAATTCTTTTAACGACTCAGATTTAAATGCAAGTCTTTTAACATTTTCTTTTTGGGATTTATGAACACAGCTTTTGCTTATCTCTTTATTCGATTTTGCTCACGGATAAAAAAACTTAACACAATTGGCGTATAGTTGGCTAAAAATGTTTTAAACTTTAAGTTTAGGTAATATTATAATAATGTATTAGATTTCATTAAAATAGGTTTAGCCGTTTTCAACAATGTCGGTGCAAATGCAAAATAGTCAGATAATAATTCTGGAAATTAGTTTTCTCCGTCATGTAAGGCCGTATAACTTGGGTAATCAGTCTCCATGCTTGTGTCCTCAAAAATTATTAGTTTGATATATTCAAATAAACAATAACCGCATCTCTGACAGCGTCCTCTGGGGTCTGTGCTCCTGTTACGACTCTACCCTATAGAGTATAGACTATACAAAATTCTCGGAACTGGAGCTGAAGGCTCCACTACTGCTGTCGCTGCCGCGTTTTTAATATATACGCTGTAATAAAGCGCTTTTAATTAATGAATGTATGAGATTTGTTATAAAAAAAAATAAGACGAAACAACAAGTTTACAATTAGTTAAAAAAAAATCATTTAAATATTAACTTGAGACTTCTATATTATTTTAAAGAGTATTAAAAATGAAAATTATAAGTTCTATGGTTTTGTTTTGTGAATTGGTTATTTTTTGTCAGGCTACAGAAATTTGTAAAAATCCATGTCCATTGATAGGGCCACGAACTGTAAGGTTAACTGCGCATAAAATTAGCGACGGTACTTGGACGACAAAGGTAAACAGAGCTATACTTTTTAACTTTACTTTTATGAACTAAGAGCTCACCGTTGTATTTTCTTCGGCAACCCTTTGGCGGCCCTAATTTTTCAATTGATAATAACAATAATAATAATATCAAATTTAAATTGAAATCGTCCGTGATAATGAATTAGTAGGATAAGGAAAACTTGGACGAAACGTTGCAAACTTGTAAAATTTAGCATTCAGTTCAACTTATTTAGTTCTACTAATTATAATATCAAATGTTCATACGCTATAATTCGTAAAACTAAATGTATAATTAGATATAGCTAAAGCTTAGCTTTCGTGACAATAAAAGTTGATTGCTTGAATGTGTCACTGTAGAGTAAATGTTAACGCAACCGCCGCGATGGTAGAAGAGTCGAGTTAGAATCCTGACGGTGAGATTAATTTAAAATATTTTTATAGGATTGTAAAAATGACTGTGTCTTAACAATAATAATAGCAAACTTTAGCTAGATTGAATAATAATAATAATAATTTATGGCTGTCACAGTGGTTAGCCAAGTTCTTGTCAGGCATTTGTAACATCGCATGACGACTCTTTTATATTAAAGTTCTTTTGTTTTTAGGGATACTTGCTCGGTTCGTTGGAATCACTACAAATAACAAATGACGACATCACAACAAACGAATTCAAAGTACATATGGACTGTAAGTTTGTTCTGATATAATCACTTTTATATTTTTCGAGAAGTAATGGGTTCGAGATCCGACGGAGGCAGGTGTGAGAGAGATATATTATAGACGCTAAACTGCTGAGGTCATGAGCGAAGGCAATAGTGGCTATGGGACTTTTTACTGCTACCTCTCACACCCAGAAGCGGTATTTTCTTGTATCGTGGTTTCTCCACGGTTTCTCTCAATATTTACGTCTTCTTATCCACATTTCTTTCTGTTATGTGTTTTAGTTCCAATTCCTATGAATGTACATTTCAAAATCTTACACAGAAATGCAACGTTAACTGCGACTTTAACTGCAGCCGTAAGTTAAAATTCTATGTCGACTCTCAATTGTTTAACCAGAATTCGATAGGAAACTTATTGTTTTTATTTCTTCTAGAATTCCACCGGAATGAATCCGAACGCTACTTACACAACAAACGAAATTCTGATAAATCGTTTACGGGAGTTGAATTACAGTATTCCGGCACAATTTCCTTGCAACAATTGGTTAAACAATCAAAGTGACGTGGGACGTCTGTTTCGTTACGAAGTTACAGTAATGTATTTATTTCCAGATTTTACCCGCGGCCCTGTTCGCATGAATGACTACTGCTCATTAGTTTACATTTTCTCAATAGGAGAAATATAAAAAAACGGCCAAGTGCGAGTCGGACTCGCACGCGAAGGGTTTCGTATACCACCGTACAATATTTATTAACTTTATTTTATTTTTATTATTTGTCATAACGGCCATAATAACAAACTGTCTGTAAAAATTTCAAGTGTCCTACTTATTACGGTTCAAAAGATACAGCCCTGTGACAGACGGACAGACAGCAGAGTCTTAGTAATAGGGTTTCCATTGACACCCTTTGGATACGGAACCCTAAAACCATACGTCATGGGACCAGCGAGGGACCTACTAGAGAGGACAGGTCCATCACTGGTCGTTTTTGTACCTAGCCATGTGGGGTTTCATTGTTTAGAGCTCGTTAATTAAGTAGAACCCGACTATATTTTTGTTTTTATTTTTTATTTTCAGCCGCAGTTGATTTATCAATCTAACAATCTGAAAACGTTAGATTATGTTATTAAAAAACAGTCAGCCACCGATGTGCAAGTTCATATTGATGGTACAATATTAATCAGTAACATTTTTTTTTAAATAATTTAATCACGCATTATGTTTCGAAAGTGTTACTAACATATTATGGTAACCAACACCATAAGTTCCCTATGGAAAAAAAATATTTTTTCTAAGCTTCATAGTTTCGTAAATATTTCGAATAAAACAAAAATCAGATGTTCTTTTGTTCTGAAAATCTCTCAAAAATAAATTAGCTAGCTAGCTGTTAACCAGGCTTTGGTTAAATTTTACATGTGATACTATACTAAGTAACCATGTAAACGAAAAGAAAATTTCACAATATTTGTTACTACCCGTTACCCGCGTCACTGCACGCGTTAACAGAAAGTTTATTTTAATTTATTATAATATATCAAATGTCAATATTTTTGAAGTTGGAATGATGCTGTCGACCAATTGGCTGATTTTTTTTTAGTTCCAATGGTGCATACATGTGTCGAAAAGTTTTTGCCCGGTTATCGATTAGTTTTCGATACATATTATAGACTATCTGATACCAGTGCAACTTGGAAAACCGCGAAACAAACTTGCAATGAACAAGGATCTCGCTTGGCATTAATAAATAATCCTTATGAAGCGGATGCAATTACAAAAATAATGCTCGAAAGAAATATAACTTTTGCTTGGGTCGGAGTGCAAATTGTTAATAAACGAGTGAAAACCGTTGAAGGCAAGTTTTAAATAATAGTTTTTGAACAGAAACCATAAAATATTACACATAACAAACCAATGAAACGAAATCAGGTATTCTGTGGACCGTGGTTATACTCTGTAGAAGTGAAATGTGTTATTAAAAGTGTTCTATAACTTTGATACGTTAGTTTTATTCTAATTCCAGAACTAACAGGGCTACCAAACAACGTAATACAGAGTGAAGATTTCAGCGATTGGACATTTTTGTTAAAAAAAACAAACAAACAATATGTCGTAATATATTTAGGTCATTATGTTATATTTATATACTAATGAAATTATTATTTTCAGATAAATCCATACAAGAGACAGGCTTCACGAAATTTGCAAGAATTGATTACAAATACGAATGTTTTGGCCTTAAAAACTTTCAATTGTTCGATCAATCTTGTTTACAGCGTAATTTTTTTATCTGTGAGAAACCTGGACACATATTTTTGCAAGAACCTGTTATGGAGCCATGTCCAGTTTCAAAAAAAAGTGTGAGAAATCGTCAGTAATGTTATTAAAAAATATAAATATTTAGTTTGAAATTATTAATCAACCCTATTATATTGTTACTCACTCCCGCCAAAAATTTTATTATTTACGTATTTTGATCTGAGAATAGATTTTTATGTGTCAATTTAAAAAAATCCGTCGTATTTTCCTTATATGTTCTGTACTACCGTTTATATGCTTGGGACTTTAAAATCTTTTTAACGGTTATCGTCTATGATTAATAACAATCGATTTTTTCATATTCATAACCGTGGTTTTTTTAATCGGTCGACCATCGGGTTTCGTGCCCATCTTTATTTTAAACTATTAAAATTATTATTCATTTTTAGCCGTCATAATTTCGAAACTAAACGAGATGCCGACCTGCGCTTTGAGCTAATCGATTCAGCGTATTTTTTTATCATACACAATAATTTTAAGCATACTGAGATATTTCTGTATTTTTGAAAATATCGTAAATCTTTTCATGCGTTTTGCTAATCTAACTTTTTATGACACAAAACGCTTTTAGCCTGTCTGATATTAATCGAACTTGTATAGAAAAAGTCGATTCCGATCATCTGTAAGCGGCTAAGCCTGTATATAATATTGGTTTCACAGAAATGAACGTTAAGTATTTAAAAGTTTTTTGAATATATTCCCGCCACATTTCAGTGAATGTGCGGCCTACGTTCACTTTCCACACGCGCGGTTGCATTTTGACAGCGCCTGGAAATGATAAACTTACAAATATGGCTGTCAGTGTGTATGTTTAGTGAGTCGAAAGTGGATTAAAATATGTATAGAACGTCATTTTTACACGTAAAATAATGAGTTAAAGTGAACATTGTGAATTTTTAAGTGAAAATATGGTTAATTTATTTCAAACAACCTAATATTTGTGTCTTTTATAAAGGTATTTATGCGGATTTTTTGTTTTTAAAGGCTAAGTTGAAATGTCATTCCCCTCTTATGTTTCTTTTATTGCTATGAATTTTCCTTTATTTTTTTGAAATATTTCTTCTTTTCGATATTTTATATTATATGTTTATATCGAATTTCTTTACTATTTCTTTAATATGGTATACAATGTCACATTTCACTCCTTATTAGTTCTGATATTTAACCCAGTTTTCGTTGACATAAGTAGAACAATGATCTGTAAATTTAAAAATAATTGTGGGGAATTTTCTTTGTCATTATTATTTTTAAGATAGCTTTCCAAAACTTTTTCAAAAGGTTTGTTGACGCGAAACACGACCTGTAAGATTTTTTTTCGTTATAAACTAAGAAGTATATTCATTTAACATAATTATCAGGCCTCTATATTATCAATTTTTATTATGACGTTTTTTATATGGCAAACGGATATGATAAGAACGTGATATCCCTGAAATAGGGATGGGTCTCAATATTATAAAATGAATAATATCAAATATGTTTTCAAGGGTGCAACATTATCGTTTGTTAAATTTTATTTGAATAGCTAATTTTATTTTTTGATAATGTGGTTTGAAACTTTAATTTACTCAGTTAATGAATTAAATCATAATTGAATGCCCTTTCTTATACCACCATAGCGTAACGGAAAATGCTTTCGACTCGAAAATACATAATTCGGCTTTTATAAAGTTAATATGTTTGCATGTGAATAACACGAACATAATTAATGGTCTTAGCTGTTGAGCGTGTATAATCTACAATTATTCTTCTTCAACACAAACGTAGTGTGAGAAAAACTAAAAAGAGTACTTTTTAGGGTTGCGTACCTCAAAAGGAAAAAAGAACCCTTATAGGATCACTTCGTTGTCCGTCTGTCTGTCTGTTAAGAGCCTTTTCCTCAAGAATGCGTGGAGGTATCAAGTTGAAATTAATATCAAATACTCAGTTCTACAATCCCTTGGAGCTGTGAAAAAATCAAGCTTCTAAGTCAACACAATCAAAAGATACGGTCGTTTATGTCACGTATTTTGGCACTCGCAAGGGAATCAAAATCTATGGGGTACTTCCCGTTGACTTAGACAAATAAGTGGAGAAAATATTTGGGAAGAAGCAGGCCCATCTTTTCGCTTGGACTTGAGCCCAGTGCTCTGTTAGTCACGGGGCTCCATAACCCCCATAACAATTATAACTAGAATCGTATTTATTTTTGTTGATAACCCATATTTCTGCTAAAGGGAAACCATTTATCCTAGAGTAGCCCACGTGGTTTAAGACGGCCCAGAGAATAAGCTATCATAACAGAGACGTATCAGTTTCGGGCAACGCCGGGTAAATGCGGCTAGTTCCTTGCATTGCCAAATTGCTTTCAAAAAATATAGCAAAAATAATTTTTAACAATATTTATATTTTTTCCTGTTGAATTTAGATACTTACGTTGCCGACTGTGGCATAATTTTTAGCATTTCCTGCGACTGTGTAATAATTGTAATTGTTTAAAATTTCCAGTCAAATAAGGAAAAATTGTAATTTGATTCAATTGTTTACTGACCATTTTGTTTTTAAAAGATTTTATTTAATTATTGTTTAAGTCAACATTGCAATTGTTTAATTTTTGCGTGTGTCAACATTTACTCCCTTAAATAAATTGTGGAAATCCAAGGTTAGATATATTTTAATAATAATAATATGCTCTTGACTGTATTTTTATAATTATTAATTGTTTATACAAGGTGTCTCAGGTCGGTCGCCTATACCATAGTGAAACAGAGAAAATAATTCTGAGCAGAGAAGTCTTGTATCCGATGGACCCGTTGCGGATACATCTTGATCAAAAAATATCTAAAAACTTTTCTGTTAAGAATTGTTTACTCTATTTCACTGTATACTATACGAGGACTATTGTTCTTTGACAGCCTGTATATTTTGCGCAATCAAAAACGAATTGTCATGTGTTGATCGCCATTTGTGAGTTAATATAATATTATTATTTTTAAAAAAATTACGTGTCTTATCGTAGGAAGTGTCTGATAATTTGTGGTAACAAAATGACAAGTTCAAAGCTTATCAGAACTGCACATTTTTAAATTGGAATCAGGAAAAAGTCCCTATATGATAATTATACCTACGAATAAGGGATGTACCAGGCCCGTAACAGCTTGATACTTGAACCTTGGATATGCACTAAACTGTGTATTTGTAACGGGAGAACATTTCGCACACAATCTGTGCAACAAAGTTTTTTGTTTTTCCATTTTTACTGTTCCATTCGCTTTTTTGTGATTGCAAAATGTAACGGATTTTTAAATCTTCGTGTTAAGCCTCGGCTCCACAGATGCCAAGGCATGGGCAAATATTTGCTTCAAATCTCGTCTTTCCCTAATCCAATGATTTCAAGCCGGCTACACACTGGCCCAGCCTGGCCCAATGTTCCTTGGCGAATATATACGTTTAACATCAATTATTTTACAGTAGGTATTAATAACACTATAATTTATACGTTTCAATAATCAAACGCGCAACCATGAAGATTTTTGATTACAAATAATTACAAACAAATACAAATACAAAATGGCTAGCTGTGTTAGTAAATACCAAACGCAAAATACGTATTCTCAAATTATGTTTATTGAAATGAAATACGTTTTGTGTAATTTAACTTATTTCATTGACTTTATTAAAACATCATTGACGAATGTGTGTCCAGACTCATTGCAACATTGTCAAACAAGGAAGCTCCTTTTACTCGGGCTGGAAGCTGGTCGGTATTTGTCGTTCTCTTCGACCAGTCCACCAATACCGTCCATCATCATTGTTACTGACGAAACGGCTACATTACTGGACGATATTGCAGGGCCAGCCTTGCCATGTGTGGAGCCGGGGTGTCTATTCAAAGCCATCTAATTGTTATGTACTTATTAGAAACGATTTTATCTATAAATTTAATATGGCTGCCTGTCCATAAACAATAGAAATACATTAAGCCATTAGGCGGATGGTGTTTATATAGGATTACATAAATTACGGTAGTTGTCGTGAGTCATTATTTTAAGTATTGGGGGGATGAGCCCGCACGTGTGCTGATATTAATATACACGTGTGATATATTCGAAAAGGGGTACCACTTGCGCGCAAAAACCCTACACCAAACTTCCTCGTTCGGCAATTAACTATGATTTACATTGCTTTGTTTTATCTATCTGATTGTTGGGTAGGGCGGGGCAAACGCGCTATTATTTTACACCGGGCAAGTTACACGTTAATTAAATGATCTCCAAATATTTTGTAATTTATAACGTAACCAGGCTAGGGTTGTTGAATCTGTTTAAATTTCCAAAACCATTGATCCGATTGGCACAAAAATTAATAGGTCTATATTTATTACTAAGACAAACATTAAAAAAATCGGTCAATTCCTAGCCGAATTTGCGTGGAGAAGGTTCGGTAACATTGCATTTTCTTTGGTTTTCCGTTAAGATTTTCATGCAAACATGAGTGAGGCTCTCTATTCAACTTTATATGTTTATCCTTGTTTTACGAATCAAATGCAACACACTATAAACTTCTATCCTTATCAGTTTCATGTAATTTACGAGACAAAATAACTTCCCCTTTATTTGTCAGTTCTACTTCTCCTTGATTTCTTACTGTTTTCAAACAGATACGTCGCTAAAGAAGTTAAACTTAAAAAACTAATAAATTTTCTTATTTTCGGTTCTGTTTCATCTACGTATTAAGATGACATCGTTTAGCGCTGTTACGTATAGCGTAGGAACTTATTGGGACGTATCTTCCGCGTTAAGCGGGGTCTTACGGTATATATAGATTCACTCAGTTGTTTTGCGAAATAGAAAACCTTCAAATGCGTTGAGTAATATAATAAAAATGATAGTGGTGAGCAGGACTGACGCTTTTCGGTTTGATAATAATATCCGATGATGTATTATCAATTACCAGTCGCATCAACTATCAAGTTTCTAAGAAGACGATTTATTATTATTTTTTTTCTACCACGTGCGACACACATTGTTTCAGTTCTGTTACTTTATAAATATGATCTGAAATAAAACTATTTGAGACGCGATACATTTATAGGAATAAGACTTCTACGTCATCACTAATTACTACTACTATCACCAGTGTATTAGACTGACTCTTATTTGTATAAGTCAATTTTTTTTTTCAATTTTTTTGAGTTGCTACCCCCTGAAAAAGTTCTATATATTGAAAAAAATGATTAGCTTAAAATTTCAGCTCAATTTATACAGTTTAACCCGTGCCGAAAACGCAGAGAACTTTGAAAATAAATTACGTAGAAAGCAAATTCCGAAACTACTTAACTTTGTGCTTAGGGTATAAAAAATTAACTTTTCCTATGGATCTGGACAAATCAATTCTCCTCTTAAACACATCTTAGGACTTCTTTAAGATAGAAATTGGTTGGTGTTAAGTCATAGGCAAAGTTACGCACTCGCACTACGGAACGTAATGCTAATGATAACCGTTGCAGCGTTTTCGGCACGGCTTAATTTTAATCATTCGAGCTGAAATTTTCAGATAATAATTTTTTCAATGTAAAGAACCATTTTAAAGATTAGCATGTCCTGTTTTGTGCATTAATTTAGCATCGCCAATAATATTTTCATCTCAATTAACATTGAAAAACGTTACTGGGTCAGGCGTTGTGTCAAAAATTGCCCGAAATTTAAAAAACCGTGAAAACTACAAAAAACACTATGCCGAGTTAGCGGGATTGTTGCAGCGAATTTTAGGCCAATGAAAAAGACAAGCGTTTCGTCATTCATAAATTCGAGTCGTGAGTGTATTCTTTAGCTGAAAGCAACCCTAAAGAGTATTTAAGTTGTATTCGTTGGGGTGGTTTTCCCTCATTTTCGGCCTTTACCACATGCACGTATATTGATTGTTCTACCCTTATTTATACTGAAGTAGTATTTTTTCCCTACATGGCGTGCTGCAAAATTGGTCTATACAAGGTGTTTCGGAAAGACTGTCAATTTTTAACGCAGTACCTTATTTAAATTGTACACACCGCCAACGGTATCTGCTTTTTTAAAGTCTCGGCTTCACACTTGGCAAGGCTGGCCCACTACAGTGGCAAATATATGATTCAAATCTCGTCTTCAGCTACTCCAATTATTTCACGCTGGCTACACACTGGCCCAATGTTGGTTGGCAAATATTTTGTCTTCGGAACTACCGCAATTATTTTGCAGTAGATATTATAATAATACTTTTCAATAACCATGTCATCAAGCCCTCAACCATGGACTACAGTTAATTACAAACAAACAAATATGCGGAATGTTAAGTAAAATAAAACCGTTTAAAAATGCAAATAACATAGCTTGATTTTCTATTTTAAATGGAAAATAACTGTGTTAGTATTCAAATACTAAACGCAAAATACGTATTCTCAAAATGTTTATTGATATAAAATGCTTTTTGTGTAATTATGTATATTATTTCACTTATTTCATTGATTTTATTAAAACAATACCGTCCCGCATCGAATATTTGACGATCATTGTTACTGCGGTGAAGCAGCCATATAATCATTATTGGAGGATATTGGACCAGGCTTGCCATGTGTGAAGCCTAGGCTTAACGCTTTGCGCACCATAACTGAGTTTTCGCTCATTTAAATAGCTTAGTTAATTTCGCAAGAAGTTGAATCAAATTGTAGCTTTTCGAAAAGGGGGAGACTCGTCTATAAAATACAACTATTTTTAAATTGATTCGCAAACAGCTGTTGTCGGTTGATATGTACGTGTGTACGTCCGAGCTGTACAGATGTCACTTTTTGTTGTGTGAGAGAAACTTTGCTTTTATAAATATAAGCAATCAAGACCTCCTTCATTTTTTCTGAGAGGTTTAAATTATTGATATTTTTGAAACACAAAAAAATTAGGAATTTATTTTTTCTGTCATAAAATATTTTTTATGACCCTGTTTCTTTAGTTGTCACAATATGTTGACCATATGTTTAGTACAACTTGTAGTGGACAGTGTTATTTCTTTGTGTAAAATTATACGAATTTTTAAAATACGGCCACGTGACAACATCTCTGTCGACTTTAACGATGTCACTAAACGATAATTCCTTCCAAAAGATTAATTTCATATAAACACGGATATCAGTTTTGATGAAAAATGTCACGCTTAATGGAATTCCCTGTTATGATTTTATATTCGAATAATAATATGACTTGTGCGCGGTGCATATTTATGTGATATGTATGTTTTTTAGGTATTTATTACTGATCCCCAGGTTGTAAAATATGCTCTCGGGAAATTGTAGTTGTAAAATATATTTAATTGCTGTTTTTATTTGCTGTGATTACGCATTAAACTTCACAAAATTTGCCTTGCTGCTTAAATATTTCAAAAACATATTTTGCTCTAAAAATTGAATCAAAAAAATTAGCTGGTTTGAGCTGGTTTGTGGTTGCAGGACGGGCAAAATGCCGCTACTGTTTGTGCGATATCGTGCAGGTTTGTGCTGTGCTGGTCGTGCTGGTCCATGCTTGACTAGCGTGCGCGATCTTTAAACGTCACTCAAACGAACAGTTAGGAAATTATATTCGATGTCCAATTAGATTAGATATAAAAATAGTGGCAAATCAGATTGTTACAATTATGTTTGTTTTTTATAGATAATCGCGCAATAGGAAAACCAAACAAGTTGTGAATTCCGAGAGCCATGGAGATAAGGATATGTCATTGGTGCGTTTGAATTACAATGCTTTGACGACAACAATACAGTTTCTGAATGTATAGAAACTGACCAAGCGGCCATATAAAAAATGGGGAACAAGTGTTGTAGCCACCGACAAGATACGGAACAACCGAGAGGTCAGTCGTTTTCTTTTTTTTTATATATGAATTATAATATTTATTCCAACAAAGATATTAATAATACAATGCATAAGCTACGTACATTTTGGAATTAACCTACCCAACCTGGCAAGGCCAGTGCTATTGAAATGATTTAATAATTGTGTTGAGTGAGTGCAAATATAAATTTAAGATTTGAGTGATATGTTAAACAATGTGAACACTAATTTGACTTGTTTTGTGCAATAACAGTTTTTAGTTTTGTGCCTTATACACAGGGCCGGTTTTACCCTAAGTGCCGCCCTGGGGCTTCGTGAAAAGTGTCGCCCCGTTACTTAAAGCGGTATGCAATTTTCAAATAAAATGATTTATTTATAGTCGGATATCTTATTATAAATGGCAAAATTACACAAGAAAACATTATTTTTCGTATTAAGGTAGTTGTCGTGGTTAAGGCACACCGTCAGAAAATTCTTAATTTTTGTATACTTATTAAGGACATGATAATACAATTACCCTGAAAATTTGAAGTCGATCGACCGTATATAATCCGAGATAAATTCAATTAAAAATTGGATAATTAACATTGATTGTATACGATTTCTGTAGTTCTGAACCAGTTTCTTATTTATAAAAAAAGAACTAACTGTCGGAAACTTTCCAAAAACTGGCAGTCTTTCAATGCATTTGTTATGAGTTTAAAAAAAATAAGAAAAAATTTTTGACCGTCTAATTATCTATAAATAACGGTTTAAAGTTCAACAATTTATAGACAAGTATACATGCATATAAATACTGTATGGGTTACGTTTCCACGGGTACAGTCTTGTGTACAAATTATGGATCACTTAGCTACAAGCTAGTATACTTTTGTGACGCGTATAATCTATAACTTTTTGACAATATTGTACCACGACAACTACCTTAAAAATCATAAATTGATAAACAAACCGATTGCTCATAAGTTGTGACATATTTATACATCTTTTCAGAGGCAAGCGCGTCTGACTTTTTGATTTGCAAACTGAACAATTTGTGAATTTTGCAGCGTGCAATTTAAACTGAAGTAATGATTATATCAAACAAATTGTGATCGACCCAAAAACTTTTAAAAAATTGTGAATTACAGGATACTTATTCTCTTTATTAAAAATGTGTGTAAAATTCTAGACACTAATTTTTCTATAACGTGAAATTTTTTTTCCTCATGTTCCAAATTTTGCCGCCCCTAGAAATTTGCCGCCCTGGGCATTAGCTCCTAGGGTCCCTAGTGTAAATCCAGCGCTGCTTATACAAAGTGTGAATTATAAGCATTCAAATTACCATTTCGAACAATAACATGTTAAATTTTTTGCACTATATTAAGGGGGTATTCTCATGTGAACGCATAAATTTTACCTCTTTTTAGGGAATTTTTTTTTAGACGACAATAACATTCAATCATTTTAATTTTTTTATATGTTTTTGTTTGTATCTTTAACTATAAAAAAAATGTTTTTCTCTTATTTTACATTTTTTATATATATATATTTTTTAATTAAATTAGACACTAAAAAAAGCAGGTCACTGGTCATGGTAATAGCGGCTGTTCATGTTGTCTGAAATATAAAAATCGAATGGATCATTGTTCAGTAGGGATGTCGCTATCGTCCCTATTAAAATTAATCAATTTCATTAAAAAAAAAAATGGCGGACTGTAGAAAAAAAGTTTGTGTTTTTTGTTAATTTTTTTGTTAAAAATCGTTTTAAAAAAATAAGAAAATATTTTCGAAAATAAGCAATTTTGGTACGGACGATAACCATTAATGAGTAGAAGAACATATATAAATTTCAAAGCAATCGGTTGAATACTTCTTTTTTTAGGACCATGACAGTTTTAGAAAATAATGTTTCCAGATAAATGCGTTTAAAGTTTCAAGAGCCAACAAATCGCTTATACGGCTCGTCGGCGACTATGAGTTATAATTTATTTAAAACTAGGAATTTCGGTCTCTATTTTTCACAGCATATTTTCGATAGGTTTTACTATTGAAATATGAAAAAACCCGGGTCGCAGTGCCAAAACCCTGCCGACAATATAGTGTATTTGCTTATACAGACAGTGTGGCTTTATTTTGCGAGCTTAAGTTGGTTTTTGGGCAAAATAAAAAATTTTACTCCTTAATACACCCCTTAAAATAACATTTTTTTTCTTAATTGCAATATTATTATAAATCGAACCTCTATACCAAATTATATACAACTTTCAGTAAATAATTCACTATTTGTAAACTAGTGTTTTCATAAAATTTATAAGTCCGGTCCTGTCGGGCCGATTTTATTTAAATTTTAGGGGCACCTTTTAATTACTACTAAAGGGTTAAATGTCAATTTTGAAACGATTCTGAGAATTTTTTCGGTATTTTGGGGCCCAAAAACATTTTTCAACCCCTAAAAACTACCCTTAAAATGCCCCGATTACGCCCATTTTAAATAGGCTTCTTGCGGTGATGGATTTCAACACGTGGACCAAATTTCATTAAAATCAATTAACTCTTTCGAAAGTTATTGCCCGCACATATATATATATATATATATATATATACGTATATAAATATATATATATATATATATATATATACATATATATATAAACATTTTCAAAAATGGTGCCAAAGTGTTTAGGAGGTTATGAAACGTCGAGAAATTTTAGTCCGACCCCTAGGTCCCGCCATCCGACCAACGCCAATAGTGTATGTTGCCATATGGCAAATACACTAAAAAAATCGATTTTTCGAAGTGGTCACATGAGAATACCCCCTTAAACCAGTGTAACTTTTCTAGTAATCATAGACGATATGATAAGACTGCAGGCACTTAAGTGTTTTGTACGTCAAAAATTTATATCAATTCATTTTCGTGTGAAATTTTATACGTTTTAGATTAGATATGCGGTTTAACAGTGCATCACCAAACATTTTTATTAGTGAATTGCAATTTGAATTAATGTAACGGTTTTTAAGATACATAAAATATTTATGAAGTAATGAACTAATTCTTTTAAGGAAAGTACAGACGAAAAATTTAGTTTATTAACGTGATTGAAGAATAATTGATAAAAGTGTTTCAATAGTTTAAACAGTGTTTTTATAAAGTTCGTGTTTGTGCAAAAAAATGAAAAAGTTTCGAAAAATTTGTAGGTGCAAAGTATTTTTATTTTAATTTTTACAAACGCCAAATAGTGGTTTTTATTTATAAGAATTTTAGATGAAATAGTGTCACGTTTTGAGTTAAGCAGAAATCAGAATTTAAATTCATTTCGGTTCGGTTATCTGTTCCTGTTTTTAATAGGATCTAAATTCTGTTTCAGTTAACTAAGTGAGTTTTTACGGTACGGTTTTTGGTCCCTGAATCTAACAATATTTCTGTCTCAGTTTTAATTTCGGTTTTTTGAAATTTACATTTGCAGTCTACGGTTTCAGTTACGATTTCAGTCTAAAATTATTTTTTTCGGTTTCGGTGTTTGGTAGTAAGTATTGTAAATCAATTGAGTACTTCGTGTTGACCTAGAATTTTGGGCACTTCTGATAGCATACGACCACTTTTTTTTCGGTTTCGTATCCTTTGGAAATACAAAACCTTTACATTTTGAAAATGGGTAAACACACTACATCAGCATTGTCGATGATTAATTATTTGAAATGAACTTATTTTGAACACTCTGTTATGATATAAATATTAAGAGCACTGTGGTTGGAACAATAAAAATAAAAGAATAGTTACTTCTTACCACAACAGATTTATTCAGTGGATGTACATTTCGAGAGCTAAGCTCTCATCTTCAGCAAAAGATGGGAGCTTGGCTTTCGAAATGTACATCCGCTGAATAAATCTGTTGAGGTAAGAAGTAACTGTCCTTTTATTTTTACTCTGTTATGAACTTCTCTCAGACTGAGGTCATTGTATAGCTGGCGCCCCTAGCGGTAAAGTTTGGCAGTGTCCATCTTTATTACGTCACTATATGAAACTGTTATATTTAAATGGAAAGTTAACCGAGGACTTAGGATGCAAACTAAGTCAATACTAAATTATTGTAAGCGCAACGTTTCGGAATTTATTATTCCTTCCTCAGGCGTCTGTAGAAACAATACATATAAAGTATAACTATCATTTACAAAACAACAAATCTTAACAAATTCAATATCACAGGAATAATAAATTCCGAAACGTTGCGTTAATAATAATTTAGTATTGACTTATTTTGGATCCTAAGTTCACGGAAAACTTTCCATCTATTTAATTTATAGTCAGGATCGGAACAAGCTTTGAAATTGTTATATTTTTTGCAGTGTATCCTAATATCAAAAATGGGGATCAGTCTAAAGGCAGTGCTATTTCAATTGAGACAACCCGTTATACGAACGAGCCTTTGCGCAGTGCCAGGGTGAGCGGTCCGATGGGCGTAGACATAATACGTGGGGCTACGCCGTCGAGGCCGATGGTATACAATTTACCGGGCAGAAAAATTGTCGTAGCCAAATACAATTATAAGGCTAGGGCGCCGACGGATTTGTCTTTTTCTAAGGGCGATCGAATGGAACTCATAGACGATCCGAGCGTTGCAGAATGGTGGAGAGTCGTGCATTTGACAACGAAACGGGAAGGGCTGATCCCGTGGAATTTTGTCGCTGAAGAACGAAGTGTCGAAAGTGAAGAGTAAGTAATACAGCGTGACCTTAATACAGTAGAACCTCGATAAGTTAAAAACCTCTGTAAGTTAAAAATTTTGTGAATTCCCTTCCTCTGAAAGCATAAAACCTCCATTACTTCAATCACAAAACCTCGGTAACTCAAATATTCTGAATATCGCCCTCGTTAACTTAAAATAATATTTTGGTGACCTTCATAAGTTAAAGTATCCAAACAAAAGGTTTTGCCAAAAACTTAATTGATTTTCACTTTAGTCTTCCACTAAATCGCTTTACTGATTTCTGTGTTTAAATAATTGATTGTTTAAATAATATAAACACTGCTGTTGGTCACTGTTAGTAAATTTAAAGCGGCTGAGAAACGAAAAAGAAGTTCCTTAACCTTCGCAGAGAAACAAAAAATCATTAAGTGCGTAGATGAGAATTCTACAAAGAAAAAAATAGACATCGCTAAAGAGTTCAAAATTTCCGCCACAATTTTAAAGTTTAAAGATAAGTTTTCAGAAGAAAATGGGTTTTCTTACCTTGTTAAAACGAATCTTAGAGCAACGTACACTCTAATAACAAACTTCTTTGGTATAATAAATATTTTCTAATTCCCACCAGTGTTGTTATATTGAGGTTGTATTGTATTACATTTACACCCGGGCAAAGCCGGATTGGACCGCTAGTGTTCTATAAAAAAAAACTCGACGTCTGACACCGATACAGTTCTGTTGTTTGTTTTTTTTAGTTGGTTTTTCGAAAACATAACTAGAAGAGAAGCCGACCATTTACTGTTAGCGGAAGAAAATCCGCGGGGTACTTTTTTGGTTCGACCGTCCGAACACAATCCTCGCGGATTTTCGCTCTCTCTTAAGGATTGGGAAGAACAGAGAGGCTACCACGTAAAACACTATAAAATTAAACCGCTCGACAATGGAGGGTTTTACATAGCAACAAATCAAAAATTTATGTCCTTACAACAATTAGTCGCAGCATATACAAGTAAGTCAATTTTTTTTTTAGTCATACCTTTTTTTTATATAATAAAAATAAAGAGAATTTATATGAATGAATAATTTGGTAGCAAGAGGCAATGTTTAATATCACTTGGTAATTTGTTATAAATGTCTACTAAATTGAAATTAACATTTTTTTGATACATTGAAGATTCCTATTGCGGATTGAAAGATTGGTTTTAAATAAAATATTCGCTTAAAAACTTTGTTGCAGAGAATGCTTTGGGGTTATGTCATGTTTTGGCGAGACCTTGTCCAAAACCGAGACCGTACTTACCGGATTTGAGTTCAGATTTACGTGATAAATACGAAATCCCGAGATCAGATATTCAACTGATTCGTAAATTAGGCGCAGGTAATTTCGGCGAAGTCCATTACGGTAAATGGAAGGACGAGATCGAAGTAGCGGTGAAGACATTAAAACCGGGCACGATGTCAAAAGAGGCGTTCCTAGAAGAAGCCGCGATTATGAAGAAATTCCGACATCCGAATCTTGTTACGTTGTACGCCATCTGTACTTTAGAAGAACCCGTTTATATCGTACAAGAATACGTATCGAAAGGTAGTTTGTTAGATTTTCTTCGGAAAGGTGACGGACAATTTTTACAGTTGGATGATTTAGTGTACATCGCCGCGCAAGTAGCTTCGGGTATGAAATATTTAGAAATGCAACAGTTAATTCATCGGGACTTGGCCGCTAGGAATGTTTTGATCGGCGAGAAAAACATAGCTAAAATTTGTGATTTCGGATTGGCTAGGATTATCGATAGTGGGGAATATTGTCCGAGACAGGGTACGCGGTTCCCGATTAAGTGGACGGCACCGGAAGCTATTAAGTATTGTAAATTTTCGATTAAGTCGGACGTTTGGTCTTACGGTATACTTTTAATGGAACTGTTTACTTACGGTCAAGTACCGTACCCCGGAATGCACACCCAAGAGGTGATGCAACAAATCGAAAGAGGTTACAGGATGCCGAAACCGGTTTCGCATAAGTTACCCGACGAAATTTATGATACCATGCTGAATTGTTGGGACGCAGAACCGCTGAAACGGCCTACGTTCGACTTTTTGGCCGATTATTTCGACGGGTACAATGTCACTTCGGAAATTCCGTATAGAGAAGTCTTCGACTGAGAAAAGTTACATTTTTCTTTTTGCATTCTGCTTTGAAATCGAATTTCTTGTTTCGAGGTAAGTGAGATTTTTTATTTTCGCGAAATTTTTTCTCACGTCTGTAAGAAATCGGATTTTGGAATTATTTATACATGCTGTCGGTACTTAATTTGTGTAAAAAAGGGTAAATTTTTTGGTACGTAAAGTACTTAAATATTTTATAGTCGTTTAATTTTGAAAAATACAGTCATATTTATAATGGGACATGTAAATATTAATCTTTCCCAGTGATTTTGTCGGAACAATTGTGTGAACTTTAATACATTCCAGCAGTTCTTAAACTTTATCTTGACTGTGCTGTGCTTTTTGATAAACTTGTGCAACATAAATTATTCATAAATAATAATAATTTTCTTATGCAAACATTTTTATACCAAAAATTAAATGAATTCGTAACTAAACAAAATTTTTCATAATATATTTAAAACAAAAGTGTAATTCACTATTTAGAAAAGACATTTAATATATAAGTGTGTTTTGTTTTTAATTTATATATATTTTTTTGTTATTTTAAAGTCGTGTTGTTTAGAGAAGACACCAGCATCAAATATCACACAAACGAGATTAGTTTTAAAGAGGTCACGCGTAGACATGACACGCCCCTATGTCAAACGAATCCATATTATACCCCTGATAGCTCCCCTTACCAAGATCACTAGAAGGTTGGGCGTAAGAAGCCATAAACGTTGGCACGTCTGTGATTGGTTGAGTCCATTGCTTACATCACCGAACCCCTTGGCCTGATTATTCTAGAGCCGTGTTCATTGGCATATTTTTGGTCCATGTGCGCATGCGCTTTCATGCAAATGTGTCCAATTTTATTTATTGTGCATGCGGAGTAAATACAATTGGACGCATTTGCATGAAAGCGCATGCGCACATGAACCAAAAATATGCCAATGAACACGGTCAAGTATGTTTATCCCAACTGTTTGGAAAAAAACTTCACAAGCTTACTTCATCCGCCCTCTCTCGCGTCTCGCGTAGTCACAGCTTTAACGATGCTAACGCCCAACTTTAGTTTCCAGTAATCTTGTATCCCCACTATTTCTATCGCGCAGGTCGGCCATCTTGCTGCTATCTTCTCTAAACAATTACAACTCGACCGTTTAAACGGTAAATAACAGTTTTTATACCAAAGTTAGATTAACTTTAATTTAGATATCTACCATTAATGTAAGTTTAGGTACCCTCTTTTTTTAAAGTAAAGTATTATTGACCTTATTTTTTGCGATTTAAGTAAAACAGGCCGTTTATTTTAGTTTAAAATCCATATAATAATGTATTTTGTTTGCTTTTTGGATAGATTTGTTCTTTGTTAAAGTAGTTGTCTCGCAACGTAAGTTTTTCTCTCGCCAATTGCAATATACAAAACCCTGGCGGAACCGACCAAAACTCGATTCTCTACAAGTCACTGCCATGATTGAATCATCTTTCACCAAAGTAGGTGCACTCTCCGTCACAAAAATGCTGCGCGTTTCAGTCGGTTGTCTCTGTTTGTAGCCAGTAAGCTTCGTGTACAGCAGTGATTCCTAAAGTGGGCGCCGCGGCGTCGTCATAAGGGCGCCGGAAACCCAACAAAGCTTGGAAACCCCTGGTGGACAGTATTGTCACAACATAGCCACTCAGTTCCTCCACGCGTGTGACGTAACTGAAAATTTCATTCTTTCTTTAAACAAGTGAATGAGTAGCTTTTTTTTATCAATAATAATTGTTTTGAAGCAACATTGTAAAGTAATATTTCAAGTTTCAAAACGATTGACCACCGTTAAGAAAAGGATTAGTTCTTTATATGCAGCTAAAATTTCTGAGAAACGTGGTTTAAATGACAACTACTTTAATAAAATAAGATTTACAATTCGCATGCGCAGTACCTTTGTTGTATTCTAACCCCACAAATCACTTAACATTCCGGTTAGCGTTAAGTTTAGTCGTTTAGTGAGGTTATATAAAATTAATAAAATAATAAACCAGTATTAAATAAAAATTCGTGACAATTTTACCGAATAAATAATTTGCGATCAATGTCCACCAGTTAAACTTTATTATTATGCTCAGTTTTCAGAAGCTGACAGGTATTTTTTTTAAATAAAAAAGCATTAATTAACAAATTTGACAACAAAGCTTTACAAATTACATTATTATCTTGTTCACCTGATTCGCAATATTATCATTCGAAAAGAGCCAAGGTGCTGTTTTTACGAAAAATGAATAGACACTATCGGTTCAAGTTACGTCAGCTTTTTCAAATCAGTTCTGATCTCAGAGAAATATTTTTTTTATTACTTTAACAATCGATAGAATGTACATATTTTTAATAAAAAAAAAATGGAACCGTCAGTGAAGTACCTATACCTCAATAATCAGTCACTATTCGGTGATGATTATTTTATAGATTATGACCGACCGGTTTTTAGAGAAGCGACACATGATTTCTTTTTATATTTGAAGTACAGTCGGGCTCATCTATTTTCAACTGATTTTACTTACCTATTTTCAAGTTTTTAGTCCCTACTGTGTCCCCTTCTGCGCTGCTTAGTCAATGGAAAAATACGTTTGACAACGTTTAACCTTCAAATTAATAAAGGTCTTTTTCTGAATGGTCTGTGACTGGCACGAAGTAAGGACGAAAGAGAAGTTGAAAATACCTGAGTTGCAAGATTAGTAGAAGGTTGGGCGTAAGAGACTGTAGACATGGTCACGTTTGTGATTGGTTGAGTCAATTGCTTACGTCACTGGATATCGGATGACCGTAGCTTTTTCACGTGTGACTTTTCCCAACTGTTTGGAAGGAGTTTTCATGTGACGTCACAAGCCTACTTCCCCCGCCCTCTCGCACGTCTCACCAAGTCATACCTTCAGCAATGCTAACGCCCAACCTTAGTTTCTAATAATCTTGTCTGAGTCATACTAGCAAGGAACTTATGTTTTGCGTTCTTGTGTCGGTTCTCAAAAACTTGTAAACTAAAATGATTGCGTGCATCAGTTAGTCCATATATGAATATAAAATAATTTAATAATAGAGAGCGTTAATTTTATTTTTTTATATATAAAAGCAAATTCATACTTTATTGTATTAAAACACTTCGATAAAGAGACCGATATTCAATTATAACAACATTTTACGTATTTTGTCTGTCCGATTTTGATTCAACTTTTTTTTTATCCAAAATTTAATTTAAATATTAAAATGGTGGTGCTAAATTCCAGCATATTTTAAATAGAAAATGTCTTTTTATCGATGTTTTTTGTTCTTTAACTAAAAAAATATCATGAAATGAAGTACAAGGTGACCCGTTTCAAACCTTTCAGTCCCGTAGATGCAGGGAAAAAAAAATTAAAGAAAATAGAAAATATATTTAAAGAATCAATTGTTCTGTTTTACATGGAAAGTGTAACTCGAACAGGAATTCATAGCTATATTATCAGATTTGGATTGCAAACAAATCGAGAGAAATCTTCAAAATATGTTCACAAAATACTGAAACGTGAATCGAACTTTTGAATAATTAATATTTCATTATTATATCCATTTCTGAGTGAAAATATATCTCGCTGAAGTCACTTTGGGTTAAATAAGGCTCCTTTTGGGTATGAAGACGTATGCTTAACAGTAAATCTTATTGACCTGTGTTTCAGGTATTGTATACTAGAGGCGCTGCTAATGTATTTTTAGGAGGCGTGGCGTACTCTTGGAACATACACTACTAAAGGGAATCGTCTCGTTTTTTTATTACAAATTGAACTGACAAGGACGATAGTACAATATTAATCAGATTGACAAAGATAGAGATAGAGTTAACATTTGGACAATATAGCCGCTAACTTAAACAGTTTGACCTTGACGTGAATTTCGTGGGAGCAGATTAACGAAAAAGTATTCAACTTCCAGTAGTGTATGTGTTCTAAGAGCATGCTTAGGTGCTGGGAATTTATTCATGCTTTGTGCTGCCGCGTGGTGAGAAGTTTTACTACTATTTTCTAATGGTTACCCATCTGGCCTTCTGAATATTTACATTCGTTGTCGAAGATGCAGTGAGTTTTGGTACATTTAAAACATGAAATACTATTTACGGTTAAAACAGTATTATTTTTAATATATCGAGTTCTTTCGTATTATTAATTGGCCAAGAATTACTATCTGTACAAAATAAAATTAATAAAACTGTAATAGTTGAAGTTTTAAATGTACTCATATACTGAATAAAATAATAGGAAAACAGCAGGCTGTCAGTAAATATTTAAACAATTGACTATCGTGGCTGCTATCGATAAGAATCAATATCGGTTTATTTTAAGAATGTAAGATAAGTGACGCAAATATAATTTCAAACAACCCCGCAGAATTCTTATGGAAATTGGCTCTCGGTCAAACTACTAACTTTGAGGATCTATTCAATAAAGAGATCGGAAGTGTCTGTAGCCCTGAAAACCTCGTAGTCCCGAGATATTCATCTCTGAAGATGGATTTTTTTCTCTCAATATGTACTAATTTTTAACTTAAAGTTATTTTTAACTACGGAAATATCACAAAGTATGATTGTTCTAACAAATTCGAAAAAACAGATTTATGCGTCAATCCAGGGAATCTTTGTTACTGAGATGAATATCTCGGAACCACGAGTTTTTGATGACTTCCAATTTACTAATTCCTGAAGTTACAAGTTTGACTTGAAGCCGATTTCCATAAGAAATTTGCAGGGTCCTTTGATTTAAAAGTCATGCATCGTACATGGAGTAAATCGACAAGTTCTAGATAATTTTTTCATCCCAGATTTTTGTGGTTTAATTAAATTGCTGTTTACAAAAAACGCGTCATTCGATTAAGATTAACAGTCAAGTAGCCTATTTGAAGGTCAAAAAAAAGTCTGTTTAACTTTAGAGACTCAATTTGTACATCGGTGTGTATGTAATGTTTTGTATATTGATTATATTGTGTCCGAATGTAGATTTTTAGATGACAATTTTATTTATATATGCATATACTAGAACATATATTGTGTACTTTACCTTATTTATCAATTTTTATCATTGCCAATTTATACATATTTATTAATCAGAAAGCTTACAATTTTTGTAAAAAAGATAACAAACTTTTTGCTACTATTCTTCTATATACAAAGACACGTTGATAAAACATTTGAAAAAAAAAGACAATTTTCTTTTATTGAAAAAGTATACAGCGCATATCGTTCCTGGTACAGTTGTTTCAAAAGGAATTTATGGTAAGAGACTATCCATAAATTTCGTCACACGTTAAGAGAAGGGAAGGGGTTGACGAAATGTGACAAGGGACGGGGGGCATAAGCCTCGTGACGTCACATATCAAAATCTAAAGTATTAAAACACAAAACTTTAACTGTACACAAAAAAAAAAATTTAAAATATGAGGTCTGTATTTTATAATTTTGTTTTCATTTAGTTACTCAGTTCTAGGTAGGCAAAATATGTGACGTCACATCAGGGAGGGGGGTAAAAACATTACGAAATTCGTGTGACGTAATTTATGGACGGTCCCTAATCCAGCGGTGCCCCGAAATGGGAGGCACCAGGTAAGTGAAATTCAAAGTTAGTAGATTATTAAGTCTGGGCGTAACATTGTTGAAAAAAGCGATTGGCTCGGCACGGCAGTGTATATTGACAGCCTGTTTCCGAGGCGTCTAGTGCGTGGGAACTGATGTGACTTCATGTCTCCCAGAACTGCCGATCGTGTCGAGTCGATCCGACCCGATTCAGGGCTGTTGAACATTACGTTGCAAGTCCAAAAACTGCGCTGTAAATATAAATTGTTCTGTTTTAAGAACATGTAAGACTAAAATTTTCGATTTTAGTGCACTGTCCCCAAGCGGTAAGACAAAAATTATGTTACGTCAAATATTTTGTTTTTAAGGTGTCTATATTTGAAAAAGTATTTTTACTTTATAGCTATTCATATGAGGAGAGATTATTTAAATACTTAAAAAGAAAACGGACAATTTTTTTAGAAAACATAACATTCTATATGTAAAGTCGGAATTCCACTTCGGATTACTTGATTAATCGCTTTTGAATACCTGCCATGTTGCTGGAATGGCTGTATATTTGTACAAATATTTGCCCCCCTCCCCGAGATTCTGATTTTCCCGGTAATAATTGTCAAAGAACGCAAAGTGTTTGAGACTACTTTTTTCATTGAATCACCATCCATTTTTCTAGATAGCACCGACTCCGTTTAGGTCAAATTTAATGTCAAATCTGCCATTTTTCACATACAACAACATATAAAATGTAATCTGCTTGTGGTTTAAATTTCTGTCACCAGATGTCGTATAATTTTGTGTCAAATCCCAATATGCAAAATGAATATTTGCCAAATATATCAGTCATGGCAACAGTTTCTGATTATTTACTCGTGACCTTGCGCTTTGTCAAGTACACCAGTCGTGGGATTCCGGCTTGAGGACATTTTTTCAAAATGTGTTGTTTTGTTTGAGATTAAGGCCAGTTTTTGTGTGCCAATTAGAATATGTAGTGCGTATATAAATACTTATATTATTCAATCATTAATGTATTTGACGGCTTAATGGCTGATTTGGTAATAAGTGGACTACCAGCATTTTGAAATATGGGTTCCGCAAACTAAAGGTGAAGAATTATCGATAGTTTCTGATATTTTCTTATTTTGAATAGATTACCTAATGACTACTTAGTTACTGTCAGTTGCGACTTGCGAGAGAGAGTTTGTAGAGTATAGACGCTAAACAGCTGAGGTTACCAGCGTCTGCCGTCTATCACTGTTGCAAATCAAATTAACATAACCTATAAATTAATGTCACAAAGTCATACGATTCCAAACTTCATATCATTCACTGCTAATTTTCGGTTGAAGAGAATGGAAATTATTAGTCGTGTTCGCAACACGAAGATTTCGATTAAAATGATGGGTTACGCACGCTAAATCCATTTTTAGACTGCGCATACGCCTCCCACCATTTTGCTGAAATATAGATTATAGTTCGATAATTGGATTCTTATGCAATAGGTTGTTTATATGATGGTCTAAAGGTTTTAAAATCTGGTAGCCCTTTCTATGGCTATAATTGTTTAATTTAAAAATCAGTGCCATTAATGTAATTATATTTAAAAAATTAAAAAAAGCACAATTGTCATCGATTCAACACATTTTGTAAATTTGGTCTGCAAGATAAATTTTTTTAAGTCTGCCCGAAAAACATTGCATAAAATAAACGAAAGTGTTCATTTTTGAAAAAGTTTTTTTTTAACTGATAAGACTTTTTGGGCCTTTTGCAATTTTATGAATAATTTTATCACAAATAACTGCAATACTTTAAAAGTTTAAAAACTAAAAAAGAAAATATAATTTTATGACGACACAATTTCTAAAGCCATATTTAAATTAACAAAATGTACTTACGTATTAATGATCCGTAATTTATAATGATTTTAGGAAGAATTTTTTAATACACTTTGTACATAATTATATTACTATTCATAAATGTATACAATATATGAAAAAAAGAATAAAAGTTTTGTGCTATAATATCGCTGGAAAATTTTGCGATAAGTTTCCAGAATGTCGTTTTGAAGCCATCAAAAAACATCCAGATTTCCCAAAAATTGTGTTTTCAGGTGATTGTTTACCAGTTGCTACCTTTTTCACCCGCTAACTCTTTTGATTTTTTTAAGGCAAAAATGTTTTTAAGAATTTTGCGACCACAATTTGAAATTTACCGAGAACAATCTGAGGAATCAATCATCTTAAATCACCAGAAATCTTTTAAGGTTTTTAAAAAACTAACCCTTTTTGTTTGTTGGTCGGGTAATAATTAAAATCGTTACTTGTTTACTGTGTAAAAATAATCGCGTATTGTGCGTGCCATGGATCTAAAAGCCTCGGAAGTTAGATGCAAATGGAGGCTTGCGCAGGTACAGTCGGTTGAAAAACTACAAACTCGCGCTATATTATTATTTTTAATTTTTCTTTAATCTAAAGCTCTAATTCCTTGCATAAAGTCATCCAAAAAATTATTTTTTGTGCTTGTCTATGCAAAACTGTATTAGGCATCTTGATCAATTAACAATCAAAGAAACAACTTAACAATAGCGTACTGGACTGTACTTTATAGCAGGAAAGCGACAATTGACAAGACTACCAGCGATAAGCAATCACCGACGAGCGCACGTTCTGTGCTGGTAACTGGTGGGAGTCTTCCTTTCCCACAAAACAACCAGGACGGCTTTAAAATATGCATTTGCGACGCTGTTTGTGACTAACTTCAGAATCTTTTAGAACCGTGGCGAGTATTATAACAAGGCTCATATGAAAAATTGAATTAACTTGAATAATATCGTTTTATTTTTATAATTTATCATAAAAATACAAGAAATAATATAATAAACTTTGATATTTACAAAATAGAAATTTCAGTTACAAAGAAGAATTACGTTAAATGCTCCTACAAATGGAAATCTCACAAAGGAATGCTTTTGTAGAATGAATTTACAATAAAAATACATTTCAATAAATAAATTAAAAAATTAATAGGAATTCACACTTCGAGGTTAATTTTCTGGTATCTCTTCGTCCTCCTACAAATTGACTTGCACTTTTCTTTGATGTCCGACATTGCAGAAGGATGGTTTTTACTGTATATATTTAAATAAATACCTAAAAGAACTATTAATCCTGACCAAACATACCTGAAAAGAAAAAAAATGTGTGAGCCTCATAGTAGATATTATTTATATAATTTTGTGTTGCCAAGGTTTCTCTTAAACGTCACAGAAAATTCCAAGCTTTGCTTCATTAATATATATTTGAAAGTTTACAGGAGAAAAGTGGACAGGCAAGTTGGGTAACTTTTCGACTTACTGAAAAGTGAATGGTTTACTGAAGAAGATGAACGAAATAATCATCGTAACGGCTTTACGACACGTCGTAACGGTAACTGCGACGAATGCACCGCAAGTCCTTACTAACGTCAAAACAATTTGAATTCCGAGATACCCCGACAAGGAAAATAATAAAGCGTATCCGTAGGTCTCCATTGGGTGCTGCAACAGAAATATTAATACAGTAGAACTTGTGTATTTTCAACCTAACAGTTGTAATATAGTGGAACCGAAGGCTCTACCATGCCGTCTTTGCTGTAATAGTTTGATAACTAGCGGTACCCGTGCGAATATTCGCACTAAAATTCGTTTCTAATTTCTCACACTCTTTATAACTTTCTTCTTTTTGTTGTATTACATTACTAAGCTCAGTGACAGTTCAATAAAATATTTTTCTAAAAATGTTATATAGAGGCGCAAGTATCGAAAACGTTGAGCTGAAGCGCCGCCATACGAAAAGTATTTATACGTGAATTTTGATTAAAAATTCAACAAAAAAAAATTATCGACCGTCAATCATGTTGACGCAGTTTCAAAGTTAGAACCGTCAGATGGCAGCATTGCTGCATGTACTGAATAAATGTATAATTGTTATAATTAATTATTTTGCAAAAACAAAAGCAATAATAGATTTTTTAGTTGTTGATGTCGGTAGAGCAAGCAATTATCTATAAAATGATATAAAATTTATGTGGAGCAATTGTGTGGTTTTTTCGAAAAAGGGAGGCAAACATCTTAACCTTAGCGTATTAATATATATGATAGTTTGATTTTGTGTGAATCCTTACATTTGTACAAAAGTAGAAGCCTCGTTCTAAATCACCGGTTATCGCCATCGCTAAAAACAAATATACAAAGCCGATGGAATACGAATACAGAACGACCTCGGTGTTTGTCGCCTTGTGCGTTTTCATCGATTTCTCTTGAACGTTGCCGATAATCGCGTCGCAAAGTAGCGCCAAAGAAATCATAGCAATGCCTTGGATGTTAAAATTTGGCGATACTTGCGAATCGGCTGCAAACAAACGTCATTAAAAATACTGAATTAACTCATATGATTGCTTGTAGGTTATACTGCTGTGTTAACAAAAAACGCCTTAATAAGCATTTTTTTCAAAATCAATTCTTTATGCTATAATATGATTGCTCCTTCCATCATGTAGCACAAAGCTTTTGATTTTGAAAAAAAAATCCCTCTGGTGCTGGGTTGCAGAACGCAGTGACATGACATTAGATAATAGCATTACAGAGTTTTAAATCGATCCAACTCGAAAATAATCTATTGAAACGATATTTTTTTTAAACTGTGTACAAATGTATATAACATCGTTTTTTGAACAGTTTCCATGTCGACACAACTTTTTTCTGTGTATTTAAAAATATTGGTTTTTTGCATTTTTCTCGTAGACGGTAAGTGTTATCACGAAAATAAGCCGGACAAAAGTTTTAGGCCATGCAATTATCTACAAAAATTGTTCTTATACTTTTTTTTCTACGAATCACCATTCCTGAGATAGACAATAGTATGTTATAGAGAGAGAGACCTGCTGTAATAAAGCTTGTTACAATAACCCCACCCTCTATAACGGGCTATTGTCTATCTCAGGAATGGTGATTCCTAGAAAAAAAAGCATAAGAATAGTTTTTGTTGATAATTGCATGGTCTAAATTTTTGTCCGACCTATATTTATGATAACACTTACCGTTTACGAGAAAAATGCAAAAAAAACAATATTTTTTACCTTGAACCTTGAATAAAATTTTTTGCAGATGTAGGTCCAGTGGGATAGTGTACGTAAGACCTGTACAATATTTAACTCTATGCGAATTATTGTAAATTAAAATATCTATTTTTACCGGAGTGTGATATATGATTAGTCCAAGGTCATTGTTAACTTCAAATTTTTGACAACGCTTCCTGCAGCCTAGCATGGGTCTACTGTTTATATTGTTCCAGTAAATTATGATATTACCTAATGTGAACAGTGTTAAACCAACACACATACTAAACGCAGCGATAAAGTCTAGAGGCCCGTACCGTTTACCCTGTATTAAGATACTACCGATTAATACTGGTATCAATTTGCAACACTTAAAGATTACTTGGGTCGGATAGTTAAGGAAACCCAAAGAAGCGTTTGACAAGCCCATAGTTCCTAATGTTAGTAATGCAAGTAGAAAATACGTCTTCATCGGTATTCTACAAACATAAATGCTGTTTAGTACTTATCAGTTATGAATTGTTGTTAAACATAGGTTTTCAATACGAACTTTCGTGAGGTCATATTCTTTGCGAATTTCTCCACCGACCCGAATATTGTATAATACGCAAATTGCACTAATGTTAAATACCAGCCGTGTGGTTTAAAACCGTCTAATGTAAAGATTAATTCTTGCATATATCCATAAATTAAAAAAAATATAAAAACCGCGGCGCTGCACAATAAAAATTGAACAGTCGAACTGTATTTGCTAATATCTATGCATAAAATTTTAACTACTGGTTTTTCTGAGTTATATTTCTTTATCGAGGAGTCGTATATAGTTATTTTCGATTCCATCGTACGAAAAAAAAAGTATAAATTGAAATTTGAAACATCAACACACCATTTTGACAGATGTATTTTTCACGTGTAGTGTGATATGCGTATGTTTTGGTTGCTTGTGCAACTCAAGACAAGGTGACAAAAGAAAGTCAAAGATGTCGTTGTTGCATAATAAGCTCATTTGTGTCACTGTGATTGAAATTACTGAACTTGGATTTTATTCAGTTGACAATTGTGATTGTCAGTTATAATGTTTGATATCTCATCGATTTTTTAGATATTTTTTAGTGCATTCGTTTTGATGTGCAACCCTCCTTGTTTAGTACGATGTCGTCGCGCTATCTGGCATGTGGACAATGAACTTGTGAGTAATGGCAGTCGCGTTATCGTTTTTGTGTGTTTGATGTTTTAATATAAACTTTTTGTGTACAGACTCGTAATATCGCGTAATGTTTATTTTAATTCGGTGAGTGTTTGTGTTTAATTAGTGTACCGAGGATGTATTGCAACGTTGATAAGAGTCATACCAGCGGGGGGCCTACTGCCACGACGAAAAATGTTAAAGAAGGTAAACTATATACTTATAATGTTGCTGACACATTCCGAACTATTAGAATTTTTAGCATAATTTTATCTCTCGTTTGCATTGTCATATTTTATTACACCACATGCTTTTGACGTTACCTATTTACAGTCGGACTTTCGTTCTTTGTACTTTTTCAACTATCAAAGTTCAGAGTTTCTTTTATTTAAAATAATTTTATGATTTCGGACTGCAAGGTATGATGAGACCCTGGGAATATACTATTCAAATTTTTATATTTAAAAATGTCATTACGTTTTTACGATTAATATTTTTATTCGAGACTTCTTAGCTACCGGTTTTTGTACAGTTATATAAATATTATAACTATTATAAGTCATATTACGGTATTATTAATTTATTATTTTTACGCATGAAGTACTGGAAATTGACATTTTAATGTATATTGATAAATGTTATTTTCTTCACGGAATCGTAATTATTGCACTACTTTTTATTACAGAAAAAATACTTATTTTATAAATTGAGGCTCGTTAACTTGTAATTTATTTATCGTTTTTTATAATTTAATAGTTTATTGTTATTTACATCGCACACGATTTTTTATAAATTGGAAAACAGTACCTAACGCGTTACATGAATATCAAAAAAGAAGTCAAAGACTTCACAAAGGTAAAACATATTCTGAAATCGATGCAAAAAACTGAAAAAGACACAATTTTGTTTGGGATAGAAATTAAATACTAAAGAAATAAGAAATGTCGCCGTTTTTAGTGATAAATGTCTACGAAGACTGCAATTTGCAGTCTCTTATAAAAAAAGCTCGGGTAACATTTGGGGGTGACTTTCTTTTTATGATTGATATCTTTAGTATCCACTGCTGGACTGAATTTTTCATCTTTTTACATGATATATAAAAAGGATACCCAGCTGCCATTCGCTGCTTTTCTCACAGTACATCAGGATAAATTATATGAAATTTGCTGTTTTGTAAGATAATAAAAAGTGACAGTCGAAATAACTGACAGTCTTCCCTATTTTTATGCGTTTGGTGTTTTGTTTTTAGTAAAAAAAAACTAAAATAGTTCACCGTAAAAACACTACTATTAGTTATAGTTGCGTTTATTTTCAAGATCATTTTGATTTTAAAAATACCTCCACTTTTAATCCCAATTAGTGTTTGGATCTGAAACCACGGACAGTTAGATCTAGCTTCGCTCGGGTCGCGGGCTTTTTTTTGTAGAATATGTTAAATCCAAATTAATTTTCCATATACTGTATTGAAATAATATTGGTTTAGGCAACGTATGCCAAGAAAGCCTCCACTCGACCTGTTTCAGACTTGTTTCAGTAAAATTGTTATTGATAATGCCCTAGTTCAGCGTTTCCCAAACTTTTTTGAGCGCGCCCCGGAACGAGGTTTTAAAATTTTTCACGTGTCACCTTATGAAAAAAAAAACATTTGCTTATTTACAAAACAAATTTTATTTTATAATATGAATCAAATTATTTGTTTGCTTATCTCGTACACAAAAATTGTCGCCACCCACCCTTTAGGAAATGTTGGGCCAGGAGAAATTATTTTGTACTTTTTAGTCCGTTTTAAAAACGTGATATATTAAACATTGTTTTTTTTATATTTAAATAATTTCTGCTTATGTTACGAGCTATATTTGTACTTAATACATGTTACATATTAGCTATAGCTGGTAATTTTCGAAATACTTGCTTTTATTGTATTTCCGACATATACATAGTTCCAAAAATGATTTTCGTATAAACAATACATACTCATGAGAATATTTTTTCCATCCTCTCTTGTCAAAGAACAAGATACATTGAAGAAACAGTTTTCTGGTTTTTTTTATATAAACTTCGAAAAGAAACCATCTTTTGGAGTAAGGTGTTTGGGTCAATCCGTTAATTACATACTGTGTATTGATAGTGGCACGTATATATCTGCTCCCGGTAGGCAAAACCACGTATGTCGACTTTTTCCTCGGACTTCGTACTGAAAGAATCTACCCTATATTGTTCACACTATAATTATGAGCACAGTTTTCCATACCTAAGTGCTAGGTCAGTAGATTACACGGGTTACCCGTTCAATGAATGCCGTCAGCTGGCGAATCGTTTATATCAATTAGGTCCGCCGGAAGACGTCACCATCCCATTATCTGACAGAACGAGGTAACCTCAGTAATTTACTGACCTTAACCTAAACGATGAAATGTGCATAATATATATATAAGCTGATGGTTTTATATTTAGGGAGCGCCCGTATTTCGAAAAGGGAGTAAATTTGATGATAGTCCTCTTCGTTGAGCAGAAGAAGTAATAGAAAATTATTTTTTAAGCTATGCTTCTTAATGTGGGTGTCGTGACTGTCAGTGAACTGCGAAAAAAACGAGCGAGCGTCACGAAACAAAGACGCACGTATACGTATTTGTGTTCAGATCATAGCCCAGACAAGGAAAGAACCGTAGAAACAAAGCGCACATTCTACGTGTTTTAGTTTAGCCCGCAAAGTGTCCAATTTTAGTGGAACAGAGTCATTTGATTAAGGCTGTCGGAACGCTCTAAATTTAAGCCACACTACGAGACTAAAAAATGCTGTTGCAGGCGTGCCGCTGTCAGTTGATTACTCTAAATTTTGGAAATATTTTAAAGATTTAAAAAACTTTTCCGCAAAAAGAAGAGTCGCTTTAGATTTGTCATGAAACAATTTTGTGAAATAAGTACGAATAAGGTCGTAGTGTGACACTGAAAACGTGTTTTTTGGCACAATTAATGCCAACTTTTTTCTAGTAAATCGTACATAAATTACAAAAGTAGTCCATTAAAGACCTAGATTTGTCCTGTATCTTCCGTACAGAGAAAGAATTTTTGCAAAAGGTTGAATAAGTCTACAATCAGCTATCAGCCGAAGCCCTATTTTTGGCTTAAATTCAGAGCGTTCCGACAGCCTTAAGTCGTTATTATTCTTTTTTTGTTCGCCGTAAGTAGTTTTGTCGTACGACCACAGATATATACCTCAATAATTCTCGTTGGGTTTCAAAGTTATTTTCTCATTTTCTCTGGCAACAAACAAACACCTTTCTTTTTACCGGCGCAACGTCGTTAAAGTTTTCTTGACCTCGTTTTCTTCTTTTGTTTTGTAATCCTTAACCGCCGCCATAAAAGTTGTCTCTCTGCGTGGAGACAATGGACACCCACTACAAGCCACTTCTGTTTCCTAATGACAATAAACTTTACTTAGTTTCAGTACGTATTTACAGGGTGGCTGCAGACCTTGAAAACCGGGAACGGAAAAAATGCAAACACCAAGATTATATAATGTGAGGTGTCTATACTGAAAAGGAAACCGGACTTATCTTTCCAATGTGGGCACTTACATTATAAACTTGGTTTTTGGGTTTTTTGTTCCGATGTTGCCCGGCATTGCACGATCGTGATACAAAATGTAGCAGTCCGTGTGTAAATTTTAATAACCTTTAGGTGCAAGCAGATGTTTTAATTATTTTCGAAATAATTGCTTCTTAACAGTGTTGGAAAACTTTCACACAGTTTGTGTCGAGACCCAGCGGTAAGAGGCGAGGTAGGCAAAAGACATATTGTGGGTGTGACCTTCTTTAGCTCTGTCTCGCTCTAATCATCCGCACGTTTCAATTTTTAGCTGGTGCCACACTACGAGGCTAAAAGATGCTATTGCAAGGGTGCCGCTGTCAATTGATTACTCTAATTTTTGGAAATATTTTGAAGATTTAAAAAACTTTTCTGAAAAAGGAAGAGTCACTTTAGGTTTGTGATGGAACAGTTTTGTGAAATAAGTACGAATAAGGTCGTTCTGACATTGAAAACATGTGTTTTTTTGGCACAATTAATGCCAACTTTTTTCTAGTAAATCGTATATAAATTACAAAAGTAGTCCCTTAGAGACCTAGATTTGTTCTTTATCTTCCTTATAGAGAAAGAATTTTTGCAGAATTTCGTCTTGAAACACGAAGCAAGAAAATTGTCGATTCTCGTGTTTGCATAGGACGCTACTTAAAATGACACCCACTGCCACCTTCCGAAATATTTTCTTTTCTTCGTGGAACGCCTGTAAATACCTACAGATAGATGTACAAACGAATGAATGAAACGATTGGTCGACTAGTAGGTCATCCGGAATAATACGGTTTATGGACCGGAAACTATTTAAACTCTCCTTTATTTCCTCGTAATGTGTAGTTTGTACCGATAATGCAGATTTCTTTACGATTTAATCTTTATTGTTATTGGATCTGACATCTTTTTTATTGTTGTCTTGATTGAAGTATCGGGAGTTTTCTTTAGATTCAAGGAATCTTAGTTTGTGTTGTTTACAATGAAAAGAACACATTTTCAGTGAGGTTTGTTTAGATGTGTGGTTTTTATTTTCTTTTAAAATACAACTCCAAAACATAACAGAAACTTTGTGGACACGCCGCAAGTAAATGACCTTCGCCGTGGGAAACCGCACGCGTTCTAACTCACGTTACGAAGACACGTGGAAAAAAATTAATTGTCATTAACTATCAAATGTCACAGTAAACATAGCTTTTATTTGTAATGTGTACATAATTTCATTGTAACGAAACAATGTTTGGAAATACAGTTTTTTTTTTAATGGAGTCAACCTTCAGCCATCTTGAAAAGGAAGGTTCTTGAAATCTTACGATTATAGCAGAACGTTTATCTACACTAATATTATAAAGAGGAAAGATTTGTATGTTTGTAATGAATAAACTCAAAAACTACTGTGCCGATTTAAAAAATTCTTTCACCATTAGAAAGCTACATTCACCCTGAGTAACATAGGCTATATTTATTGCTAGAAAATATTGGGTGTTTTTAGATTATACCGGGTGTTTTTAGATTATATAAAACGCGTTACGAAAAACGTCTTATACGAAAGGGACTTCGTTCCAAACGCGTGTTCCGCGACACGTTCCAAATTTTTTTTAATTTCTTTTTGGGAAATAAGATTTTTCTTCGATTTTTGAACATTCACAAATAAAAGCGATTGAATTCGCGCAAATTCAATACACGTTGAGAATTTAATAATAATGATTCTCATCTTTTATATCCTATATATTACATTTACACCCGGGCGAAGCCGGACTGGGCCGCTAGTTACGAGTATATTGGGTGTGTCTAGTATATTAGAGTACAGTAGATAACTCGGTGAATTTTACTCTGAAAAGTGTAAGTTGTCTTAAAATGAATCAGCTTCAATATAAAAATATAAAAACAGCTTGTCTTTCGGTTCTAACTCTATATAGAACTTAAATTTAAGCCTATGTGTAATCTGATACTAAACCGTTTGGTATAACTTCTCAGAGTAAATTTCATTGAGTTATCTACTGTAATATACCAAACCGAAGAGTGTACTTAATATAAAATCTAATCATGGAAACACAAAAATCATCAGAAGAATTGACGACAAAAAGAATTATTACCCGGTTTCATAACAGTGACTTGGTTAATAATATTATGTTAATATTATTCCATAAATTATACAAATTTATATCTGTATTCAAAATATAAGCAGATTTAAATTTTTCATCTAGTTCGTTACAAGATTTCTTAAATAATATATACGTTTTATTTACATGAGCGCGTAGGGCTGGAGCGTAGTCGAGACCATAGGGCTGTTGCTAGGGCTAGTCGGTATTGAAGTTTGAAATTTTTTGTATTCATAAATGACACGTCTCATTTTTTCTGATAACGTCAAAATAATTATTTCACTAAACAAAGTAGGTTATACTAGCGACATCGGACATAACTTCTTAAAAGCTACAACTTTTGACAGTTAAATAACCTCAATACTTGATTTTTTTTAATTATGGCTTCAACAGTATTTTATGTACATCTTTAACGAAAATGTGAATACCAATTATGGCGATCACTTCAAAGAAGTATAACTTCTGCCGCGCGTACACGCACCACTTTTTTACAATCACACCGGTTTTATTTCTGAAGTGTGTAGTGTAAAATACACAGTCTTTTTTATATTTAGTTGCGTTATTTATGCGTTTTTATGTACAGAAAGACGATGTAGCAAATGTTTGTGCTTCCATAAACCAGTGCCGAGTAAACAGACAGTGTTTTGTTGACAGCTGACTGTCGTAGCACACATATCGAGTAGACATCGGACCGCCAAGTGTGGTGATGCTTCTTTTATTAATAAAGTGAACGTCGTTGCCAGAACTGTCTTGATCCGTTTGTAAACGTGTGTAAAAGACTCAAACATTTTTGGTGACTGTAAAGCGATATTTTTTTAGCGTCTTATTTTCTCAATGCCGCTTTTTCTTGTGACAAATTGAGATTGAGGGTAATAATAAAATAATAATAATAATAATGAAAACCCGGATCGCAGTGCCAAAACCCTACCGACAGTATAGTGTATTTGCTTATACAGGCAGTGTGGCTTTATTGTGCGAACTTAAGTTGGTTTTTGGGCAAAATAAAAAATTTTACTCCTTAATACACCCCTTAAAAGAACATTTTTTTTCTCAATTGCAATATTATTATCAATCGAACCTTTATACCAAACTATATACAACTTCCAGTAAATAATTCACTATCTGCAAAAAAATTTGTAAGTCCGGTCCTGTCGGGCCGATTTTATTAAAATTTTAGGGACACTTTTTAAATACTACTAAACGATTCCGAGAATTTTTTCGGTATTTTGGGGCCCAAAAACATTTTCCAACCCCTAAAAACTACCCTTAAAATGACCCGATTACGCCCATTTTAAATAGGCTTCTTGCGGTGGTGGATTTCAACACGTGGACCAAATTTCATTAAAATCAATTAACTCTTTCGAAAGTTATTGCCCGCATCCCCGCCATCCGACCGATGCCAATAGTGTATGTTGCCATATGGCAAATACACTAATAATAATAATGCGTTTAACGTCCGTTTCTCGACTTTATGTCATAACAGACGCCATTCACACCATTACTATTTTCCATTTACCACATCCCGTTATTTTCTACATTTTTTTAATAATTCAACTTATGTAATAGCAATGGGCGAATGAAAGAATTATAGGAAATTAGGATAAGATTTACAATGTTTGAACTAGGAATTTGATAGGTAATCGGCCATATAGACTCGAAAATAAGGAACCATCTCGATATTTATCTGGAATTAATTTAGGGAAACCATGGAAACCTCAATCAAGATGGCCTGTACAGGAATTACCGTTTCTCTCAATAAAAGAAACATGTCTGCCAAATTTCGAGTCTGGAGTTACGGAAGATATCGTGATGACCTGTCAGTGACATTCATCCTCTATTTCACCCCCTTTAAGTTTTTTATTTTGAGACAAAAGGTAGCCTATGGCCGTCTTTAGGATGCAGTTTATCTCCTTGTCAAATTTTATCGAAATCTGTTCAGCGGTTTAGGCGTGCATGCGTTACAAACAAACAAACTCTCATTCGCATTTATAATATTAGTAAGGAATTACATCCGGGCGAAACGATCGGGCCGCTAGTTGAATTGAAACATTGTTCACAAGTTTTTTAGTGACCGGATAATATTGTTCCTTTTACTGTAGACATATCGTTGCTTTATGTACATCCGTTATTTTATACATGAGTTTTGTGGAGGTCAAACTTTATTTGTGTGACTGTTTTCAGTGCATGTCGTCGGTTTTTGGTTTCCTTTTTTCTCGTGCTGTACCAACACACTCCGTCTTTGTTTTTCCTATATTCACTCCCACAATCCTTGTTTCGGTCGACAAACTGCATTGCAATTGAAATGTATGGCCATTTCGGATTTACATCCGGTCTGCATGGAACACGGGCATTGATTTTATTAGGATTTGTAGAACTTCTATATAAAATGCTTAAGCTTATTAGCCTACTACCGTATCTTCAGTAATAGAAAACATCTAGATGTCACTTTCAAAATTAACTTCTTTAGCGATGTTATCTGTTTGAAAAAAGTAAAAATAGAAGGGAAGTAGAATTGTCCCCGAAAGGGGAAGTTAGTTTGTCTCCTAAGTTACATGAAACTGACAAAGAGAATTTTATAGCGTTTATTAATTAGTTTGACATAACAAAAAATTAAACTCCTGTAAGTCATAATTAATGTTATTAGAAAATCTGTGTGTATGTATGTGCTCTATGGACTCCAAAACGACGACCGATTTTGATGAAATTTTCAGCCAATCTTCAGATTAGTCCAGCGGGTGATCCTGTGAAGTTTGGTAGCGATCCGATCATCCATTTTTTTTTTTGTTTTTTTGGCAATTTTGATTTTTCCTCGATTTTTGAACATTCACAATTAAAAGCGATTTAATTCGCGCAAATTCAATACACGTTGAGAATTTTATGATAATGATTTTCATATTTTATGACTATAACCGAGCTGGGTAGATTAGTGGTGACAGCACTAGACTCGCATTCGGGAGGTACCGGGTTCGAATCCCGGCGGGGGCAGATGTGGCTGGGACTTTTTCCTACTGCCTCTCGCCGAGAAACGGTAATTCCTGTACCGGCCATCTTGATTGAGGTTTTCCATGGTTTCCCTCAATTAATTCAAGATAAATATCGAGATGGTTCCTTATTTGAGGCCATGGCCGATTACCTATCAAACTCCTAAGTCAAAAATTACCTACGTTATCCTAATTTCCTATAATTCCTTCATTCGCCCATTGCTATGATACATAAGTTCAAGTTGTAAAAAAAATGTAGTAAATAACGGGAAGTGGTAGATGAAAAAATAGTAATGGTGGGAATGACATTAGGTCGAGAAACGGACGTTGAACGCATTAATATTATTATTATTTTATGACTATAGATAATTAGTGCTACCCGTGCGAAGCCGGACCGGGTCGCTAGTAGATATATAAACTTCTATTATCTATCTATTTTTCTATGATCATCAAAAAATGTGTGATCTTATTCGTGTACCTAATGGTGCAAATTTTATACAATAAGCTATTAATAGATATTATGTATTCAAATGTCCATTGTTACTAAAAACATGTAAAAATATATATATTTATAAACGTCAAACGTACCGGTAAAGTGCACACACTTAGATGATATCTAAAAATAACTCTAATAGTAACAAATGTGCCATTAATAAAAATGACTTAAGTGAGTTTTTAATTGATTCATTAATGTCGGGGCGTTCGCAGACATAGAAAGTGTTTTAATACGATTGACATTAAATATATCAAGTAGGCGTCACTTGAAGGAAACAAAACGTAACTGCCGTTGTTTTCTTGTTTCGAAAACAGAACACTAACGACCGCTATAATATGCGAAACATTGTGTTTATATCTAATTTTACACGAGTGTTGGATTTCAGTGTGAATTATGACTTGTTTAATTTGATTTTTTTTTTAGATAGATTTCTGTGTTTGCATTTTTATACAGGACATTTTTCTGCTAACTATAAAGCTCCTAGGGTATAAACTGTATTTCGCATAAACCATTTTTAGGGACTTCGTAGCAAAATGGTAAAAAAAACGGAACCTGAATTTATTTGAGAAAAGGTATTTTGGATAATATATAAAATATAATAAATAAATAATATATAATAAATGATACTTAAATTTAAGAAAACATCTCAAAATAAAATATTTTACAATAAATTGTTTCAATGAATCCCATCGTTGACGGTTAGGCACAGCTATAATATTTATTTATTAATTAATGACGTCTTGTTGCTTTTTAAAATAATATGCCGTGAAAAAATATAATCGTTTAATAACATGCCGCTGTGACAGTAGTCGAGTCGTGAAGCCGAGCATATTACTCTGTTTACAAACGCAGTTACGAACTGCTAACAAATTTATAAGACGAGAAAAAATGTGCCGTGAATCTGTTAAGACGGCTATTTGTTTTTTTGTGTTTTAAAGTTGCTTTCATTAACTGCCTTGATGCACGATTTGACGTCATTTAATATACCTATAATGATGTTTGACGCAGTGTTGACTTCGTTTTTTATATGAATAACTGGGCATTAATATAAAATTTACTTTCGATTTATTTTTAGTCGTTTGATGTATGTTTTGATATTAAATTTCTGATGAAAATTAGCTCACCACTCGCTTTTTTCGTTAAATTTTCAGTATTAAGGTAAAATATGCTGGTCGTAAAATTGTATTTAAGCATTAAGCTTCCGAAAAGTTGGCTGGTTGCTTAAAAATTTCAAAAAAACGTATATTTTTGTCTAACCACAGCTAATGAATACATTAATAAAAGCAATTTTGCGACTAAAGTTCGAAATTTCCCGAGAGCATATTTTACAATCTGAGGTATGTCACCTTAACCCTTCAATTCCCAGTGTCACTTGTAGGTGACAGAAGTTTAATATTTTTTTTCTACCACACGGAGATTTTATTATTTAATTCCACTACCGTTGTTGCAAAGCCAATAAGTAAAACTATTAATTTTTTTTTTTCTAACAACACTAGCCAAATGTCATCTGTCAAATATAATCAGAGAATAGGGCGAAGCTTTTTAACAGAGGCGGCCGAAGTCTCGGTCGAATTCCTGCGGTAATGATATAATAACCGTATAAGGTTCAAAAGATGTTTCTTTATTTTGTTCAGACTTCAGACACTCTAAGAAGACTATCGTTATTTTCGTCTGCATAACAGATGTTGGAGATATCGTCTTTATAATGTGCGCTACACATTGTATTCATGTAACGCCGTTTATATGTTCCTTGTAAATACAAAACTTTGTATTTACTTAAATAATAGCACAAGATGTCGATGGCAAGTGATACTGTTAAGGTTACTAATCCCTCAGATTGTAAAATATGCTCTCGGAAAATTTCCAACTGTGGTCGCAAAATTCATTTTATTACTGTTTTTATTAGCTCTGATGAAGCATTAAGTTTCATAAAATTTGGCTTGCTGCTTAAAAATTTCAAAGCACATATATTTTTTCCCTTAAAATTTAAACCGAAAAACGTCATGTTCGTCAATATTTCTTTACAGCGCGTCAGGAGATTTCGATTTACGGGAAGGCAAACTAATCTTTTGAATACTGACTTTGGCTTGCTCAATAATTTTTTTCAAATTTAATGTTTTTTGTACAAATATTTGTGTAAAACTTATGTTAATTTTCTCCTTTTTATCTGATTTTAAATCGTTTATTTAAATCAAATAAACTGTAAAAGCTGTGGAAAGAATGGTACATCTTTCTAGTTTACTGTGGAAGCCTTAACATCAAAGATTGAATAAGAATTTTCATAGAAAATTCTCAAGACATGAGTAACTGCATTTTACATGCACAAGCATATTGAACAGCCGGTCATCTGTAACCTTAAATCTAAATCTGTTTATTGACGTGGAGAGAAATTTTGAAACCCGAGGAATCGAGTTGATTTTAATAATTCGCGATTCTACTGTACTGCAAATGTTTGTAAAAATATTTACGTTTTTAAAAAAACGTTCCAGAGAAGTGACGATGAGCTAATAATGTATCTTTTTTATTTTGAATCCATTTCCCATCTGTCACATCATTGTACTCTGATCTGCGTTTGTTTTTAATATGCCACGCACACATTTTCCATAATACATAAAATTAATTACAAATATGATGTTTGGTGTATTGTTGTCTTTTAAAACAAAACACACACGTCACATGCTGGCTCTTCTATGTTTGGTGAAGATTTATTTATTTGTAATACACACAAAGCATTATTTTCTTTATGTTGGTATTTTGCTGTTGTACTATTTAAATGATTTATTGGTCTAGTGCACGGCTTTTATTTATAACCTTTGTTCGGTGCATTTCGCTTTGCAGATAAAACGAAAAAAAAATATTCTTGTATGCATTTGCAGAATGTATTATTTAAATATTATGTGAATTTTTAATGTCAAACACTGATCGGCCATTACATTATTATTGAATCATTTCAGAAATCATTTACTGCGTAGTCAGCTGCTTTGTTATACAAAAAAGCGGTCAAGGGCGAGCCGAACTCGCGCGGGGAGGGTTCCGTGAAAACTTTTTGAAGTTAGGATGAGGTCCTGTGCTCCGTATTTTTTTCAAAATTTTAAGCCCAGTAGTTTCGAAGATAAGGTGGGGAACGCTTGATTTTCGTACGCATTTTGAAATTATAAAATAAATATATGTATATTTGTATTTCTTATACATATATCATATGATACACTTGAAAAATATATATTTTTTTATTTTCTAATTTGGCCCCCAAAATCGTGATTTCAAATTTATTCGTCGAGTAGATTCCGAGGAAATAAGCTGTGACAGATTGACAGACGAGACAGGAGAGTGATTCTAAAACGATTCTGTTTTTTTCTTTGCTTGTACTGAACCCTAAAAACTGTTCAAAATAAGGTCGTGTCTTTGGAATCCGTCGAAAAAATACAGAGTGTTACTGAAAACAACAAATTTGCGTGTGTTGGAGGGCGGCACCACGATTCGACACTTATCGGTAATCATCCGCCCCAAAGTTTTTCAAATTCTGGCTGAAAAATGAAAGCAATGAAACGCGTGGCAAGTTTTAACATCCAGTATTGTAAACTTGCATCTCGTGCATATTATTTCTCTAATAATATAATTTGCACACGAGTTTCTAAAATTAAACTGTGATTTTAATCTGTGAGAGACGATTATGTTGGTAAATTGGATGGATGCTAGCTATCTGTGTATATCAGGGGTGCCCAGAATTACATACTGGCGACGATCTACCACAAAATATTCAAACGAATGACTAGACTAGAACTAGGGCACATGTACGAAAGAAGTGTGCATTAGAATGAGATATATACTTTTATTGGTGATACATTTGTCTGCCTAAGCAAACGCAATTATTACATAGATGGCGCTGTGACCTGTAGCTAAATTTTAAGTGACTGTTGCGTCGGCGGGCGGCCGCCGCACCGACAAATCAGGGTTATTTTGTGGTCTTTCAAAAAAATAGATTACAAATGCTTTTCCGCGATCGAATCTCGCAATCAACCAGTCTTTGTTTTTGGATGGTTTTTGAGAATAATCGAAAGGTTGCTATTCGAATGATTTTTATAATTGAATGATTCATTCGAAATGATTCCTTCTCATGATAGACAATAAAAGTAGGTGTGTTGGGACTAGAGTTGGGTAACTCAGATCTGAACCGGTTCAAAGAGCCGACTCCGACAAGATCCGTGAGAGCCGACTCACTTGAGCCTACGGATCAACGGATCCGCATAACTCAGTGAAACACTTAACACACAGAAGCACATTTTACACTTACGTATCAGTTCTCGCTTTGATGCATCTGTCAGCTCAAATCACTCATGCATCACATGTTTGGCTATGCAGTCCTGATTCTATATGATTGACTGAACTAGGTAACTCAGTGGCAGACTGCAGTAACATATTCAGAGCTTGGCTCTTTTTGAACCGGTTCAGTGAGCCGGCTCACATACGGGATCCAGATGCAAAGATGCAGATCACTAAAAAGACCTGTTTTTCCCATTCTAGTTGGGACTATGCGTGATTGAATGAATGTTTCAACTCTCGAATGGATTTTGCTCTCTTCACCAACCTCCATAATGTGTGTGTGTTTCTAATGTGGGACCGCGCAACGATCGTTTTCTAACGCTCAAGTAAACAGACAATGCTTCAGTCATTGTAGCAAGACGGCGTCCACCCCATTGTTGTCGGTACTCGAGTTGATGCATTCCGATCACGTAACTGAAGGTGCTTGTTTATTAAAATATGTATTACGGTGTCTGAGACGGCGTGCATAATATACTGTTGTGTGTCCTAAAGTACAAGAGAACCCCGCTTCAAAGACAGACAAAACGCCGGCGTATTTGTGATGGTGTTGGTAGTTTGAAAATACAACGAAAAATGGTTTCTCTTATCGTCAACTAACGTCTAAATTAGATGGAAAGTCATGCAAAATATTTATAAAAGAAATGCAGCCAGGAGGATATCTATACTGTGACGTCATTTTTGTAGTATCGTTTAGACTTTAGACGATGCTCGTTTACTGGTGTGTGTGTGTCGTGTGTTTACTACAAGTCTGACGTCACACTTCAAGCCAGCACGACGAGCAGCGTTTTTTGAAATTGAAATAATAAATCAATATCGGGTTTTTGTGACCACAAATAGTTAATTTCTGATTTCTTATTCGATAAATTATCATATTCACATAATTTAATCATTTCTTAGGCTCCGTACATTATGTGTCCCAGATGGGAGAATGTTCGAAGCATTTACCACCAAGACACTGGGAGAATATTTGACAAAGGAAACCTAGCAGAAGACCTAGTGGGACATGAGATGAGCTGGAGAGCGGCTTATAATGCTGTCAGAACCATAATTGAAAGAAAAGATCGCAGATGATTTTGCCTCATGTTGAAGTAATGCGAAAGCGGTTCCGGCATGAAAGGCGTGACGATAGGGGGTGAGGTTTTAGCCAGTAGGAGTCTGGCACTACCCGTTGGAGCACCAACGGGTGTCCATGATAAATTTCCTCACCTCCGCAAAAAAAAAAGGCTCCGTATATTCGATGAAAAACGGGACCCTTACAGCTTATTTTCTCCGAATCTACTCAATGAAAAAAAGTTGAAATTTGGGAGATATATATAATAATAATAATAATGCGTTTAACGTCCGTTTTTCGACTTTATGTCATAACAGACGCCATTCGCACCATTACTATTTTCCATCTACCACACTTCTCGTTATTTTCTACACTTTTTAAAACTTCAACTTATATAATAGCAATGGGCGAATGAAGGAATTATAGGAAATTAGGATAATGTAGATAATTTTTGAACTAGGAGTTTGATAGGTAATCGACCATGGCCTCAAATAAGGAACCATCTCGATATTTATCTGGAATTAATTGAGGGAAACCATGGAAAACCTCAATCAAGATGGTCGGTACAGGAATTACCGTTTCTCGGCGAGAGGCAGTAGGAAAAAATCCCAGCCACATCTGCCCCTGCCGGGAATCGAACCCGTACCTCCCGAATGCCAGTCTAGTGCTGTACCACTACTCTACCCAGCTCGGTACACTACATTAATATACCGAACACTTTGTCTATCTTATATATTATATATCTATATAATTTAAGATTGTAGATTATAGACGCTCAACATCTGAGGTCATCAGTGCTTATAATTTAAAAACAAGCAAGTCTCGGTTCCGTATCTTCGTCTGAAGAAAAAATTGAAACGCTCTCTCTGTACATGTTGAACACACCTACTATATAAGTGTACTGGAGATATTATGTAGTTTCTCTGTTGTAAATTGAAATAAATGGCGCGCTTTCTTACCGACCGCGGTTGTGTAGCACACTGCATTACAATTTAACTGTTTCATTGGATTTTGTTTACTTGTTTTGTTAAAATGAAAATAAGGACGGACAGATTATGGAAACGCCGGCGGAGTCAACTCCCGTGGGGCGCAGTTGCACTGAACTACGATTTTACCACGTTTTTTTTATTAACTCTCCGTTTCATGTCGGTCTGTTTGTTCGGTACAAATTTTGCAATTGATTTTTCATCTACTTCCTGTTATCCGATTAAGTTGAAATTTTGAACACATGTGCAGTTCTGATGACAATGCAATGTTATGGAATCTAGATTATCGGCCCGGCTTCGTCCGAGTGCAAATAGCACTTTTTCAATTTTCATACACTTAACGATTGAGTTGAAATTTTGCACACATGTGAAGTTCTGATAACACTACAATATTATGGAAACTAGCTGACCGTCCCGGCTCTCTTCCAGGTGCAAATCGCACTTCCCGATGAATTAGAGACTTTGAACTTTCACTCACACGACTAAAAAGCGCGGAAAAAATTTAATCAAGCTGGCTAAACACTGGTCCAGCCTGGCCCAATGTTCCTTGGCGAACGTTTGCTTCCAGAACACTTATCTCAATTATTTTGTAGTATTAATAACACTATACTGTCACCATGTATGATATGTTTTACGAAAATGACAATAAATTTATTATTAACACCTATCAATAATAATTGCGTTAAACCCTCAACTGTGAAGATTTTGGATTACAATTAATTACAAATATACGGAATTCGAAGTTGAATAAAACCGTTTAAAATGGAAATTACATCTTGTTTTTCTATTTCAAAAATAGTTAGTTGTATTAGTATTTAGATACTAAATGCAAAATACGTATTCTCTAAATATGTTCATTGAAATAAAATAATTTTAGTGTAATTATGCAATTATTTAGTGGTTTTATTCATCGGCGAATATGTCCAAACTCGTTGGAGCATTGTCAAACAAGGCGGCTCCTTTGACTCGGGTTGGAACCTGGTCCATATTTGGTGTTCTCTTCGACCAGCTCTCCAATACCTTCCAGCTTCGTATATTTGACGAGCATTGTTACTGGTGAAGCAGCCAAATAATTGGTATTGGATAATATCGAGCCAGGCTTAATTATTCTTGATGTTTATAGTATTGTATTTTGCAGAGCAGTGTTTCGTAAAACATGCTGTATATTAATATTTGACGGACCCACTTTGTGTGACGTTTTATTGGAGATAAAAACAGGAAATATTAAATAATGTTCGAATATTGAATCTTCTACAAGCGCGTCCGTTTGTATGGATCAATAACAGTCATTGTTAAATTGAATATGAAATACTTCCCCCAATATTGTCGAATCCGTGCGTAGATACGACGTGCAGATGTTTCTGCGGCCACAAAACAAAGACGCTTATGCGTCGAAATTCAATTTTTTCCGACGGGTCACTTGTTAGTTACTTGGTGGTAGTCGAAGGCGGGAGTTAGGTTACATTAGCTGCGTAACCACTCAGCACCCCGGTGAAGCCGAAATATCATATATATTAATACGCTAAAGTTAAGATGTTTGCCTCCCTTTTGCGAAAAAACCACACAATTGCGCCACATAAATTTTATATCATTTTATAGGTAATTGCTTGCTCTACCGACATCAACAACTAAAAAATGTATTATTGCTTTTTTTTTGCAAAATAATTAATTATAACAATTATACATTTATTCAGTATATGCAGCAATGCTGCCATCTGACGGTTCTAACTTTGAAACAACGTCAACATGATTGACGGTCGGTAAAATTTTTTTGTTTAATTTTTAATCAAAATTCACGTATAAATACTTTTCGTATGGCGGCGCTTCAGCTCAACGTTTTCGATACTTGCGCCTCTATATGACAGTTTTAGAAAAATATTTTCTTGAACCGTCACTGAGCTTTATAATGTAATACAACAAAAAGAAGAAAGTTATAAAAAGTGTGAGAAATTAGAAACGAATTTTAGTGCGAATTATTTGCACAGGCACCGCTAGTTAATACTTATTTGAAGACGTCTGTTTTGTTCAGTGGGACATGACAAATTATAATATACTTCTCGTTTCATCTTCGTTCCTTGACATATAAAAAACTATCAAATAAAAATCACTGCACGTATTTCGTTTTGATCGGCCTCCGCTTAACTTCCGGTCATGTTTGACAATTGTGTCTCGCTCGACGCGATGCTCTTATGTCTTAAGAAAAACAACAGACGCTCTCAAACATCTGAACGCCTGATGAAATTATTAAACAAACACACCGTGGGAGGGGGGCGACCCTTGTGGTCCACACAACCGACTTTCCAAAGTTCCAAAATCCCGACTTGGCAAAAAAAATCTGACAACGCTGATTCACTGGTACGATACACACAGAGAGAAATAGTGAAAAAATAAAAATAAAATAATGTTTCATTTTGATTTTCATATCCATATTTTCAATTTATTATTAATTCCCCAGGTTAATAATAAATTGAAAATATGAATTTGTGCTAGCTGTTGGTGTGATAGATAAATCAAAGGAGCCGTTTTGACCTGTTTCGTGTTATATATTTTACATTTATTGTTGTTGTTTATTATATTTGAAAATGGTTCTTAAGAACAATGTATGACCTGCTGCATTGAAGTGAAAAGCGGGTTCGTGACGTTTTGAAATATATTGGGTAGCGCGGTGATTTAAGACGTGCCAACGGAGTGAAATCGTCCAGCGGAGAAACGGATAGCCGGGCGTGCAATATAACGTCCATCGCGGCGGACTACAGGGAGTCGCGGGATGTATTTGTGTTCCTTCAGGATATCGCCATCTTTCTGGATAAACACTCCAGACGACTGACTTATACTGTGTGTCGTTGGCCGGGATATCAAACTCACTTCCTTTGATACACCGGACATTACAATCTCTGCTGTCCGTCGTAATAAAGCCTATATATTTATTAGAGTCAACATACAGACGATGCTCGACTGTAGACAGAAAATCTGATTTCACCATGCCCTTTGTATTCTCCATAAGAAAAGCGTTGTAGAATTTTAAAATCGATCCTGCTTGAAAAAGAATTGATCGATTGTGACGATATTATAAATTATTATATTGTCATCGGTCCTTGATAAGTGCGCAAGATTTCGGTTTAATCTGGCGTTTTGAAGTGGCAGGAATTTCACGGTCAAAGATTCCTTTTCAAACAATTACAACATACATGCATACAAAAAAACAAACGAACATTCACGTGAAGCGTATTAAAATATATGTTTTTTGAAAATTTTAAGCAGCAAGTCAAAGCTTAATCACATCAGGTAATAAAAACAGTAATGAAATGAATTTTTCGTAATTTCCCGAGACCAATTTTTACGATCTGAGAGATCAGCATTAACCTGTTCCAAAAATAACATAAATATTAAGAGCACTGTGATTGGAACAATAAAAATAAAAGAATAGTTACTTCTTACCACAACAGATTTATTCAGTGGATGTACATTTCGAGAGCTAAGCTCCCATCTTCAACAAAACACTATACTCTAAGCTCTCGAAATGTACATCCACTGAATAAATTTGTGGTAAGAAGTAACTATTCTTTTATTTTTATTGTTCCAATCACAGTGCTCTTAATATTTATGTTATTTTTGGAACAGGTTATTTTCGGGGAACAGTTTGTTGTCCTGTGGTAGCTATAGTCCGATTATCTCCATTCTGCAGCGCATAATATGTGTAATATGTATTCACACACGTATATATTGTGTGTACCCAGGTTTCCGGTCGAACCTTGCATCTGACCTCGCGTGACCCTCTCTGTCTCCTGTATCTCGTCTCCAGGCGCTCCGCTGATGGGTCGCGTTAGACGATACGACTGTATTTCCCCCGGTGACCCTATTATTGCTTTGCAACCGTCACAAACACTTTACATTATTATATTTATGCTTAACGTGTCTGGCTGACATTATTTGTCACGTGATATTTTGGTGAAGGTTACGTAAAAGCAGTTTTAATAATTTAAATTCACATATAAAGACGGATCCTGAAAGTGTACGGTTCGAATAATATTTCTTTAAAATGGCTGTTTTTCGCGCGTGTATAGCGGTTGTAAAGTGATCCATTTCGCACGAGTGCGTAAAACAAAAATAATATGATTTTATCAATTCAGTTGTTATGTCTCTGTCATTTAAATCCATATGCGTGACAGAGAAGTAAAATAGACGCTGTGTAATCAACGCAAATACAAATATGGCCAAACGTAAACTTATTATGACATGCAAAATCAGCTATTTTCATATATAGGAAGTACAGTAAGATCCCGCTTAACGTGGGAGATACGTTCCAATCATGCGCTATACGAAACAGCACTAAACGAGGTAATCTTAATACGTAGATAATAGGCATGAGAGAAACAGAACCGAGATTAAGAAAATTTATTAGTTTTATTTTTGTTTAATTTTGTAACATATTGTTAAATACTTTTTTATCATATTAATTATATTGATTTTTGTTTATGAAACATTTATGAAAATCAAATAACAGTTCGAGTAAGACGCTACGTTTGTGATGAGAAAGGTTCCTCATTTGACATATTTTGTTTTTTTTGAAGAAGTTATTTAATGTCGTTTGCCTTCTTCTGTTGCGTTCAGCAATCTGTTCTCGATAGCAAGATATTGCATCAATGACACTTCATCTTGCCTTTGAACTTGTGTCGACATTTGTATCATTTTGTATAAACTGACCCATAATTAACGTTATAGTGGCTAAACTTTTTTTTTAGAAACCGCGTAATACTGAAACAGCATTAAGCGAGGTCTTACTGTACTTGCGAGAAAAATCTGCATTGCGATATGTTCGCCTTCGATTGCTAGACTATTGTCGCAAAATCCAGTGCCATAGCACGCTTGGAACCTAGCAGCGAATCCAGCGACAAAACCTACCTGCAGCGGTTTTTATAGACATTGTTTCCGTGCAGAGAATCGAACGGCTTTATTGAATGTTCTGAAGTGCAGGCGCGCTGAATGCAGCGGCGAATGAGGCTACAGTTTTCTCTGTATATAAGCCACTCGAATAAATGAATGCATGCCAAATTGCGTTTACTAATCGTATTAAACTCTCTATGATGTCGATATCCTCGTTATGGTTCATTGTCGAGGGATTCCCCCGTTCGTGTCTGCATGTATTGTTTAGCCGTGGCTGAAATACAAAACCGTTTCTGTCGATTTTTTACAATGTAAACTCTATATAGCGACGCTGGCGTTATAGAGAGTTGTCGTTATATGGAGTGAAAGAAAAATCGATATTGTTTTATATATTATAGTATTATTAAATAATAACGCATAAAATTTGCAAATAAACATTCGGTACGTATGATGCCTACAGTCGAGGTAAATACCGGCTATAGCTGCATTTCTTATCAATTTCGGCAACTTGGAAAGTAGGTGCTTTAATAAGGCGCCGAAATAACTTGCTTTATAATGACATATGATCGTTATTTAGAATGGGTATGATGCTACATAGAGTGAATCATTGTATGGACAACAATGCAAACCAACCAAAGTCGAGTAATTTCGACGTTTTAGGGAGTTTGACGTTAAATCGAGTGACGTTGCATGGAGTTTACACTGTACTGACAAATTGGGTATTGTTTCATTTTTCACTGATTATTGAAATAGATTAATGGGAAAAAATAATGTGTCCGTATTTTTTCGATTTTAAAAATATCAATCAATAAACATTTACAGAACGAGGCATGATGTCATTTATCTGCAGTCTACGTACAAGCAACAATCATGCATCGTCTACTCACAGCAGTACGCTTATGACCTCTATTTTCGAGCGTCCGGTTTTTTTTTCTTCGACGTACACGATTTTGCATTGTGGCCGTAGATACGGACTCCCTTTGGTGAACTCTTAATTAAAATATACACCGAATTACGACTTTTATTAAAAAATGCTCTCTGCTATTGCGAATGGGATACGAAATTAGATTATCTAAATAAGTCTCAGAACCCTTTCGAACTGGCGCTGCGATGAAGAAGTTTTACTTGAGTTAAAATGCAAAATTTGATTAAAAATTGTGTTTTGTTGTCAGAGAATCTCCAGCTGAATTAACTGGAGACGGCTTTCATTGCTTTTGTTTTAAAATGACTTCGTTTGATGTTTTCTTGTTTAGTGAATAATCTATATCTGTTTAGGATAGGTTATCTATATATTTAAGTAAAATACAATCGGTTTATTTATTGTTCCGGGAATAACCGAGCGTGTAGCGATGCCGTTGTTTATATGTCGTTGCCATGACTCCTCTATAAGCGTCCGGGTTTTCAGGTTCTAATCCCAATTAGTTGTTAAAACGTTTTAAAATTTTAACAACTAATTTTTAGTGTATTTGCCATAGGCAACATACACTATTGGCGTTGGTCGGATGGCGGGACCTAGGGGTCGGACCAAAATTTCTCGACGTTGCATAACCTTCTAAACACTTTGGCACCATTTTTAAAAATGTTTATATATATATGTATATATATATATATTTATATATATGTGTGCGCGCTATAACTTTCGAAAGAGTTAATTGATTTTTACGAAATTTTGCCCACATCTTGGAATCCACTACCGCAAGAACCCTATTTAAAATGGGCCCAATCGGGCCATTTTAAGGGTAGTTTTTAGGGGTTGAAAAAAGTTTTTGGGCCCAAAAATACCTAAAAAATTCTCAGAATCGTTTCAAAATTGAAATTTAACCCTTTAATAGCAATTAAAAAGTGCTCCTAAAATTTTAATAAAATCGGCCCGACAGGACCGGATTTACAAATTTTATGAAAACACTAGTTTGCAGATAGTGAATTATTTGCTGAAAGGTGTATATAATTTAGTTTAGAGGTTCGATTGATAATAATTGCAACTGAGAAAAAAATATTCTTTTAAGGGGTGGATTAAGGAGTCAAATTTTTATTTTGCCCAAAAAACCAACTTAAGTTCGCATAATAAAGCCACACTGCCTATATTAGCAAATACACTATATTGTCGGCAGGGTTTTGGCACTGCGACCCGGGTTTTTTTATAACTATGTACAATTTATTGCGGCTGCCTATTTGTCTGCCCCGTTGCGAGCTCACACCCAGACACATTTTTGTGTTGGAAATCTGACGGTGGGCTCTCCAACTATAGTTGTGCACAAAAGATTTGGTAGTTTTCCGTCGGTGAAAACGGATGTCCGGCACGCGTGTGAAGAAGGTAAAGTGAGGCGGTTTATTTTTTTTTTGCACAGAGAGCGCGACATTGAAAACCTTTTTCGACCCCGCAACGAGAATGTAAAGTTTTATTACAAAGTTTCAGTGTAGCAAAACACTTCACTCCTCCTCCTCTTCTCGCTGTCTTCATCATTTTTAGTGTTCCGTGCAAAACGGAACACTTACGGAATCACTTCAGGGCCCGTACGTCCGTCTGTCACAGACACTTAAGGTTTTTAATAAACAAAAAATGGAATAATTGTTATATTTCGATACTTAACATTTTCGTTTAAACAAACATATATAACTTTTTTTCTTGTTTGTCCTTGGTAATTAATATAAAATTGATTTGTCGAGAAAAAGGACTTTTTAAGTAAACAATTACAGTTATAAAGCTTGAAAATGTTCCAAGCAAGGAACGAAACGTCGCTATAAATAACAAATAAGTATTTACTTAAAAACTCCTTTTTCCCGACAAATCGATTTTAGAAACATATATAACATTAAAATAAATCCATAAAGATGAACATTGTACATTTTTTAGTCACTTAAAATGGAATCAATCATTGGTTTAGTTTTTGATTTTATTGAAATTTGGCACGTAGTACCGGACAAGTGTAAATTCGAACCCATAAGACCGGACAGAACCTGGTAATTATGGGTTTAAAATAATTTTACATTAATACAGGGTGTCCGAGAATTATCTTTACAACTTTGAAATTTAATAACTTTTGAAATAAAAAAGATATTCACATTCTGTGTTCTGCAGTTATTAATGCAACTCATAAAGTTTTTTTCTTTGGGGTTATTTGAAGGATATTGTTTATCGGAGAAAGGTTACTGACATTGCTGACTTAAAAACCCGCATTACAGATGCTTTTGCTACTGTCATAGACGTTATGTTACAGCGTACCTGGCAAGAAATCGATTACCGACTGGATGTGCTTCGGGCCACACGTGGTGCACATGTAGACGTGCTAACCTAAACAGAACAAAACTTTATGAGTTGCGCTAATAACTGCAGAAAACAGAACGTGAATATCCTTTTTATTTCAAAAGTTATTAAATTTCAAAGCTGTAAAGATAATTCTCGGACACCCTGTATTATAAACGCCTGAGCCATATAAACATAAAAATCTAAATCATTCAGCAAAAGTAAAAACATAATGTATGACTATTGTTATACAGACTTTATAGGGAGTCGTACAAAAAAATATTTAATTTAGAAAATATTGTCGGCGTTGTCAGGGGCGTAGCTACCGCCGTATCTGCCGTATCAATTATACGGGGCCCCCGGGCCACGGGGGCCCCCAATGTGCGTAAGCAAAAATTAATAAAAACTTCCCAATTTTTTTTTTATTTCAGAAATGACAAAAGTCAAAAAAAGCAATTTCTTTTTTTCCCGCGTAAAGCGTGCGTTCAAAAGTTGGCAACACCCTACATCGGTTATCGCGGGCTGCGGGATTTCCCCGTTTAAGTCATTTACTTCAACGGGGGAAGGGCCCCCAAACAAAATATTATACGGGGCCCCGCCAAGGCACGCTACGCTTCTGGGCGTTGTTCTATACCGTAGACCGTTCTTTGTATATGCGAGAACTAATTAAAGTGAGTTGGACAATATCTAGGGAAATAATATTATTTACAGATGCTGGCTGTGGTTTTATTTTATTCCATTTTATTTACAGACGTTGATTCTGATTTGTTTCGACCCCATTTTGTTTACACAGACGTTTTGTTTTGCTTCATTCAGAAAAGCTGGTTGTACCGTCTGTCGCACGACGCAAAAGCTTTTATATTTGTTGTATTGACTCTGTTAATACCGCGATTTGAGTTTTTTTACTCACACAAGGAGTTATTTCCTGATTAATTTCGCAAGAAATTGATTCATATTGTAGCTTTTCGAAAAGGGGAGATTCTGGTCTTTAAAATATTATTATGGAAGTACTAGCCGCTCCCCGCGGCTCCGCCCGCAATTGTAATGATACACGGCAACAACAACAGTACTGGAATCTTCATCAAGACCAAATAGCTACATTTTCAGTGCATCTCTTTTAAAATTTAGAGTGTGTTAATCATTGACACCCCTGTACTTTCCCCCTTCCCACACCTTAGAAAACTATTTTAATATCTCTCCTCAACAAAAGAAACGTGTTTGTCAAATTTCAAGTCTGGAGGTCCAATAGTTCCGGATGACCTGTCAGTGATATTCATCCCCTATTTCACTACCTTGAATTTTTTATTTTGAGACAAAAGGTAGCCTATTTTCTTCTTTAGGACGCAATCTATCTGCTTGTCAAATTTTATCGAAATTTGTTAAACGGTTTAGGCGTGAAAGCGTAAATTCGCATTTATAATATTAGATACGATACAATGGAAATATCTTGATCCCTTGAAATCGTCGTACCGAGCCGACTAGCGCGTGGGAACTCATTTTGCTTCAAGTATTAGGACCTTAACGAGTCGATCAGGTCCGATTCAGTGGGTTAGGTTATTCTTGCACATTTTTGTGTTTTCATATTATTTTTCTTTCCTGGAAAACATCATTGCATTGTCAGTTTTATAAATGTTCTTGAAGGTATGACGGAAAATAAAAAAAAAAAAAAAACGTTCGCTATCGTTGCTAAGAAGAGATGCGTTTTTATCGTGCAAAAGACATTTTCATGCTTTTTAAATAAACGAGTATCCATGCAAGAATGTACGTTATACAAGTTTATGCAGTTAGTGACGTCACATAGATGAGGTCGTTGACACCGCAGAAATCGCGTATTAATTCCAGTTTTCTACACCGTATTTCATTCACGTATTTTCAAATTTATACCTCCTAGAAATTAGCTGATTTTCACATCAAAATAAATATATTTGTAATATTTTTGACAGTACACGTTCGGCCATTTATTGGTATCTCTACTGCTCAACGCCTACTTTGCGTCTCTGTTGTTCATATGGACTTAAATGGCAACTGACAGGTACGACGGATCAGTAAAATCGCATTACTTTTGCTTTACTTTACGCACTAGTGCGAAACGGACCATTTTATCACCGCTATCCAGACATGAATGCAGCTAGTTTATATAGGATGTCGTGAAAATAAGTATTTTTGGTTGTATTTTTGAATATTTTTCAGAAGTATTTTTTACAAGACTGTTATATTTCGATAAAACGCAAAAATATGACAGGGTGTTTTAATTTATTTGACTACACATTGACTGATCCCTCAGATTTTTGGGAAAGTACCCATAAATAAGTTCCCAAAAATAATCCTTAACCCCGGAAAAAGTATCCAGCTTTTTGCAAATATTTTTAAATATATCTAAGGAAGTCGCAATTAAAATTTCAGCGTGAATCAATCACTTATTTTTCATTTTTGAACATTCTTAGGGATTTCTTTTTTATTTTTAACGGAAAATTGGACAATTCAAATATAGTTAAACTAAATTAAAAAATTGCGACGTTTCGTTAAATTTTTTTAACTTCTTCAGGCACAACTGAAATGATTAAAAATACAAATTAGTTAATGAAATAATTACAATTTTTTAATTTAGTTTAACTATATTTGAAGTGTCCAATTTTCCGTTAAAAAATAAAAAAAACTTATTAATTATAATGGACGTGAACAATATTGAGAATTCTTTGGGATATTTTGGTTTAGTGTTAACCCCTTCAAAAGTGTCTGCCTCATTTATTTATTTGTTTAAAATCAACTTAACTTTCTAATAGTACTTGTTGGCTTTTGAGCCAAACACTTTTTTTGGCACATATTTTTTAACCTTTCCTGTATGCGCAGTACCTGGCGTACCCAGCTAGGACAAGCAAACAGACATTTACCTATACATCTTACCTATATATACTATTGTATAAAAATTCTACCTGAATCAAACACTTCATGAAACAGTCATCTTTAAATAACACGACACTATATTGAATTCTTTCCAATGACATTAATATTTCCTATACGGCAGCTCGATCGTAGGTAACTTGCATAAAGTGCCTGCAGTTGAGTGCCTTTGGCATGCATCGTTTGAAAGAGAGACGATCCCCCAGTCTCCCCCCCCCACCCTTCTTTCGATTGCACTTTTCAAGTTGTTTATATCTGCACTGTGCTTTTCCTACATTACGAGAACGAAAGAGCTTCTGTGATGTTTAGTTTCTATGTATACTTCTTGAAGTACATCTATTTTTCTTTGTGTTATTATGAAATAATTTTATAATTTTTTGCGCGCAATTATTATCACTGTGTCGCAGGGGCGTACTCAGAAATTATAGGCGTCGCGTTTTATAACCTCAGGGGAAACATCAAAATGTCGAAGTGTATAGAGGCTTTCACGGCCGGCGGTATTCCAAATCTTCGTAGTTTCTAGACTTGTAGGCTGTGATCCATTGGTATTTCTACCTGATGTTTCGTCTACAACTGTAGTAGACATTATCAAAGACATGTGTATGTTAAAAAACTGATAAATTTGACTTGCTCAATAAATTTTTTCAAATTGATTTTTTTCTGTGCAATTTGTGTAAAACTTATGCTAATTTTCTCGTCTTTATTTGATTTTAAATCGTTTATTTAGATCACAGTAAAAACTTAGTAGGTATGTTGGAAGAACGGTATATACAGTGTAAACTCTATATAGCGACGCTGAAGCGACTGCGCATTTTCTGGCGTTATAGAGAGTTGTCGTTATATGGAGACAAAGAAAAATCAATATTGTTTTACTATTATCGGCAGTCGAGGTAAATACGGGCTAGACAACAAAGCTGCAGTTTTTATCAATTTCGGCAACTTAGAAAGTACCTACAAACAGTAGGTGCTTTATAAAAAAATATTTTTCGTGCTTGTCTATGCAAAACTGTATTAGGCATCTTGATCAATTAACAATCAAAGAAACGACTTAACAATAGCGTACTGGACTATACTTTATAGCAGGAAAGCGACAAGTGACACGACAACCAGCGATGACCAATCACCGACGAGCACACGTTCTGTGCCGGTAACTGGGAGGTGGTGGGAGTCTTCCTTTCCTTCAAAACAACCAGGACGGCTCTAAAATATGCATTTGAGACGCTGTTTGTGACTAACTTCAGAACATTTTAGAACCGTGGCGCGTATTATACTCGTGTAAGCGTAATGACGTTTGGTGGATTTTTCCCGTTCTGCTGTTGTCAAGACAATTTTTTACAGACGCTCGGCTTTTTTATTGCCTCTTATTCCGCCCTGGAATATCATAAGCGCCGCTCTGGAAATAATGCGAATGTACAAAGAAGAAGACAGTTTTTTTTGACGTTTTTTTTTTTACTTTTAGAAAAGAACGTTTCTCTATCGTAATAAAACATTTTTTGCGAAAAATCAATAAAATCTCCCGTAGGTATCTTATTTCTTCACCCGACGGTCATTTGTCGACATTTATTTACTAGCAGCCCGGATTTTCTAGATTGCCTATTAAAGATAGACGCATTGTCGCGACTTTTCTGTTGAATAGCCTTTTTTACCCGGCATTGCCCGGGAATAACAGTACCCCTGTTATGGTACCATAACGAGACCATCCCAAATTTTTTTTCCCGATAAAGTCAAAAAAAGTCTCCGATTAAGCGGGACATTCAACTGAAGGGAGCTATTTTTTACTTCTCAGTAATTTGTTTACAAATTATCTCTAATTATCATGGCTTATATAAGTTGAAAGAGTTAATTAAAGCAGCCGTGTTTTTTTCTTCGTTTGAAGTTGAAATTTGATTTGCATGTATTTTCGAATTATAAGTCTGATGATTCGCAAAGACAAAGTTTTGGTTTTTAATTTAAAATTATTTAACGACTTTTTAGCATTACAATATTGGAAGTCGTTAATTATAATTTTTTAAAAGTAGAAAAGAAATATTGGTTGTTCTTTTATATTTGCAGTGATATTGAATGAAGTGTCAATTTGTGGTGCTGTTTTTTGTATGGTTGTCGAGCGTCTATACTTTAAAATATCTATATATTTAAGGCGCAAATAATTTTAATTGTTGCGATATTATTTCAGTGTTTAAAAATTTTTTGAAATTGAAACAATGTAGAACCGAAACAACTATTGAGACATCGGAACTTTTATAGTACTATTTCAAGAACGAGAGTTAGTAGATTATAGACGCTCGAAAACCTAGGTTATCAGCGTCTTTAATATTACTTAAGGATGTGTTGCAAAATGTAATTATTTATTTTTTATTAATGAACTGGTTAAAAAATGATTAATGAATTATCTTTTTCAGACTCGATGGTTTTCTCAGAATATAATTGTAAGTGAAATTTATTAATTTTTATCACTAAAAAATTGCGAACGTCCACGAATTTTGCACCAATTGTATTCATCTTATGAAAGAACAAGCGCGCAACTTCGCAACGGTGTTGTTACCAATTTACCATCGTTTTATGAATGGCGACTATGCGGAATTTTTTATCTCAAACGCGAGAAACTTGTGTTCCTTGAATGCATTACATTTTGTAGACGAAATTCTTCGTAGAATAGAATCAAAATAAAGCAATAGATGCTGATTGTTAAAATTAAGTTTTCGTCAATATTTTCTGTCAAGATTAGAGCAGAGATTGTGCCTTGTTTCGTTGGGTTGTAGTGAAGGGATGACGTCATCTGGCGGAGCTGTCAAATGATTGAATCAATAGAGTAAATGGATAGTTTTTGAAAATAGCTTAAATCAGTTATTTTTATATAAAAAGTTATCACGCACACAAAATCATTCTTGTTGAATTGAAAAGTAAATATTCTCTTTGGGCAAGATATTGTGGTTATTCAAACGCGCCTGATGTCATAGTCTATGTCAAACATCTTGTTTAAACAAATTTGTATTTATTCTGGTGAAAGAATACCTAGCAACCACACTATTAGTTACGTTTACAGACTTTGACGTCACAATGCGTTTCGATATTTTGTGCGTATTTATTCCATTTTTGTTTAATTGATATTTATTATTTAGCACAAATTTAAAACGAAAAAACGATTTGGAGTTTAATCAATTGCAATAAAGGTTACAAAAAATAATATTTGAACTACATATAAGTAAAACATGCATGGTATTTGGATGTCAACATTACCTCACATTATGTGACGTTTAATCCGAAAATTGTTCTGATATCTGAAAATAGAGAATTGATGGGTCCGCCGGATGACGTCGTTCCCCCACTATTATTCAACGGAACAAGGCAACATTTGCTCAACTAACCTTGCATCTTCGATGTATGGATAACTATGGTAACAACACCAATATATATACCCGTTCATTCAGAAGATGTAGTGCAATTCGCATATACTTTTCTATATAGATTACTTGGTGCTATTCTGTAAGAATTTACAGTGCCGTTGATTTTTTGTCGCGCGCTAACAACTTGAACGCTACGCGATAGTAAAAATTCAACAGCGCTATAAAGTCTAAAATTGCACATAGCGCCATCTATTATTTTCACTTTGCACAGCCGGCATGACACAATATTATTCTGTTCGTAGTAGAACGCTTTTGTAGATATATGCGATTATTAATGAAATTTAATTTCTTTAAAATGACGCTAATTATTTTTAATCTTTTCCACTTTTATGCGCTGCTTGTGATGACATATAAAATCTATTAAGGCTCCCACAGACTGACGAGGAACTGAGGAGATGGGAGGCGGCTTCAAATTATTTACACTCAAGCGATATACCGCTAGACAATTTGGTACCGCGTCGCACTTCCTCTCCAAATCTTACGTTGATCTGTAAAAGTCGATAAAAATTTTATACCTAGATAAATAGACGCTATGTTGATTAATATTCGAAACATGGCTCTCCTGTAAGGAAATTATTTATTAAAAATTGGTTAAAAAAGTCGTCAAAATTTTCAACAGTCGGGGACACAAAGAACAAAATTGCAGCAACTTGGGATTTGGCACAGTTTTTAGTAATACTCTTATAAGATGAAAAACGTAAAACTTTAATAATTCCGCCATTTTAAACAAAATGGCATTTAAATAACAAAACATGATTAAAGTTCATTTTTAATGTCAATTTAATAATTACAAAAGAAAGAAATTTTTAAGAAAAAAATTGGACAAATGCATTTTAAAGAGATTATTCTCAATTTTCTAATGCACTTTGGAAAATTGTCGTACGATCATTTTTACAAGAGCTATGAGCATTTAAAGTCAAAAGTGGCATTTTTGCTTTGACAGCTGATAACTCAGTTAAAAAAAGTCGTAGGAAAAAAAAAAGTCCAGCGCCATAGAACGCTTGGAATCTAGCAGTGAATCCAGCGCCAAAACCGCCTACAAATCTAGCTTAGCTTTAAAACACGCATCGTGTGAATTCAAACCGTCACAAAATCCAGCGCCACAGCACGCTTGGAGTCTAGCGGCAGAATCAAGCAGCGATTCCAGCGACAATAGCAGCTTCGTGGGCAGCGGTCTTTAACACACCCTTTTATGATTTAACCATTGGTGAGACTTGAACTCGATGCTAAAAATAAACCGATGACGAATCAACAGCGTGATAAATTAATTCAGGTATCGACCCTTGCTTAGAACACCTGGTGAGCTGTAATGTTTACAAGCGTAAAATATGTAATAGGTTTTCCCGCCATTAGTTTTGTTATTGTTTTAATGAATCATCAATCATCGTTACCTTCGAAATAAATACCCTAATCAATATCGGTTACGGAGAACCGTACACACGTCTTCCATTTTCCAAAATCGCTTTTGAAAATAATTTTTAACTAGAAAAGTTCGATTGGTTTTGACTACAAAATTTTTATATGATACTCAAGCGATGTTACCTGTAATTGCAAAACCACTCAAATCAATAGAGCTTTTGAGACAAACACCTGAAAAAAAAGGTGTGTCGGTTTCTGGATACACGATGGAAAGTATGCTCCCTTGCTCATTTTAATTATTAATGTTTAAAATTTACGTAGGTGTACACAAAAGACAACAAAATTAGTAAATTTAAAATTTTGTATTTAATAATAGCAGTTCAGACGGTAGTTTATTATAATTAACTACCGTCTGAACTTGGAAACTTAAGCGTGGTTGATTCAAGAGGGAACGTTTCTCCTAAATAGGTATTTTTAGGGCTCCGTACTTCAAAAGGAAAAAAACGAAACCCTTATAGGATCTCTCGCGTCTCTGTCCGTCCGTCTGTCACAGCCAATTTGCTCCGAAATTACTGAACCGATTGAGTTGAAATTTACTACATATATGTAAGTCAGTGACCCAAAGACGGACGTGCAACGTAAATAAATGAATTTTAAACAAGGGGGCCACTTTTTGGGGGTAAATTAGAAAAATAAAAAAAAAAGTTTTGCCAACTATATCGTGTGACATATCAAATTAAAGGACTTGTTATATGAGAATCTCAATATATTTTTTCTATAATTTTAAAATAAATAGTTTTAAAGTTATTTAAAAAAATTGATGAAAATTGATCTCCGAATATACTTATCCTAAAATTTTGAACAAATAGGGAATGTCGGGTCTCACACATAGTTTACAGAAAAACCTAAACGAAAACCTTAAGTCTTAAAGTACTCACGGAAAACGGAATAGTACGGAATCCTCTTGTCGCGAGTTCGACTCGAACTTGACCGGTTTTTTATTCTTACGAAGACTTTTTGTAAAGATGGTTTTGCGTAGTCGGTGTTTTTGAAATTTTGTATTTTATGTTTGACGATTTACACCCGTGTATGTATGAAATAAATAATATTCTATTCCATTAATAAGAAATATAAAATATATTGTCAATAATAATCGGTGTAGGAGCTGGGTAGAGTAGTGGTGACAGCACTAGACACGCATTCGGGAAGTCCGGGTTCGAATCCCGGCGGGGGCAGATGTGGCTGGGACTTTTTCCTACTGCCTCTCGCCGAGAAACGGTAATTCCTGTACCGACCCTCTTGATTGAGGTTTTCCATGGTTTCCCTCAATTAATTCCAGATAAATATCGAGATAGTTCCTTATTTGAGGCCATGGCCGATTACCTATCAAACTCCTAGTTCAAAAAATTACCTACCTTATCCTAATTTCCTATAATTCCTTCATTCGCCCATTGCTATTACATAAGTTGAAGTTTTAAAAATGTAGAAAAATAAAGGGAAGTGTGGTAGATGGAAAATAGTAATGGTGCGAATGGCCTCTGTTATGACATAAAGTCGAGAAACGGACGTTAAACGCATTATTATTATTATTAATAATAATCGGTGTAGACGCGCGCCGTTCTCTATAGATATTTTGTATCGCGATACCCGTAGCTTCCACCACGTCGTGACGTCTTCGTTTCGTATGCTCTGCACACATACTTGTGTAACGTGACACAGTCACGACGGCTGACGTCACGAGAGCGCCGTTTAAAATAGTATCTGAGCGTCCGGGACTTGAGAACACGTTTACGACCTGTCCGTGAAAACTGCGCTGTCAAATATTTTTAGTTTTGTAAACGAAAAGTGACCAATCTCTTAGATCGTAAAATATGCTCTCGGGAAACGAACTGTGCTCGCAAAATTCATTATATTACTGTTTTTATTCGCTGTGATCAAGCACTAAGCTTCACAATATTTGACTTAAAAATTTCAAAAAAACATATATTTTTGCTCTAAAAATTGAATAAAAAAACGTGATATTCGTCAAAAAATTATAATGAGCCTCACTCTCATAAGTTCACATAAGTTTAACTTCTTTAGTTTTTAATTTAATTCCCAAGTTTAATGTTTTGTTATGTCAAACTAATTAATAATATTTACACTTACTTCTATAAACTTCTGTACTTGTCAGTTTTATGTAATTTAGGCGACAAACTAACTTACCCTTTCGAGGACAATTCTTCTTCCCGTCGATTTGTACTTTTTTTAAACAGATACATCGCCAAAGAAGTTAAACTTCAAAAAATGTTAATTTGCCGCTCAATTACTTAATAATGAATTAACCAAAAACGTATGGTACTTTTTACCGACGTTAACGCGATCGAAGCAGACGAAGTACGTGAACAACATGTATATTCGTCGCACCCGACATTGCCACCACATGTCCTACCGCCATTCCCACCATCAGACACGAGTGACGCGACGTATAGGTAGATATAATATATCTGTCTTTATCTGGGTGTACGTGTTGCCTGGTCCCAGCTGAGGTTTGAAACGTTTTGTTTCGCCGTTCGAATGTTCCATTGATCAGCAGTGCATTTCGCGTTTTTTTTTTATCTCTTTTGCGTTTGAGTCGTTCAGAGTTTGAATAATAATTGTCGACTTTGATAAATTGTCTTTTCGCAACTTTTTTTACAAAAACGGTTATAATAATGCGTTTAACAATCGTTTCTTGGCATTGACATGGGGACTAATGGAGCTTAAACCCTGGGCCCCCAAGTGTCAAGACTTCACACAAATTGAATTATACATTTTTAATACTTTCGTATTGTAAAAAATAGTTAATGTTAATGTTTATCATCATCATGAATGATTGTTGACAATTTTTTTGGGTGAATAATGACTTTTTTTGTATGAATTTTGACTATTTTTTTTGGTGAATTTTGGCTTTTTTTTTTTTGTTTTTGACAGTTAGGTTCCGATTGAAGCTCAATAAATCCTAGGCCTCGAAAAACTTAGATCCGCCCCTGATCATAAGGCATGTAATGTGTCAATCATGCTGGATTACGGAAAGCTTTGTCAAAAAGATTGATTTGAAAATGACCTTAGATTACAGTTTTTGAAACTCTCTGCCACATAATAATAATAATAATAATATATATTTATTTTAAAAACCATAAGTGGCTTAAAAAGAACGTCAAATATTCCAGTTACACATAGTTACACAATTACATATTATACAATGTCATGATTAAAAAAATCCGTAAATTTATACAGGCACATGTTTTGCAGTATTTTTTTTATATTGCTTTTAAATTTATTTATGGGTAACGATTTTATCCTGTTCGGGAGGTGATAAATAATTTAGGAGCCCAATAATTGGGACCATTAATTAATTTGTTCGTTTTATAAAACGGTATTCTAATGTCCGAACAGCTTCTGGTGCTTTGGGAATGTATATTGTTTCCTGATTCGTATAGAACATTAGACTATGCTCACAGAAAAACAAATCACTGGTCTACATAGATAAAGACCGTTTTTGAAGTTAAATTTTGATTAATTGCTTAGAAAAATGTTGTTTCGAAGTGGAAATACGTTAAATACAGTTCAAAAAAAATATCGTTTCAATCGATCAATTATTTTTCGAACAGGATCGATTTAGAATTCCACAATGCTTTTCTTTTGTAGAAAAAAGCGTAGTCACAATCGAATGTCATTGTAAAATCCGATTTTCTGACAATGCTTTCTGCAAACAAACGTATTTTTGGAGTTGGCATCTGGCTGGAATTTTTTTATTGTCGTTTCGTTACAATCAAATTTTCTTGTGTTTTTTCTATATAATAACGAAAAATGCGTTGCCATGAAACCTAAAACAAATTCCTGTCACAGCAATGTGTTTTCTTAGACCTCGTCAATTTTTTTTCGAAACACCCTGTCTTCACGCAATCAGGGAACGTGGGGTGACGGGGGTTCACTTCGCGCTCGTTATATGTAGTAAATTTTATCGTTCGTAGTCAGTCTACGAGCGACGACCTGGTTTAGTTCGTAGCACGTCGTAGCAGTCTGTGGCATTGTCTGTACGGAGCGTTCAGTTACCACGCATAACGTGTATAATCATAGTTCGTGATTGGTCCCGCGCGGCATTCGTTGCGCTTTTGTTCTCGTCGTCGGTGTCGTTGCACTTCATTTGTTTACTACGCGCGCACGACGTTACTCTCTTGTTTCAAACGCTCTGCTTACTTCCGAAGCTTCTTCGTCGTCTTAATCTGTTTCAGCTATGCGTGCTGTAGGTACTAATCAATTAGGATGTAACAATTAATTTCGTCTCGATAGTACACTGTTTAAACAATATACACGTATAGTACTTACTCATTTGTTTTCGTATAGTACGTCATTTGTTTACCTCGCTGCGGTTTTCAATTGTTCTCTCTTTTCTGGTTCGTGCAACTGCTCCCTTTCAAAAGAGGATGTTGTGCATTCATTATGCACAACTGACATTTGTTTCGTAAGACTTCAACTGTTTTGTGTATACTGCACGTTGTTCTTTTTTTTCTAAACTGCGCGCGTCATTTTGCGGCGATCCGAGCTGTTTTGTGTAGAGCAGGATTGAAAATAACTGAAATTTATTGGCGTGGATGTCATTTATTTCAAAGCGTGGATTTTTAAAGGCGTTTTTGTTTGTACAATGATTGATCGTCGGTATTTCTTTTGTTTCGTTGTATACAAGTGAACGTTAATGTGCTCGTGTGATTTTCAAAAGAAAAATAAAAAAGTAGGTAAGACGTAATTTAATGTTATGGTTGTTGTAATCGTTAATTAAATTGTATAAAAAAAACGAGTGTATTAGACCACACTACAGAAGTAAAACTTCCTGCCATAATTTATTATTATTCACCCGAAAATTCACAAAATATGAATTTAGAAATGAATTTACAATTTTATTCACTTTAAACGTAGAATAGGTATTTAATGTATTGAACAAAATATTAGTTCATAAAATTGTGCAAGAACGAAATGAATTTTGAAATAATAAATCAGCCGATAATTTCTGATTTCCTATTCGATAAATTATCGTATCATTTATTTGTTTACAATTTCCGAATCTTATATTTAAAAATTTCAGCAGATCATTTGAGCTTAATTTAAAGAGAGGATGAACTCGAAATATCACTTTGACGGTGTTCAAAATGTTAACAGAAAAATCCTCTGGAGATAGTACTGATAAATGTTCGTTCTAAAAGCATAATTTGACGTACATAGATACTATCTGTGTCATTTTTATCTTGTATAGTCGTCCGTTATGGCAGAAAGTTTACAGCGAATATGTCCGCTAAATAATGACAAATCGGCGACCCGAATGCTAATGTTTTATTAGGTCGCTCTTTGTAAATGACTCCTGCGTAATGCCGACATATTCATACGCGTGCTCCGAAGCTTTATATACAGGGCTGTCGATCATAGAATTTTATCGTATAAAATGCTGTTGTAATCTCCTGCTTCCCTAATTATCTTATAGGCAAAAAACGTTTAAACAAAAGTTTTAGATCATGAAAATCTGCAATATCTACTTTTGTAATCTGCTTCTCTAATTGTCCTAGGCAAAAAATGTTTGAACAAAGGTTTTAGAACATAAAAGTTTGCAATAAACAAACTACTTTCGTAATCTCCTGCTTCCCTAATAATTGTTCTAGGCAAAAAACATTCAACAAAAGTTTTAGAATATAAAAATCTGCAATAAACAAAATACTTTTGTAATTTCCTGCTTCCCTAATTGTATTAGCTTTTGTTTGAACGCTTTTTTGCCTAGGACAATTAGGGAAGCAGGAATATTTTGTTTATTGCAGAATTGTATCCGCTAAAACTTTTATTTGAAGGCGGATTTGCCTAAAATAATCAGGGAGGCAGGAAAGAGCGAAAGTAATATATTAAAGTCGGTTACCGCGCTCACCACCCTGTATAAAGAGAAGAGAGAGCTTTTGCGGGACGTTTATAGTCACGCTTGCGGTCATTTCTTAAGAGGATTTGTGTCCTTTAGCTCTCTCAGTCGCCGGTTCAATACTTGACGAAGACAAATAGATGTACGCTCGCGTATTATACACTAGTGCCATACTTCTTGTGTGCTCTTTGCCTTTGTCGGATCTTTGAATCTTTGTGCTCTCGGATACACATATTGCACTGCCGGGGAATACCCTCTGTTCAGGCCTGTTCAACATTATTACGGTGTTAATCTGGTGTTACTCAGATAAATTTTCAGACACCAATATTATGACAGTTTAGAGTTGGGTAACTCAGATTTGAACCAGTTCAAAGAGCCGACTCCGACAGAAGATCCGTGATTGCCGACTCACTTTTTTTTGAGCCGACGGATCAACGGATCCGCATAACTCAGTGAAACACTTAACACACAGAAGCACATTTTACACTTACGTATCAGTTCTTGCTTTGATGCATCTGTCAGCTCAAATGACTCATGCATCACATGTTTGGCTATGCATTCTTGATTCTATACAGGTCGTGATATGATTGACTGAACTAGGTAACTCAGTGGCAGACTGCAGTAACATATTCAGAACTCGGCTCTTTTTGAACCGGTTCAGTGAGCCGGCTCACATACGGGATCCAGATGCAAAGATGCAGATCACTAAAAAGACCCGTTTTTCCCATCTCTAGTACAGCATGAATTGAGGTGTAAATCGAAATATTCTAGATGTAGTAGAAATGAAATGAAATATTGCATGCATAGCTATTTTGACTGTTTATTATTCCGAAAATATCGAAAAATCCGGTGAAAAAGAAACGTGTTTTACATGTGCTTTAATCAGTGTTGTTGTTTTTGGAGCGCACTTAAAAGTATGTTCCAAAAACATATGTAAAAACACGTGTTTCTTTTTCAGTGGAGTTTCCGATACTTTCGGAATAATTAAAAACGGCCATAGTCAGTTACATACAAGGGTTGCTACTAGAAAAAATATCGGTTTTCAATACTCGGAATTTTATATCGAAATATTAAATATCGCCCAAAAATATTGACATATCAAATAAAAAATATCGATACATCGATATTTTTTTAACATCCCTAGTTTGGACACATCTTTGCGGCAGTGGCCCTCGACTTTTATTGTTGCGGATGAAAGTTTTGTGATAAATTGGCTTTAGTGGCTTTGTTGGCTTTATGTACTGTTACATTGTGTGCGCAGTGTTATTAGAGTAGCCACATAATATGCGAGAGCACGACCGGACCATACACCTTCACTTTCGCGTTACAGTCGACATTTTTGTACATGCATGTCATGTTGTAGATACGATTTGTACGTAATCTGTGTTATACGTCTAATGGATTTTATTTAATCCAATCGCGATTTGTTTAGTCGCTTAGCAGCTGTTTTCGTTTTTTTTTTTGGGGCGCTTGATAGTCTGCTTTTTGATTGAAATCACTTTTGCATGGAATTGACTTCTATTTTGCGAAATTTATAATATGTATGGAACTGATTCGAGTGAGTAAATTCGGAAAGTATTCAGCCGATTTTCACGAACGTGAAAATATTTGAGTATTGCTCGTAAGATGCGGGTGAAAAAAGGAGCATATTGAACAGCTGGTACTCAGTAACCTTAATAAAGAATACAAATGATATATCGAAAATCTCTGAGCGAAGCCGCTGGTACCGCTAGTTACAGTTATAATTTGCACGGTTCTCTATTTGGCTGTACGTCTTTATTAAAACAAACAATTGTCTTATGTAATACAATTAGAACACACACACACTTTTGTTTTTTAACAATTGCTGGCGGCCATTCAAGTGGCATTGAATTTGTGCACGGAATTAAACCTCTGCGTATTTGTTTTGCGGAATGTTCACTCACTTTTCGATAATAATTGTTCTGTTTGTTTGTTTGTCGCTTTGCCTGATCTTCTTTCTGCGATGCCGCTGGCCTGTTCAAAGTATTTAACCTGTGCGTGGACTGTCTTGCGGCAACCAACCTGCTAGAATTACGTTGACCTGTTAGTTGTGAGACGTGTGGCTCTCGTATCGCAATCTATATAGTGTGCCCAATATGCGACAGCAGATTGGATTGTCAGGCTGTTATTAACTTTCACTTGTATGTAACCGAATCTTTGAACGTGAAATTCATCCACTTCAGAACATCATATTAAACTGTAATTTTGCACACTTATCAAGGATCGATGACAATACAATAATTTAATAAGTTTGTCCCATATTGACCAGGACATCCAGGATAAAAAAAATAAAATCGCTGAATGTATGTAACGTAGTCTTTGAAGTGAAATTCACCCATTTCAGAACGTCAGATTAAACTGTAATTTTGCACACTTATCAAGGATCAATGACAATACAATAATTTAATAAGTTTGTCCCATGATCTTGACCAGGACATCCAGGATAAAAAAAATAAAATCGCTGAATGTATGTAACGTAGTCTTTGAAGTGAAATTCACCCATTTCAGAACGTCAGATTAAACTGTAATTTTGCACACTTATCAAGGATCAACGACAATACAATAATTTAATAAGTTTGTCCCATGATCTTGACCAGGGCATTCAGGATAAAAAAATAAGATCTTTGAATGTATGTAACGGAATCTTTGAATGTAAAATTCGCTCACTTCAAAACGTCAGATTAAACTGAAACTTTGCACACTTATCAAGGACCGATAACAATACAATAATTTAATAAGTTTGTCCAATTATCTTGACAAGGACCTTCAGGATAAAAGAACTTGAAATATTACACGCAGTACCGTGACGTACGTTGCGTCGCCTACCCCATAGTCTTGTATAATAATAATAATAATAAATAAGAGCAGTGATTTAAAATAAATTACCGGGGATATTTAACCGGTTAATTAACATCGCTAGTGAAAGGTTTTCCGCCCCCTGATGATTCTGCTGTCCGCTGGCGGCCCTGCCAGACTACGTAGAATTAGAATATGTACGCAAATACCAACAAGGTAATAATTGTGTTGTTAAGCTAAGAAAATAATAATAATAATAACAATAATAATAATAATGCGTTCAACGTCCGTTTCTCGACTTTATGTCATAACAGACGCCATTCGCACCATTACTATTTTTCATTTTACCACTTCCCGTTTTTTCTACATTTCTTAAACTTCAACTTATATAATAGCAATGGGCGAATGCAGGAATTACAGGAAATTAGGATAAGGTAGGTAATTTTTGAACTAGGAGTTTGATAGGTAATCGGCCATGGCCTCAAATAAGGAACCACCTCGATATTTATCTGGAATTAATTGAGGGAAACCATGGAAAACCTCAATCAAGATGGCCGGTACAGGAATTACCGTTTCTCGGCGAAAGGCAGTAGGAAAAAGTCCCAGCCACATCTGCCCCCGCCGGGAATCGAACCCGGACCTCCCGAATGCGAGTCTAGTGCTGTACCACTACTCTACCCAGCTCGGTAAGATAAGAAAATAATAACGCGTATTTGCGTTATCTTAATATTCAGTCGTAAAAAATTATTTGATTGTTGACTCCCATATCTCTTCCTCCATAGTGCAAACAACTTTCAAGAACGCTTGTTTGATAAACATATAAATTAATTAAAGACGATCCTAAAGCCTTATCGAAATAGTAATTGACATAGGTAAAATTTATTTCTTGAATTGCACACACCACTGCACTGCTAGTGGGTGTGCTCTATTAAGTCTTAAGGAAACCAGGATTTAACAGTGTTGAATCACTTTCACACAGTTTCTGCTGGTGCCACACTGCGAGGCTTAAAAAATGCTGTTGCAAGCGTGCTGCAGGCAGTTGATTACTCTAATTTTTGAAAATATTTTGAAGATTTAAAAACAAAAACTTTTCTGAAAAAGGAAGAGTCACTTTAGATTTGTGATGGAAGAGTTTTGTGAAATAAATATGATTAAGGTCGTAGTGTGACATTGAAAACGTGTGTTTTTTGACACAATTAATGCCAACTTTTTTCTAGGAAATCGTACGAAAATTACAAAAGTAGTCCTATAAATCAAAATTTTGAACAGCAGTTGTCGGTTGGTCTATACGTACGTATGCCCGTCCGAGCTGTACAGGTCGCAAACCTTGACGAATCGCCTTGTCTTTTTTTTTTTTTATTTCATTCTACGCTACAATGGAAAGTCTATATATTTTAAAACATTTGTTTGAGCAGCTTCCACCTTTAATATTTTACTGTCTGTATTTTTTCAATATTTCAAACTTGTTTTTTATTCGTTTTGTTTTTGTACTGAAATTCGAATAAGTCTGCCTGTCACGGTGAGAAATTAAACACGATCGCGTGAATAATTTAAAATCAAACAGACCATGATAACAAATGAATGCCGCTTACGCAATCGAGAAAATATTCCACTGTCGAATTTACATATTTATAAAAAAAAACGAACTGCGAGTTGTATTTAAATTAAATGACAATTGACTCTCGTCTTGTTTTCATTTGTTTTAGTAATCTGGGTCATTGCAGGATCAAAGTGTATTAAGGTGACTGTTTACCATCTGTTCAGTATGCTCCCCCCCTTTTCACTCTCGTAACTCTATCTTACGAACACTTGGATGTGTGTGTGCATGTAAATTGCACTTACTCACGTTTCGGAAATCGCTCATTTCTATGAAAACTTTTATTCACACTCGTAAAAACAAATGAATTTTGCTTTCCAAACCTAACCTAAGTCTTTTTCGTAATAGCCCCGACATGAAGATAATTACCATTGTCTAAATTTATGTATGATTTTATGGTGTATTTTTAAATTGCATTTAATGTGACGAATCCTGCTTGTTGGCTGTTTCGGATAATAAAATTTATTCTATTCAATTCATCATTAAGTCCAGACATAATTTGTAAGAATCAACGCGAAAACTGTGAAAGCAAATATAAACCTAAGAATTTGAGAAGACCGTTTTTTGTGCAATGTTAGTTCTCGATTCAGAATTTTCAGGTCTCTTGAGATAAGTACATAAATTATTCTTTTCACAGAAATGAACATGAGATATGTTAAAATAGTGAATTTCGTATCAAAGAGGAACTGAAAAAAATGAATTGTCAAGGTCAGCTGTGCTTTAAAATTAAAATAAAACAGGAATTTGACAGATGACTGACGCAAGTGTAAATTTGTTTTGAAGCATCTTTTTATGGCAGCACTGAAAAGCGTAAATCATGATCCGAGTTTTTTTATTGTACCCTGAAAGATATTTTCCTTGCGAATTTTGCAAGAAAAATGTTTTTGACGTTTAATTTCTTTAGCGACGCATCTGTTTGAAAAAAGTAAGAAATCGAGGGGAAGTAGAACTACCAAATAAAGGGGAAGTTAGTTTGTCTCTTAAATTATTAAATTAAAATAATTTCTCTAATTTGACGTACAAACGGTAGGAACTCAAAATATATATTTCATGTAAATTCAGAAAGGAAAATATTAAATATCATATTCTCTATTTTCAGATATGAGAACAATTTTCGGATTAAACGTCACATAATATATATAATGTTGATATACTACAGACATAAATATTAAAAGAAAGGTTACCTTTAGGCAGTGAGGTTTTTTGATTTTTTGATTTTTTTTTTTAATCAAGTAAAGTCTCAATCTATTACTTACCGTAAGAGACGGCAATGTAGTGGATATTAAATGAAAGAAAAATAATTAAGTTTGGACTTAAAATATTTTTTTAAAAGTTCGCGATGACATAATGTTTATCTTTAACAGGCAACCTACAAACTCGGGCGAAGCCGGATTTTATAATAGCTTGTTTACAGTATTTCTAGTGAAAAGCGTATACACATTATACATATTAAAATCAAGTGCGATAGAAAATGCAAGCCACGGAAAGAACATTTTACGTATCAAGAAATTCCATTGTCTTTGCCTACTTTCAGTTCAATAAATAGATGAAAAATGAGCGCTCGTTGAGAAAGAATAGCCGGACGCAATGTTCAACTTACATCCGTTTCGGTCCGTTTTTAGGGCTCTGTTTTTTTATTATCTATATGTAATTTTTATATCAGGATTTTTTTTTAATTTTCGTTTTTTTCGCTAGTTACTTTTTTCACAGTAAATATGTTCTACAGAAATAGGACTTTTACGAAACCCCTATTTTTAAACAGCAAGCGAAATTTTCCGAAGCTTAGTGCTTAATCACAGCTAATAAAAAAAATTTTGTGACCAGAAATCGAAATTTTCCGAGAGCATATTTTGCGATCAGAGACATCAGGTTCGACCGGCGACTTTACCCTTATTAGTTAAAAAGGTATTTGATATTCATTGGATAATAAATATATGATGAGAAAACGATGCTAATTTAATAAAAAGCTATCGCTCTTTTAATTTAGATCGATTACTATTGAATGCAAACTAGTTCTTCGTTTAATTATCAATTTCATTTGCATTTTGTCGATTCCGTATGCTTTATACAGCGTGTTTCACGAAATGCGGAACGCTGCCATTTGAGCGGAGACTACTTCTTGGTTTTTTTGCGCTCCTGCTCGAAAAATAATTGATCGATTGAATCGATATTTTTTTAAACCGTCTATACATGTGTCTAACAGAGTTTCCACCTGTTCAATACGCTTTTGTTAGCTTCACCTATATGTTTGTAACGGAATCTTTGAATTTGAAATTCACCCACTCCAAAACGTCAGATTAAACTGAAACTTTGCACACTTATCAACGACCGATGACAATACAATAATTTAATAAGTTTGTCCCATTATCCTGACCAGGACCTTCAAGATAAAAAAAAGACTAAAAAAAAATAATAGTTTAGCAGCGTTTATGAGCCTACGACGTAACGGCAGTCACGTGACAAGTATTGACGTTGCGGAGCGAAATTTGAAACGGACTTTAAAATACATGATTTTTAAAGCGTGAGTCGTATTTAAAAAATTATAATAAATATTGGTGGTTATATTAGGTACTTATGCACGATTTAAAAAAATACCCATCACTATTCGAGTGGTCCGAAATGAAACGACACTCGGTACATAGTATTACATTATTGCGGTAATAGCAAATAGTTGTGAGGTGGGGGTATTTCACTCAACAATCGAGTGTCGACTTAACCTCGCCAGTCAGTTGTTTTCATTGCCTACTGCAATCTGGTAGCAACGAGCCAGCCGCATGTTCGTTCAGCTAAAGTACTACATATAAATAAAATACATAACTACTAAAATTTCTATTGTACATAGTGTTTTATATAACCGAGATTCGAACGACGCTCTGATACAGGGATGCCGTTTTCGAAACATGCAGTGCTATAGTGAATTTATTTATATATCAAGATAAAATACAGTTTTACAACTATCACGGCAAAATTGAAATACGGTTTCATTGTTGATTGGTTTTGTTTTCAAAACAGTGTTTTGTTATTGGCCGGATCGGTTTTTGTTTGATGTGAAAACAGTTGAACGGGTTAGTGAAAAATGGAAAATGAATTTAATCAGCAGCTGACGTATTGTATCGAGAATGTTTCAAACGAAAATTGAGGGCTTGTAAATAATTTTTTCCGTTTATATCTTTTATCACCGCGCGTGAAAATATGTTTTATGTAAAATAAATATTTACGTATGAATATATAAATAAAGAAAATTGGGTGTGTAATATATTATCGTATAAAATGATGCGATTTTGTTTGTAGAAATAACATTTGAACGTGGCCCGGCGTTGTGATTTTGTTTTACAACTTTGATAACATTATCGATGTTTGTAATTTTAATGTTAATTGGCTACGATTTTAATTAATTGTTTGTGTGCGTGTGTGTGTGTGATTTTTTTCTTTAAATTAAGAAAGGCGCTTTGCATTATTAATTGCAAACATTAATAATAGTTGTTATTTAGTTCTCAGTGACGTGCACCTATCGGATGCGAATTGCCAATTTTTCCGCTATTTATTTATATGATTAGTAAGTATATTTATATTCTTGGTTAATATATTATTTGAATTTTAGTTTTAATTGGGTAATTATAATCTAAATTATCGTTCAAATTTTCCGATTAATCGTAAATATATTTTTTATACTACGTTATTACGTACGATGGTTGATCAATAAGTACCCGTGTTTGACGGCAGTTGGCGTTGACGAGTGAAATTGACTTTACCATCGTGTACTGCAGATTTTCAAACGACCTCGTGCTGAGTTGTAGATAAATTCATAGGTTAGGTTGTTTTTGACAGCCAGTTGGAGCATTCGTGTTTTGTATTTTTCGACAAAAGAGAAAAAGAGCAATGTCGATACATAATAACGAGAATTTGTTTTCTGGTCAGTTTTCCAAACTGACCAGAAAACAAATTCTCGTTATTATATTTCATTTAAATATTAAAGACTGTTAAAGAAAACTGGCGTATTAATAGTATGTTTACCGAGTACACCTGTATTTATTTATTGATTTTGTATTTTGTCAATTTTCAACTGAAATAATTTATGAATGGTTACTGAATATTTTATGAGCTCGGAATAGTAACTAAAATTTTAGTGTGTGTTTGATGAATTTCAGAAGTTCGAATATGTACTCTGTTAAGTTTGTTTGTTAAGCCTAGTCTTCACACATGGCAAACCTGGCCCAGTATCGTCCAATAGAGATTATATGGCCGCTTCACCAGTAACAAATATAAGAAGCTGGACGGTATTGGAGAACTGGTCGAAAAGAATGACAAATACCGACCAGCTTTCAACCTAAATCAAAGGAACCTCAAAGATACTCAAAAACACATTTTCTATTGCCGACAATTGTTAAAATAAACAGATTGCCAGCAGATGGCGACATTATTTTCTGTAATGAAATTGTTATAATTTTTAAACTGTAATTTTTTCAATGAAAACATTAATTTTAAGATATTAACTTATTTTTCGCCATTAGAGAGAAAAATAATCTCCAAAATGGCGTATCAAACATTCATTTTGACATAGTATTAAGAGAGATATTTCATACCGACAAAAAACACCTTTGAGAAATACTATATATACCGATTTTGTTTTCTATGGAATTTGTTAGCGATAATAAAATAATTCTAGGTACGCGGCGACACGAACGGGATCAAATACGTGGGTCTCGTTACACGCTCAAAGATCTGCCATAATTACTAATTAGAGATACTGTAATCATGTATATTTGTCTATCTGTCAATAAGACGTTCCTTTGATGATCTCCGACCGTAAACCAAAACCGCTCATGTTCGATTCTTGACTTTTACTTTTCCGCATAAACGAAGGGTATTTTATAAGAGAAAACCTTTTGGTAGTGTTTTAGACAGGGGCCTAGCTACCGCCGTATCTGCCGTATCAAATATACGGGGCCCCCGGGCCACGGGGGCCCCCAACGTGCGTAAGCAAAAATTAGGCCAGCAATGTTGGTCCAGTCTTTTTTTCTTTTTATTTAAACAAAAGAGTGTAAAAAGTATTTTAGTTTTTTTTGAAAAAGATTCCTCGGGCTTAATTTGTCAAGATCATACTGTGAAGTCGGTCGTGTGGACCTCAAGAATCGCAATAAACCCACCTAAGACCTGTCTGAAGAATTCCATGCTACCTTATCAACAGAGCGTTTTTGCCTTTCGACCGTGGATATTCTGTTACAGTAGACACGTCGCATTCTTTCGCTATCTCTCTCAGTTGTGCCCGAGTTCTCTTTTGTGTCAGTATTAATATTCCAACAGTTACTCTTGCTTATTAGTAACAAATTGTCCAATCATGAGTCATGAATTTAACCGGCGACTAATATGTCATTGAAGACGTATGCTTATACCGACTGTTATTTTCTTTGTCTTACGCTGGGTTCTTTTCCTACTGACAAGGTCGTTGAAACATCTCCTCGGAGCTACTTTAAAGAGTTTAACCAGCCTTCGCAATCATTGTCGAGACCTTTGCGTACGTAAATTGGTGGCGACCCTCAAACTGATACACCAATATCAGAAAAGTTCTTTTTTATAATTTTTTATTTAACATAAATTAGATCTTACTTTGACCAACACTCCCAGATTGCATTTCACAGTATTTAATACATGAATACTTACGTCTTTTATCTGCCACTTACGTATGAAGTACTGCATGCTGGTGACTCTCTTAAAAGCCAATTGAGACTAGCCGTTCTCGGTTACGATTCACCGGTCCGGTTGGGAGCTCGACCAATCAGGGCGCAGTCGTTCCCGATTGCGATTCGGTTCGAGCGTTTAGGTTCAGCTCTAATTTCAACCGGACCGTTCGCAACCGTAGCCAATGAGAACGCTTGCTGGAGTCACGTGACTAGCCAGCTGTTTTTGTTGACGTTTAACTACACATCAAACATCAAATCATATTTCGAAATTGCGCATGCGCACCGAGAATAATCGCAGAACCGAATCGGGATAGTGTGAGCAGCCTATATTAATCGAAAACCGAACCGGACCGGTGAATCGTAACCGTGAACGGCTAGTCTGAATTGGCTTTAAGCCTCATAAGCTTATAAGACGATGTTTCTTGCTTAAAATCAGCTTGACAAACATTACCATTAGTGGGATTCTAATATGACTATCGTGATATAAGTCAATGCATTCAGTACTTATTTGGAACGGTTTTGAATTTTGATGGACATAATTTTTTTTATATGGAATACGTGTTTTGAATTTAATCATGATTTGATATCTTAAAAATTAACTTGTCAAGGTTATTGTTAAAACAGTATTCAAAAACAAGCATTATTTACAGTGCTGTCAGTTTCAGGTCGCTAATCTGATTACAGGTTGAAAATTAGTGGCATTTGATTTTTTGTTATTAATATGAAAATTCGGCTAATTTAACTAACATGTGAATAATTTTGTTACGTCGACTTCTTCCATTATTTGTAAAGAATTAATAACAACACAACACCTGTTACTTAAACTATAACCTCTACGAAACTCTCATGTTGATTATTTATATTTTATGGGTTGGTTTGTGACCCTTTGTTATTACTTGATACGGGCACCAGATGGTGATATTATTAAATCACAGGGGTTCGCTCTGGCCTTACGCAAGATCGGTATCTATTCGGTTAATATTCGGTATACGTGTCATTCCTTTGAACTTACTAAATACATGTTCTTATTAATACTTTAGCGATTAATTGTTAGTCATAGTTTGTGAGAAAACGTATTTTAAAGTCGTCATTATGTTCTAATCTGACTAAAATAAATTCGCACGTCGTTCATTTATCGTGATGACGTAATACCGTGCTGTTGACTGAACTACTCGAATCAGATGGCGTCACTAAAGATGTCACGTGACGCATGTAATTTTAAACTGCCAAAAAAGTTGTGTTTTTTTTATTTAATCCTTGTTATATCTATTGTTAAAACCGTGGCCAAATAAAAATTATTGGGAGATATTAGTAATAGAGATTTAAATTTGGCGGGTCGGATCCGACTGTGCGTTCGCATATTTCGTTTTCAGTCGGATCAATGGTCTGCGGTGCGCCATATTTAGTAGAACGTTAAGCTATACGATTTGAAAGTGACCTCCAGTCACGACAGAGTCTCGCAGATCGTGGGTGTTGTGGCAGCTAACAAGTTGCTCTTATTGGCTTGCGACACGACTTGCACTTGTTTTTACCTTATGGAGTGCAACGCCGTACAACACATTAGATAACGTTGAAATTTCTTTTTGTTTTTTTTATCAGTCCACGCCCATAACTCACAGCAGCAAGCCAAATTTTGTGAAGCTTACCGTACTAAAATGAATTTTGCGACCACAGTTCGAAATTTCTCGAGAGCATATTTTACAATCTGAGGGATCACCTTATTAAAAATCACACTCAACGAATCTTTCAACGTTTCTCAAAGTTTAAAGTTTTGTTGAAATTAATGTGCGGATTTTTGTTCTGCGTAATGAAAAAAAATCTACTGCAGTAAAAATTGTTTTGAAAAATCATATTTTACTTTTGTGAGTGTTTAAACATGGTGTCAAGTCGAGATAGCAAAACTTTTTGCCAAATTGCTATCGTTTTGAACTGATGGCCATTTTAGGTAAAATTAATGTACTTATATGTCCATTTTTGTAAACACATTAAATATGCCCGGTTATCTCGAATAAAACTCGCTTAGCTTCGACCGGTGGACTGCTGGCCTGTTGTTAAAATCTGTTTGGCCGATATATTTTAATCGCATAGACCAGTGCTTCTCAAAATGGGGTTATCAATGCGAGCTGTCAAAGGTCAATGTGCTATTTGGTATTCAACATATGGAAGCCAAATGTAATGTCGAATCCGCCATTTTAATGTAGTATTATTAACAGCATGTGAAGTGCAATGTGCTTGTCGTTTAAATTTCTCTCACCAGATGTAGTATCGTTTTATGTCAAATCTCAATAGCGCTGTAACAATTTTGAGTTATTATGCAAGAAGGATTTTTAATGTTCCTTAAGTAAGCAATTTTACACTGTTTCTTGTACAGTTGCTGACTCAATATAGCTTATACTTCATCTAGTTGGCGGTTTTTTTGAATTTTTGCATATTGTAATTGATAGTAACGATTTTTTCGGTAAAAACATTATAAACGACTCAGTTGTGTAATAAACAATCCAAATTACTAATTATTATTGGATTAAAACATAAAAAGATTTTATAATATTTGGTGCTAGCAAATTCCTTCGTCCGATCTTTCAATAATTCTTTCTTTTTCGTTCACCGCTTATATAATTTCGAAACATTTAATATATCAAGTATTTCTTTTAATTTTTGACATCTACATTTAGCTATGAAACTGCAGCGAAACTACTGAACTTACAGTAAAAAACTCCGCGAGGATACGTCAGAAATTAAATTGTGGGGCTATAGTTAACAATTTGAGAAGTACTGGTTACGGCGTTACTTCGTTCCATAAGTAACATGACAACGTGGTTACGTATGGAGTATGTGGGTTGATACTAGATACAGATCGTGGGATGTGGGTTTGAATGTGCAGTCATCCACATGTAGCTGTTAAAAAAAAAAAAAATAACTTGTCTTTTCAATGTACTTAGTGTGTTGTTTTAAATATCAAAACTCAAAATTTTACTGGCCATTACCCTGCATATTCAGTAAGACCTCGCTTAAGGCTGTTACAGTATTACGAGGTTTCTAAAAAAATGGATCAGTTTATACAAAATGATTCAAATGTTGATAGAAGTTCAAAGGCAAGACGTATTGATGCAATATCTTGCTATCGACAGGAGCTTGCTGAACGAAACAGAAAAAGGCAAACGACATTAGATGACTTCTTCACAAAAAAAAATAATATGTCAAATGAAGAACAGCTTTCTCATCACAAACATAACGTTTTACTCGAACTTTTATGTGATTACCATGAATGTTTTATGAGCAAAAAACGATTTTAGCAATTAATAAATCTATAATTAATGTGAAGCGTTGAAAATTATATGTTTCAACTAGTTTTATTTACTAACTTCTGGGAAAAAAATATTCCTCGACCAGATTCAAGGCACTGCAATTACTAGTTTTTGGTATATCATTATAAACATGCTTTATTTTAATAATAACTATTTTTAGGGTCACGTTATGAATTATCGTAATAATTACTCTTGCGGAAAAATACTTTAATAAGTATTTAATTGTTCAAAAGTAATTGAATTTGTGAAAGTCAGATAATTTACTATACCTAATATATTTACATGGCAGTGCTTCCGTTTAAATCTAAAGTTTAAGGTCATTTCACTGTATCTATTTTTAAAACGTTGCTTGTTTGTACAATTGTGTGTGCCTTTATTATTCATTATAGCCGGTGAGTCCGGCTTCGCCCGAGTCTTTCATCGTCTCATGTCATCGTTTCATGTCTCTGTCAAAAAAGCCTAAAGCCTTTACTCGGTCTGTTTTTGGTCGACCTGTTTCAGTAAAATAGTCTCATGTTATCTAGTGTTACAAAATATACTCAAATCTGGTCAGGCAGCAGATTTTACAAATTGGCGCCCAACGTAGGGCCAACAAACCTTCCATACATTGCATTGACGATTTAGACAGCGTCTGCTAAGAAAGTTTTTCTGTTCGGAATGTTTTTTGTAGACTTGTTTCAAGTAAAATTGTTAAAACTCAAAGTTACTTAGCGTATTAAAAGCGTATATAATGAAGACACAGACAGACAGACGATGCATTTTAATAGCATTGTTTTTTTTATCTAGTTGAAATGAAAAGTTGCATTGTACGGATTGTAGTATAGTGAGCGTATTCTAGTTTATGGTCTAATTGTTTATTAGAATAACTCTATCAGCTGGTTTATAAAATACATACTTACAAAAAGTAATTATATATATATTATAATGCAAATATATTTAAATTATGAGAGTGCATGTTAAGATTTCTAATTTACAAATTGAAAAAAAAAAAATTCTCTTGCGTTAAGCTCTTAACAATAATTAACGCTATTAAATAGTCACATGTAGCTGTGAAGGAGCGCATATTATAAGGAATGCATTTAAGTGACGTGGCTAAAAGTCCTATGGGAACAATGGCACTTATTTCTAGATTATTTTGTAGCCTTAACATCAAAGATTGAATAAGATTTTTTATAGAAATTAGAGATTTCCAAAACGGAAGTGTCTGTTACATCCAGACACACATCCAACTGAACAGCTGATAAACGGTGGCCTTAATTTATTTGTCGTTTGCTTTATTTAGTATCATTATATACACTTTTGAAAAACATCGGGAAAAATGACAGCCCATCTTTGTGGTGTCATTTTTAAAATCATTAGGCGGTGTCCTACGAAAAACACTGCACTACAACCAAAGCTGAATATATAATAGACTAATTGAGCCAACCTATATTTTTCTATGTTAATTGTTTAATTATCATTTACAAAAATAAACGTCGCGGTTACTATTTTACCTTGAAGTTACAATAAACAGTTTAAGTTTCTATTTTTTAATAGCATTTCGTTTCGTTTTTTGATACATGATTTTTATTGTAAAATTCAATTATTTTTAACGGGCTAATTATAAGTTTACGTTTTGTCCTTGGTCATTAATATTTTAATAATATACAGTCCCTGCCCACTTTGGGTTAATTAAATGTTAAATATTGAAAACGTTATAATATTCGACAGCATGGGTATTGCTCTATGCAGGATGACCTTGTTTATTTAACATGCCACTGAAGTCTCCGTCCTGCTCAAACCTTTGGACTAGCAACGCTAACTGCACTCTGGATCCGTGTTTGAGAGGACACCATTCAAAGTTAGTAGAGCAGAGGTTGTGTCGGTCCGTTGGATAGTAGTGGATGAATGACGTCACCCGGCTGACAACAGTTGATGTTTATACACTTTAATGGCAAAAGAAATGTGAAAGAAATCAAAAGATGGAATTTTCATACCTCCATACGCTGATAACCTAAGATGTTGAGCGTCTATAATCTACGATACTGAAAGTGTATAAACAACTACCGTTGCTTCGCAATCATTTGATAGATCCACCGGATGACGTCATCTCCCCACTGTTATCCAATGGAACGAGGGACGTCTGCTCTACTAACCTTGGGCGCTATTGAAAAAATTGCGATGACGGCGTTCCAAAAAGGTTTGGGGCTAAGAAAATCGACTGTCAAAAAAAAAGTAATATCCGTGAATTTCGAGCGCAAATGATATGAGATTTTTTTTTGGTATTGATTTTTTCACATTAAAATTACGCATTCTATGTTGTACAGAGGGCATCTGTGTAAAATTGAACGGAAAAGTTATCAAGGCAGCGTAATTATTCCAGTCTTCCACGTTTTTCCAGTGCATCTGCTGTAATTTTCCTCCTCGATTTTATGCTTTCCGGGACGCATTTGAGTACAATGTGTGTGAATAATCGATCGTCACCTGTTTCAACATTATGACTTTTATGCAACGTTCGTTTTATCCTTGAATTGTTTGCTACGCACGTAAATGTATTCATAAATTATATTATTCATACGTACTTGCGTTTGATAGCTGTTTTGCTTGTTTTTTAGTCCGATGAAAAAAACTAAACCCCTGTAGGATCACTTTCCTGCCTGTCTGTCCGTCTGTCACAACTTATTTCCTCCGAACCGCTGGACGAAAAAAAGTTGAAATTTGGTACATATATGTAAAGAGTCAGATGACTCAATTACTGACGTCTGTGGAATAATAGGGAACGAAAGAGTTGATGAAGAGGCTAAAAACGCCACGTTTCTAGATGCTCCTCCTATAACTTCGAACACCCCCTTAAGCGATGGAAAAGAAATAACTGAGGAATGGCATAATTTATGGACACATGCCATAAGTTGAGGAAAATAAAACCAGACACCAAAAAAATGATCACCTCCACTCAACAACATAGAAAAGACGAAACAGCTTTAACCCGACTGAGAATTGGCCATACCAACTTGACACATTCATTTATATTGAAGAACGAAGCCCCCTCCAATATGTGACAAATGTAACACACCGTGGAACATATTTTAATATCATGCCCTTCTTACAATAACGATAGAATCAAAGCAGGCTTACCTAATACCATCGAAGAAATCCTTAAAGATGACGACACTTGGGCTTCGAATATAATTCACTTTCTGGAACTCACCAACCTGAAACAAAAAATCTAATTAATTGTGCAATTTTAAACATACAGTTAAAAAACATTACTTCAAAAACTCAAAATTCCACTTACCTTATAAGTGCATATAGCCTAAGTCGCTACGCACGCCCTTAAAATAAAAAAAAAAAATTACTGACGTATGGCGTTAATGAATGAATTCTGATTTTGAAGGTTAATTTTGGAGCGCAAATTAGAAAATAAAAATTCAAGTGCATCATGTGTCTTATCATATGAATTACAAATATATTTTTTTATAAGTTTTTTATTTTTTTTTTCACGGCAAATTGGACAATTGAATTTTAATATAGATAAACTAAATTAAAAAATTTGCGACGTTTCGTTAATTCGTTTTAACTTCGTCAATTATTCATTTGTCCAATTTCCCGTGAAAAAAAAAAACTTATTAATTATAATGGACGTGAACAATATTGAGAATATTTTTTTATAATTTTAAAATGCGGTAGTTTAAAATATATTAAAGAAAATATACGAATTTTCCCGAGACCATATTTTACAATCTGAGGCCTCAGTTATCTTAAATGTTGTAGGTCAAACATTTTCTTACATTTGATACATCCATTTGGTTGAGGGGTGTATTGATTCGTTGACATTACTGACTTATTTACTTTTGATATGGTTTATTTGTCAATACATGGGCGGACATTGAAAATTAGAAATGCAACCTTCGATTCATGAAAATTCAGTTTAATTAATCGACATTTATTTTATTATTAGTGTATTTGCCATATGGCAACATACACTATTGGCGTCGGTCGGATGGCGGGACCTAGGGGTCGGACCAAAATTTCTCGACGTTTCATAACCTCCTAAACACTTTGGCACCATTTTTAAAAATGTTTATATATATATGTATATATATATATATATATATATATATTTATATACGTATATATATATATATATATATATATATATATGTGTACGCGCGATAACTTTCGAAAGAGTTAATTGATTTTAACGAAATTTGGTCCACGTGTAGAAATCCATTACCGCAAGAAGCCTATTTAAAATGGGCGTGATCGGAGCATTTTAAGGGTAGTTTTTAGGGGTTGAAAAATGTTTTTGGGCCCCAAAATACCGAAAAAATTCTCCGAATCGTTTCAAAATTGAAATTTAACCTTTTGGTAGTGATTAAAAAGTGTCCCCACAATTTTAATAAAATCGGCCCGACAGGACCGGATTTACAAATTTTATGAAAACACTAGTTTGCAGATAGTGACTTATTTATTGAAGGGTGTATTTAATTCGGTGTAGACGTTAGATTGATAATAATATTACAATTAAGAAAAAAATGTTATTTTAAGGGGTGTATTAAGGGGTTAAATTTTTTATTTTGCCCAAAAACAAACTTAATTTCACATAATAAAAGTATAAAGCCACACGGCCCTATACAAGCAAATACACTATATTGTCGGCAGGGTTTTGGCACTGCGACCCGGGTTTTTTTTATGTATGTTTTTTTATAACGTTAAAGTTTTATCGTTGTTTTATCTTTATTATTAGATAACGTTCTAATTTTGATGTGAAAAGATAAATAAATTTTGCTGCGCCTATGAATCTTATCTTATGTAATTCGTACAGTTTTGGAATTTTGAAAATTATTCCACCTTGAAACGTTAGTCTTGCAGTGACTCCGAAGTGCAGTAGTGATTATAAAATTTTTGTTAAATTGAAAATGATTCACTGTTTCTCGTGTAAGTTTTTAAATATATATTGTTTTTGAGCATGTGGGCATTTTATCTCGACTATTTATCTTGGTATTTTGACATAGATTATAAATATATCTACTACTAGCTTTTACCCGCGACTTCGCCTGCGTGGACAGAATATTCATTTAATATCGCAAACAACAAACATCGCACTGATTTAAATTAAGTATAAACTTTGTCGCTTGTGTTCGTATTACGCTGCACCTACATTGACTTCGTATTTTTTCCGACTCGATGTCGGCCGACATCGGAAGAAAAAACCCTACATTACAAAGGAAACCCCGTTTAAATACGTGTGTTAAATATAATAATAAGAATAATAATTCTATTGCTCCAGTAAGACATATCCATGCATAGAAGAAGTAATTCCAATCTAGATGATTTAAGTATATAAAATTAACGGTCAGTGTATTGCTCTAATCGAGCGGTTCTCAACCGGTGGGTTGCGACCCACTAGTGGGTCGCGGAAGGGTTACATGTGAGTTGCGACTCGATCCTAAAACAATCAGAAAAGATAAAAAAATCGAAACAAATCGAATTGTGTTCTGATTGTTGTCTTGGTTCTTGATTTTTGGCATCTGGGGCAGACAACAGAACTACTACATCCCTCCACCGTGGAGGTATTCCGATATGGAAATGTGGGTCGCCAGCTGAAAAAAGTTGAGAACCACTGCTCTAATCACATGACGTATCATTTTTTTTATAAATGCTAAAAAATCAGTGTTTTTTTAAACAGTAATGTTTTTGTTAAACAGTAATTTGTGTCGTATCATTCCCCGAGATATTTTTTAAATTGTAATTAGTTTCGTGAAGTAATACTCCTATTAACTTGTTTTTCAGGTTAGCCTAGTTAGCATAGTGTGTTTAAAAATATAGTTTCAATCGATCAATTATTTTTCGAGCGGGATAAATTTAAAATTATGCATTGTTTTTCTTGACTCCTAATCGAAGGTCATTGTTTAACTTGATTGTCGGACAATGCCTTCTGCAACCCAGCTTGATCATTATTATGCCTCTATGTATATGAATCATCGTCGTTTTTACGTAATTATCTATTTGAACGTTAAATTATTCAATTTTGTATTATATTTCAGTATAGCGTTACAGGATACGAATTTAATATGCTGTCGGTTTATCAGTATTTTGCAAAATTTCTCAACGTCTTTTATTTTTATCGTGCTTTTGTTGGAATTAATGAAATTGAATACTCATTCACTGTATTTTCTTTCCCCACCACTCTTCTGATAAATGGAAAACAATAACGTTTGATATCGATAATTAATTATTTTAAATAATAAATATACAAACATGTTCAAAGAAAATCCCATTTGATTAACAATCGCTTTGTGCAAATTGCGATCGGAGATATTAATCGCACAATATAATAAAAAACCGGTGCGAGTCGAACAATTCCATTTTCCGTTAAGATTTTGTCAAGCAACGATTGCTCCCCACAAATAGCCCATAAATACGTCATACAAACACTACGGAACAGTACCATCTATGCACCCAAAAAGCGCTTGATATTATTTCGAATTTTGTGCGCTTAAATTTTTGAATGACTTGTTCAAACATTCCATTAATATATATTTTTATTAATGAACCTTTTTCCCTTGCATGTGGATTATTCATTCATAACTAAATAATTACACATTTGCTTTTTATGATACGTTATTTACTGACTGTTTTTCGTGGAAAAAATGCATTTGTTTGAATTGCGACTTGTGACTAAAAAAACGTGATTTACATCATTATAGATGACTAAGAAGCAAACTAGGGGTCGACCGAAAAAGGGAGCATATTGAACAGCTGGCAAACAGCTACCTTAAACAACGCTATTTTGCTAACGACTAGTATGGCCGACAGGCTTTTATGTCATGAAATGAAATAAATAAATATATATAGAGTAAAATATTTCCAAGTGGTTGTACGTTGCCTAATACTTCAATCATCAAGTGACGAAATTTATTTTACGCGGAGTTTGAGTGGTATTATATTTAGAAATTATTTGTTTTGATGAGTTATCAGTAAAAAATATTGTCCAAATTAGGACTTGAACACTTAATCCTCGTATCTAATCAATAAGTTATCAATATTTTTTTACATTTTTTTTGTATTTTTATTGTTATAACAGGTCATCTTACCAGTAGATTTTTTTATCAACTTTTGTTGCGTAGCAGTTATTTTTTCAAGATTACAAAAACTCGTATCTTTTAACACAGATATTTCCAACAATAAGTGTTTGATAAGACACTGTTTACAAAACTATTTCAGACGTGTTTTAAGACTGTTGGCAACCTGAAAAAAAGAAAGAAGCAGTTTCTCATTTTCCAATTGACAGGCCAATTGGCGTAACCCTCAATAATTTTTCATGACACCCTACTATAAAGTAGCGGTTGTGAAATGATACATTTAACACTAGTGCTGTAAAGTTGCGTAACATTAAACAAACGTAATCGTACTATCCATTTCCATAGTAAATCGTAGTCTAACCGCATGAGAATTTAACGCAGCCCACAACTAAAAGTGATCGTGTTCAAAATTGATCTGCCAAAACGTTTGAAAATCATATGAAAATCAGCTATTTTATTGGGGTTATGTGTAAAAAAGCACTGTATCGTGTTCGTAATGATATGACTTAGAACTCGCTGGTGCTCGTTTTTAAAAATAACATTGAGGCATTCGTAAAATATTAGTCATCACGAACTAGATACTTAACGTACTATTTTAAGGCCACCGGCAGCTAGCGATTATTGGGGCTTTGTACCAATTCGTATTTTTAATTTATTGCTTTTTTGTGATTTTAAAATTGTGAACGTATCATTTTTTCGTCGTTTTGCTCTAAAGTATGTTAGAACAAGACGACATGACATCTGATGATAAAAATTTGAACCATAAGCACATTGCATTTTATAAGCTGTTAGTGTTACTAAAATGGCGGATTCGACATTACATTTGACCTAAACTCCGACCATATGTCAGATCCCAATAGCAAAGTCAATACTTGCATGTTAATTCCTATGTTTAAAATATTAAGCAAAATCGCCAGTTTAAAGAAGAGAAAGAGATTGTAGATTATAGACGCTAAACAGTTCACATCTATATCCACTAGTGTACATAGGAAATTTAATATTCTAACGACATCATTTAATGTAAAATTTACAAGAATAAACATCGTTTTAAGACACAACTCCACCCTATCGGATGACGAAGCCTAGCATTTGCAATACGATATTTTCAGTCTGTGTTTATGAATATTATGTCTATGGCAGCTGCACAGCTGGATAATTGTGGCCCCATTTAATTTAGGTCAATTGTTGTATTAACCATGTATAACTAATTATATAATATCTCTTTGGACGATGCGGGCTTTTGTAATGCTAATAATATTGCCGTCATATGAAATGGGTTATGTCTTTATATAGGCTGTCATAGATTCCCAACGGAGGCGGCATCCCCCCTTCTCCCAGCGGATATTATTTTTAATAGATCAACAGATAAATTAGGTACAGATAATATGCAACAATACTTTAATACACCTTCAAAAATGCTAACGGCCAATTTTAGTATATAGTAATCTCGAACTCACCCACATAAGCTCTCGAAAAAGTGAAACTTCTTGCGAAATTACTGTTTGGAAGGAGAAGATTCCATGTGACGTCACAAGTCTACTTCCCCCGGCTTCTCACGCGTCTCGCCTTGTCACACCATCAACAATGCTAACGCCCAACCTAGAATTGGGTAACTCAGATCTGAATCGGTTCAAAGAGCCGACTCCGACAGAAGATCTGTGAGAGCCGACTCTTTTTTTTTGAGCCGACGGATCAACGGATCCGCATAACTCAGTGAAACACTTAATACACTGAAGCACATTTCACACTTACGTATCAGTTCTTGCTTTGATGCATCTGTCAGCTCAAATGACTCATGCATCACATGTTTGGCTGCGCATTCTTGATTCTATACAGGTCGTGATATGATTGACTGAACTAGGTAACTCAGTGGCAGACTACAGTAACATATTCAGAACTTGGTTCAGTGAGCCGGCTCACATACGGGATCCAGATGCAAAGATGCAGATCACTAAAAAGACCCGTTTTTCCCATCTCTAGCCCAACCTTAGTTTCTAGTAACCTTGCGATTTAGTGGGCAGATTGTGTCAATTTCTTCCATTTGAGAGTTGGTGCTCGTAGTTAGGTCTCCGTGGTGCAGTCCTTTAACAGAATTTCTAACCACCGCAGCTGTACTTTGCACGCATTGTGACTCGCGTCAAGTTTGTTTGGGTGTTAAACAACGCGTTTCACGCATCGCGACTCAGTTAATCAGAATTTATAAGCGTTAATTAAAACGATTTTAATTGCCATTCGCATAATAACGGCATGAGTCATGTGCTGCAGTGTTTGTCACATACGACGATAGTGTTTTGTTTTTATTTATAAAGTGCATTCAACAGCTATATCTCAAGTTACATGCATGTATCCGATGCATTTCTCTGGTTATAAATAGACGCTGATAGCCTCAACTGTTTAGCGTCTATACAATCTACAATTTCTCTCTTTAATTCAACCCCACTATTGATTGGTACTAATTTAGGCAAAAATTCATTTTTTTAATTTTCCAAAATTTTATCGTTTGAAGCTCGTATTTCCATTAAATTGTAGACTAAATCGGAAATCTATACAAAAGTGTGATAACGGTTCTACCGGATGTTTTTTTCAAAACTTTGAATAGATTTTTTTGTTGATACACCGGTTGAATAAAAAAAAGTTTTAGATAAAAGTTATTGGGTTTTGAGGGGGAAATAATTTACACGTAATACCAACCTCATCCCCCCACCCCTCGGCAGGGGAGGGGGTAACTTTTGTTTTTTAAATGAAAACCCCCGATTTTTATGATTAAAAATTTTTTTTGTGTAAAAATGAACAACTTTTGTCTAAAACTTTTTTTAATTTTCCCTGTTATTTTTGTGTAAAGTCTTGATAATGTTGATGATAATGATGAGGGGTGGGGCCGTGGGGGAGTATTCCGAGTTGCCAATTGCATTACAAATCTCACCAGGTAAAATAAAGAATAATTTATTCTTTATTTTAACATTAAGATAATAAGTTTTCAAAGTGTTCTCCATTCATTGCCATACAATGGAACAATCGATTCAAAGTTTTGAAAAAAACACCCGGTATATTAAAATAAATAAATGCTTACTGTATAATATTGTGTACTGTCAAAATAACGTTTTCACCGTTTTCTATGAACTGTCTACTATTTGTGATAACTTGAATTCACCGTAAATCAAATGGAAACATTTAACATGTAACATAGTTTTTTTTAAGATTGACAAGCGAACCCGTGCAAATACTTTGCACCGTTAGTGGTCAGTTACGTAATATAATAGGGTGGAAATAAATTTTATTCTATTCTATTCAGTCTTCAGCGCCACTACGTCACTTAATACTACCGACCACTGTTTAAATAAACAGATTGCCACCGGGTGGCGTCATTTGTTTTATTTTATTCTATTCGATTCAGAAACTTCAGCGCTACTACACTTCATTTTACCGACAACTGTTAAAAGACTGCCACCAAATGGTGACATTTATGTTGTTTTCTGTAATGAAATTGTTAAAATTTTTAAACTGTAATTTTTTAATGAAAACATTATTTTTAAGATATTAATTTAGTTTTTGTCATTAGAGAAAAAAATAATCTCCAAAATGGCGTATCAAACATTCAGCCAGTGAAGATATTTCATACCGACAAAAAACATCTTTGAGGCATATGCCGATCATGTGAAGTGAATGGAAAGAGATGTATAATTCTGTTTGTTTGTTTGTTTGTTACAGGCGTGGCGGCGAACCCCGGCCTCCCGGTGGTAACAATGAGAGAAAAGAAGAGCGGCGCATTGTCCAGGGTACAAAAGCTCAAGAAAAGACTGTCACACTCCTTTGGTAAATTATGTAAGTACGATTTTCTTTTGTTTCTTTAATAACTCAAATTTTCCCAAATGTTTTCTCTGCCTATTCGTGAAAACTACATGAAAATCGGTTGAACGATTTTCGAGTTTATCAAACGGACGTTTATGTTGAATTAAAAATAATTGCTCTAGTTATGAAGTCATAATTGTATTGGTTTTTTGCGCTAAACATTTTCATTTAAATTGCGCCGTTAATATCGTAGAAGTTTTAAAAAATAAATTCGTCATTCTGTACGCGCTAATTACGTCAATGACTTTGTACGCGTATTAATTAACCAGCTGCATTTGTTTAAAGGTCGATAACTATTGAATATTTAATTAGCAATGCATACCTGAACTGGCTTTAATTATTCGAATACTGTGTACTGTTTGGTACAGAAAACATTTTTCATTCGAATTTTTTGTGCGCGTTGTTAGTTCCCGAATAATCAAATACCTTGCGTTTTATCTTGTTCATCTTTGTTTTATCTTATCAAAATTTGGTAATTTTGAACGGTGCACATTAATCCTTAGGTATACATTATAATCAAATAGTTCGTTCTTAAATCCTTCCGCGTAATTGCAAACAAGAATTTAAAAAATGTATTCATTTCAAACAGCAGAGTTTAGTCAACGGTGAACCTGAGCCAGCACAACACTTCCGCGCATAGAAAGAGATGTATATACCAGTTCTCTATCTTTACTGTCGGCCATTACGTCCAACAGTTAGATATTTGCTATCTCTCCATTTATGAATCAAATCTAAGAGATTAGTGGGCGTGATTCAAATGCAGGTAGCCAATCATCTGAAGATGTCTACCTATTCCGTAGCGGGTTAATTAAATATGTCTATCTTTGATCTCTACAAATCCGGGCGAAGCCGGATCGGGCTGTTTAGTATAAAAAACACATCGAGAAAATGTATTCATTTTAATTTTTTTTTTCAAAAGACAGAACTGTTTTTTTGTATACCATTTTATTTATACTATGAAGGTGTTATCAATTATCGGTTGCCGATAACTTATTATTTTTAACAGTCCTAAAGAAATAAGAGAGACAGTTTATATAAAAAATAACAGTTCCTGTTAATCGGTAATCACTCTATGAGAATCGTGCTAAAAATGCACCCCGACTTTTTATTGTCGGTGCTAGTCGATCGTGCATTGTTTTAATGAAGCCATTTTTAATATTACATAGCGATATTGTATTTTCACGCTCGATCGTTCGCAGCTGCTATCGACTATAAATTCGTTACATTTTGATTAAACTATTTTATCTAACATCTGCTCCGATTCTGTATGCAATTCGCTACTTAACAAAAATAGAAGGTTAAAAAAACGCGACTATCAAAGTGTAGAAAACAAGCTTCCGGTATGAAAAATAGTCGGGTACAAAGATGCTGGTTTTAGTTACGGGGTTGTTTTTCATATTCGAAGATTGTTTTAGCTTTTTTCCAGTCGGGTAAAAAAAATCATATCGAAATATCGATTAGTCGGTCGTTTTTAGAGTTTCGGGTCCAAAGGTGGAATTCGAGCTGTCACAGCTTTTATAAAACAGTTTGAATTAAATATGTTACACGTCATTGGCGACTACTGTAAGACTTGCTCATTTTTTTATGTGTGTCCATCATGGGCAGTAATTTTGTGAATGAAGCGGAAATGCGTTAAGGAAGTGAGAAAAATGCGCGCTATTCAAATTATTCAATTTACTATAATATCATATTAACTTTGAACAGTTATAGCAAGCAACTGCATTTCGTAGATATTACTATAATATCATTCTTTGGTGCGACCTATAGTGCTGTACTCCATCATATTAGAGAGAGAGGATAAAGGAAGAAGAGAAGAAGACACAGGTGTCAACCGTGCTTTTATAAATACAGTATGAAATAAAAACGTTACACATCATTGACGACTACTGTAACGCTTTCTCTTTTTTTTCGATTTTTGGCGACGTGGAAAAGTCTTCTAAAATGCGATAAAGATATTCGACTGGATACAATAATTAACTGTCCAGCTCTGTATATTTTCGTGGTTTGAAACAGCGTCTTTTCCGACGGTTTTTTTATCGCGGCTTTAAAAATTCGATATTTAAGCGGGAATAAAAAATGAAACAACTTTTAATGTTTCAGTTTTTTTATTGCTTATTTTGCACGTTCTCCGCACTCATAAAAAAACTTGTCATCATGCAAAGTATTTTTATGTTGTATTATCTGCAAATTTTAACTTTCGATAATGATACGCACATACAGCGTTGAATAACTTTTGTTTTTCAACTGAAAAAGCGACATCAAAGATCAAATAAGATTTTTCATTGAAATTAGAGATTTCGAAAACGTAAGTGCATTTTACATCTCGTAAGCTCGTAGAGCTATGCTGTTGAAAAAGGCGACGTATTGAACAGCTGGTAAACAGTTACCAAAAGACTAAATTAAATAACTTCTTACAATTGGGAAGGTTCATGTCTAGCGTTACCTAAGATAAAAAATAATACCAACACAACTATTTAAATCATAAGAAAAATTCATTGCGAATGAATCATTTGATTATAAATACCATTCGAATAATCTTTTGATTATTCTCCAGTCGAATGTTGATTACAGCAATCGATTTTGTTCGAATTTTGATGTAATAAAAAATACATTTCAGTCGCACCTTCAATTGTTCAGCTTGACCTTCGTCAGTTGTGTTAAATTAAGTTATGTCATTTTGTTAATTAATTTAATCCTTTCTTTGTGGTTTTACCATTCACGTTCGCTTATAATTTTCTGTTATAAAAAGTGAATTATTTTATGTCCTTTATCGGCCGTAAATACTCAGTTTTAGGGCTGAACGATCTTGTCAAACAATAGGAAGGAGCAACTGAAGCAAAAGCAGACGTTTGGAGGACTTCAAAATCTCTGTTTTTTAAAAATCCGGGAGCGTACTCAAATATCTTTTTTTAAACCGTTGCTAGAGGAATTACGTATTTAATTTTAGGTTAACTAATGACATTTTGAAAATCACGACATTTTTTTTAGTGTTCCACGCAAACGAAACACTTTAGAAAACATTTTGATGTCCGTTCGTCTGTCAAAGGCGATTTTCTCTGAAACTATTTGACATAAAAATTTGAAATTTGGCTCAGAGATAGAGTGTGGGTTTCTAAATTCATACGTGAAGTATAAACAGTTGAATTTTGAATTTGAGGGTTGAATATTGTAAAGGTTACAAAAAATTCCATCAGCTAGATTCAAAATTTTGGTAAGCGCGTCATAAATTTTAAGCAGGGCGCAAATTACAAAAGACCCAGAAGCGTAGCGTGGCCTTGGCGGGGCCCCGTATAAAAATTAGTTTGGGGGCCCTTCCCCCGTTGAAGTAAATGATTTAAACGGGGAAATCCCGCAGCCCGCGATAACCGATGTAGGGTGTTGCCAACTTTTGAATGCACGCTTTACGCGGGAAAAAAAGAAATTGCTTTTTTTGACTTTTGTCATTTCTGAAATAAAAAAAAAATTGGGGAGTTTTTATTAATTTTTGCTTACGCACGTTGGGGACCCCCGTGGCCCGGGGGCCCCGTATAATTGATACGGCGGTAGCTACGCCCCTGAAAAGACCAAATATTACTGTATTATTGTTTTAAAAGTCACCAGCGACTAGGAGTATTTGGGCGTAACACAAATTCGCATTTTTAATTTATTATTGATTACTGTTTTGTAACAATTTGAGGTAACTACGACCCTGTGTTATTTGAGATTTGTATATTATGTCAGTATAATATAGATATTGGTAAAAAACTGTGGACATAGAGAATTTCTCTATGATCTACGATCAAAACAAAATTTATTGTTCATCACAGTCATCGTCAGCTTTACTCATCGCAACATTGCTACCATCACTTTAATAATTTTCTTTCTACGGCATCTAATTCAAATTCATAATCATTCATCTCATAACAGTGACCAGTGCTTTTAGACTCTCTTTTTTCACAAAAAACGGATATAGCCTCGGTGCTGCGCGTTTAAAAAAAAAATCCCAACCCTATTTCCCTGTACGGAAGCGCAATGAAGGGCGTTACTCGTCGTCGCCGACTTAATGTAAAAGCACAAAGTTTGTATAACCGGCATTTACCAATCTCTCGCTCTTTTTCTCTCTCTCTAAGCTCGCTATGCTAAAGCTCTAGGTACACTGGATTATGTTTGTGAATTAAAAACTAAATTCTTAAACTGCATATCGTCAACGAAACCAAACCGTAACTTGTGTTGCAACGTCGACTGGTTGCAGAAAACCAGTTTACGTTAAGTACAAAGAATGCTAAATTGCGACGAACTCAGGTTTAGTTGCAATCATAAAACTATTCCGTTAGTTTTCAATAACGAACATACCTATGTCACTTAGTAGAGCTGTGGTTCGTGTGTCGATTTCGTTTCGTTCGTTGCGATCTCAGATTTAATTGCGACCGTAAAACTGTTTTGAATTGCAAACACATCAAGTGCTGTGGTTCGTGTGTCAATTTCGCTTCGTTCGTTGCGATCTCAGATTTAGTTGCGACCGTAAAACTGTTTTGAATTGCAAACACATTAAGTGCTGTGGTTCGTGTGTCAATTTCGCTTTGTTCGTTGCGATCTCAGATTTAGTTGCGATCGTAAAACTGTTTTGAATAGCAAACACATCAAGTGCTGTGATTCGTGTGTCGGTTTCGTTCGTCGATTGAAAGAGTTTTTTGCGTTTTGTTACCGATAGATGCTATTCTCGTCAACTATAGTTAATTCTAAAAACACAAACAGGTTGATTCATTACCGAATGATTGACAGTTAATTTTACTAGTTCGTTGAATCGACGTCACACCACTAATGTAGAGTTGAGATATATGCAATGCGTTGCACTTGTGAGTAGTGTGTATTGTTCTTTAGAAAAGCGCCGTACGCCATACTTCTGCGTGTTAATTAATTGTCAATTATTAATCCGACGGTCGCAATTTAGCTCACAGGAAATTGTGTTTCGCGCTTATAATATACGTTTGCAGCGAGCTGCTTTCCTTTTTGCTTCGCGTGGAAGCCGAAGCTCCGCGACAGTACCTTCGTCTATGGAAACTATGGTTGATCACCCGTATCAACCCAAAATTCCTGCCAATTGAACGACAGAACCATATATTTGACATTTGCCATCAGCGTTGCCAGACGTCCGGATTTTGGCGGGACGTCTCGATTTTTATATCAAAATTAAATGTCCCGCGCGGGACAGGCTTAGTCTCAGGGATAACTCGATCGTGCGTAAATAATTATTCTCTTATTGTAAGTTGCAATTTGTAACACTCACTCCTCAGACTATTGTTTGAAACGCCATATTTTTCTAATGAATAAACTTTTTTTATTTTGATTTCTGTTTTTTTTTATTTTTTTTATTCAGAAGACGAATAAGACTCAACTTTTTAACGATAGGGTAAATCTGATTTAAAATATATTTTTATTAAAATACATTTTCTATGGCTATTTTTGCTATCTATTGTCACGCAAACGTAATTTGAACTCAAATAAAAAGATAAATGTTTAAAAACTTCTGATTATATACGTTTTTTTACTATGTCCCGCTTTCGACGAAAGAATCCTGCTTTTTTCACTCAAAAAGTTCTAAAATCCCGACTGGGCAAAAAAAAATCTGGCAACGCTGCTTGGCATATTTTGACAATAATGTAACAAAACTGTTCTTTGTGGTGGTTTAAAAACTGATTTATTTTCAACAATCGAAATAAATACTTTTTTATCACATTAATTATAGATTTATTTATTGCTAACATCGATTTTTGTCTATAAAACATTAATGAAAATCAAAAGTTCGATTAAGAAGTTATATTTGTGATAAGGAAGGTTCCTCATTTGACATATTTTGTTTATTGCGAAGAAGTCATCTAATATCGTTTGCTGCCTTTTTCTGTTTCGTTCAGCAAGCTGTTGTCGATAGCAAGATATTGCATCAATTATCCTTCGTCTTGTCTTTGAACTTCTATCAACATTTGAATCATTTTGTATAATTTGATCCATAATTTATGCTATAGTGGCTGAACTTTTTTTTTAGAAACCCCTTAATACTGAAATAACGTTAAGCGAGGTCTTACTGTGTTTTATTTGGTACTGGTAGGTATATTGTCGTATGGTGTCGTATTACTGTTACGTAATATAAATACACCCACACACACACAACAACACACAAAACTTTAAACTAAACTCATTACATCATGATAATTATATTGTTTTTGGTCTACGCGAGCCTTTGATATATTATATGCCAATGTTGTAATAAAGTTATGCAACAGATGGCCTGTAAGTGCTATTAAAAAAGAAGGAAAAGCTCTCGGCTTAATTATATCTACATTTTTTAAACTTTTTTAGTATTTATTTATCGCCTACATAAATTTCACTTTAGATAATTAAATTAAGAAATAAATATCTGGTATAAAAATTCAGAAAAATACTTGTAAAGCAATTTTAAACCACGACTTTGTTCTGAAAATTAAGATTGCTGAGTACCAGCTGTCCAACATGTTTCCTTTTTCACCTTACCAGAGATTGGATGTGTGAATGCATGTAAAATGCACTTACTCATGTTTCTGAAATCTCTAATTTCTATATGAAAATTCTTATTCAATATTTGATGATAATGCTTACAAAATAAACTCGAAATATATAACCATTCTTTCCATATGACTTTTAGTCAAGTTTTTACAATTTATTTGATAACTTTTATTTCAATAATTTGTTTGCATGTATATTAAAAATTAGTTTTTAATCACGCCAAAGAAGTATAACTTAAACGCATGTGACGGGGATTAAAAAAAGAAACGATATGACGACGAATCAAAGCTATGTTTTTATGCGTGTTTTTCGTATAAACGATGTCATTTGTTTAGTCGCACAAACCGCAACGGGGAACCCCAAAGCCACGCACAGACGCTCCCCTCTCCCCTGGGTGCTTCCAGTGACATGGCGACTCCGCTGGGAACTCTTCCCCCTGTTTCCGACTTCGAAGCGCGGCTACATTAACCATAAACATAGTTTTATGTGAATGTAGTTACGTTTTTACAGAAGTTTAACTTGCATTTTATATTATTATAGAAGTTACGCGGCGTCCGACAGAAATGTATAAAAGTTTAATGCGCGCGCCGTCTCTATTTTATGGCGAAATATAGAAACGGCAAGATTGTCGGACGGGATAGAGTGTTGAATTTCAGAGAGCATTCGCGATTGTGTACCAAGGGCGTAATGCAGACGATTTTTGCAATTTGGTTTATTATGAAAAATTGACCGTTGAGATATCGCACCGTAGAACAACTGAAAACTCATTCCGCCTCGAAAGTGGAAGATTCGGGTTTGAGTTCCGATGGTTCGTTTAGCAAGCTGCTGTCGACAACAAGATATTGCATCAATGACACCTCGTTTTGTCTTTGAACTTCTATCAACATTTGAATTATTTTGTATAAACTGATCCATAATCTACGTTATAGTGGCTAAACTTTTTTTTAGAAACGTGTAGTACTGTAACAGCGTTACGCAGAGCAATGTTAAGCGAGGTCTTACTGTAGTTACTTTTCAAATGGGTATATTTTTTAGTTAATCGCATAACTCACTTTTTTAAATTTTGAATCCATCTGTAGACTTTTCCTCACCGTCATCGATGGGTGACAGCTGTAAGTGGTCTGATTAAAATTTGTCGACTGGATGACAACATTTCGTTGCTGACGTCATTGGCAGTTAACCTGTCTCCTCTACGTCACACACAGCTTTAGAGTATTCATTAGTGCATGGCAAGGTCATAACCGAATAATAATTATTATCTGTGGCGCTCTATCTAGGTACTTGTATGTTGGTGGTGTATGGCAAAATGACTAAAGGTAGTTGTCGTGGTTAAGGCACACCGTCAGAAAATTCTTAATTTTTGTATACTTATTAAGGACATGATAATACAGTTACCCTGAAAATTTGAAGTCGATCGTCCGTATATATTCCGAGATAAATTCAATTAAAAATTGGATAATTAACATTGATTGTATACGATCTCTGTAGTTCTGAACCAGTTTTTTATTTATAAAAAAAGAACTAACTGTCGGAAACTTTCCAAAAACTGACAGTCTTTCAATGCATTTGTTATGAGTTTAAAAAAATAAGAATTTTTTTTGGCCGTCTAATTATTTATAAATAACGGTTTAAAGTTCAACAATTTATAGAAAAGTAGACATGCATATGAATACTGTATGGGTTACGTTTCCACGGGTACAGTCTTGCGTACAAATTATGGACCACTTAGCTACAAGCTAGTATACTTTTGTGGCGCGTATAATCTATAACTTTTTGACAATATTGTACCACGACAACTACCTTAAGTCAAATATTTGTCTTTTTTGGAGTTCGAATACCATTAGCCAGCATGCTGAAAACGGAACCCTTTTGTTGAGAATTCGTTTTTCATAGTCTATTTTTGAGGAACCATAAATATTAAAGGAAGTGTCTATTTATACGGGTACTGTATAAATAATCACTATTTATACGGGTACTGGATAAACAAAATAATCAATATTTATGCGGGTATAATTATGTTTTTTTTTTTAATTACGACTTCGCCTCGGGCATCATGTGACGCAGTGCAGGAAATTCAACTTTCGGCTCTTGTCGTGTAATATACTATTATTTGTTCTGCTGAAACTCAAAATTTTCGAACGACAAACCACTTTGCCGTGCGACCGCAACGTAATCGATGTCGTCGAGTACAAAAACACGGCAGCGGAACACATTATCGATAACGTGGACCGACGAAACGACTCGAAACGAGTGCACACCGTTTATATCAAAACTGATTGCCGTTGACAGGTAAACGTTTTGTTTTATTGTTTGTATTATAGAGGTACTAGATATATAGGTATTTCTAAATAAATAATATGTAAACCGCGGGCGTGTGTTGTTTACGCGGTGAGTCATGATCGCTTCCTAAAAAGGCGCGATCCGTTTCCGCATTTGGATGTCGTTGTTTTGCGTATAAATCGTCAGGGTTGGGTTGGCAACGCTCGAAATGCGCGTTTTATCCCGATAAAAAACACCTTTAAGAGATAAATATACGACGATTATGTCACTATGCTTTTGGTTTTGGGAAAATCTCGTCGTTTGACAACATTCTAAACAACTGGGAATTGCTTATAACCGACTTAAAAAGAGTCCAGCCAATTAGACGACAGGATTATTCCAACTTCAAAAAATATTGACAGTTGATATACATATTATAATACAAAATAAACTTTCTGTTTAGGGGGTAGATGCACTCAGAAGCGTAAAAAAGGTCTATTTTCAAAAATTCATTTTTTATAGTAATTAAGTTTATTTTACAAAATAAATTATACAGAGTTTTCATGCAATGCTTTAACTTAACTTTTACAAAAAAAAAAAATATTATTTGTTAAAATATCGCCATCTTAGTTGGACCCTCTCTCGCGAGTAGTGCCCCACGGTAACCATCACAGCAGCCTTCTGGATCATTTAAAATAAAAAAAAAAACAAAAGTAAACCTAAAGTTTAATAATCAATCCAGTCTTTAATCGAAGCTTTTTTTTTTTTAAATTCACAAAATGGCTGCTTTCGAAACTTTAGACTCTGATTTTCGATAAAAAGTTAAAAGTTAAATGTTTAAAAAAAATAGTAATTTTCAACAAAAATCAATATCCTTCGATTAACGACTAGTTTTTAATGCCAAAAAGAAAATATCCAAATTTCATGAATATCCACCGAGTGGTTTTTGAGTTATAGTGGCCACTGAATGAAAAAACACAGTTTTCAGAAAAACGCGTTTAAAGTTTAAAGTCACAATCTATAGAGGTTCGACGTTACTTCAGTAATTACTGAATATCTCGAAAACTATTTATCGGATTGACTTGAAATTTTCAGAGAATATTCTTGAAACATCAAACTTTAAGAATATGAAAAAAAAAATCGATTTTTCAAAAATTCCAAGTGCATCTACCCCCTTAAGGCTGTCGGAACGCTCTGAATTTAAGCCACACTACGAGGCTAAAAAATGCTGTTGCAAGGATGCCGCTGTCAGTTGATTACTATATAGTATATATAACCCTTCCGCGACCCACCGGTTGGGAACCGCTGCTATAGACTATATTCTCCGGTCACGATACAATACTTGCACCTTGTGTAAGCAATTGGGAAGAATATCCCAGTCATCATAATTCATAGAGTAATAATATTAGACAAGATAGGCAGACCACTTGCACTCAAGTAGCTTTTCTACATGCTTTATCTCCATATCTAGACATCCCATTACGTAACCCCCAAGTCTTTAAAATAATTGCATTATAAATTATTACGTGCATATTTTGGTATGTATAGGTATGTACCTATTGGGAGAGATATGTACATCTAGCCTATATATGTGGACTAGAGATGGGCTTCTTCGTTACTCTGAGGTAACCGGTACTTTGACGACAGCGAGTTCCAAGTAGCGGTAATTTTTAGCAGCGACCAGTGATCACTGCAGTAAAACAACGCGCGTGCAAGCGATCGTCGATCACTGGAAAGACATCTAACCTTGTGGACTAAAGATGAGTTTTTTAGTTACTCTGAGGTAACCGGTACTTTGGCGATAGCGAGTTCCAAGTAGCGGTGATTTTTAACAGCGACCAGTGATCACTGGAAAGACTTACAACCACCGTTAGCTAGTCGGAACTGAACTCAATTCTCACTGATCACTGAAGTGAACAGTGAAATTTCACATATTAGCGACTGAGTCACCGGTAGTGAAATATCGCTCGTCTGTAGTATTAAGTGGCGTGGTGACGCTGAAGTTTCTGAATGAAATAGAATAAAATTTATTTCCACCCTATTATATTACGTAACTGACCACTAACGGTGCGAAGTATTCGGGCGGGTCCGATAGTATTTTTTCATGTGGCGACTATTTTTTTCCGTTACAGACGCTGGGTAGTCACCGGTATCTAAACCGAAGTCACTGCTACTAAAGTCACCGGTAGTGAAATATTGCTCATCTCTAATGTAGACCAAGTCGTTCCACCTATATAACATACGTAACATGTGATATTACGTTTTATATTATGGAGCCCGGGATAGTCAATGGACACGCGAAATGGTCGTTGCGGAATATTTACTGACGTCATAAAATGCGATGCTGAGTAAATAGTTCCATTTAACCGAGCTAGCAATATTAGTCGTGTTAGTTGAAACCGAACTTCGCTTTTTTTCTCGCCTTCAGCCGAAACTGAATGTATTGTAATCCTAAAAAACTTTTGTATAGAGCTTTTATTGCAGTGTACCAAAAAGGATAAAAATAATTTTTTAACGCATCAATGAAACGAGTTCATAACTCTTAAAGAAGTTTCACTTCTCTCGTGAGCGTATGTGAGTGAGGCTCACAATTTGGTTTTATCTTTCGGGTTCAGTCAATTCAGCGTTGTGTTTTGACAACTGCTCAGAGCGTAATTTTTGTAATAAATCCGCGTCGGAAAACGGTAGAATGATTTTCGATTCATACGGTTGGAACCTATAGCGAAAACTTGCATCTCCACGACTCCTCCGCGTCTTTTACGTATGGATGCGTGTGTGTGTCTACTCGAAGTTTCACTTCTGTAGTGTGTAGTGTCTATTTCTATTTTTGTTATATATTTTTGTTGTATATTACGTGAGACAGTCCAGTTTTTTATTACCGTTGATTATCTATGAAGTAGGTACTTAATATAACATAATGGTTGTACGGAATGGTGGTTTTCGAGCATCTATATAACCACTTACCTCGTCCGCTAGAGTGGTGACGTAGTTGTCTTACAGACTGTTCGAAAAATATCGTCACCGCGTGTCCTTGAAATTATTTAAACGGATTCTGTCGCGCAATTTTATATCGCGCGCGCAACGTAAAGGATTGAACTGATTTAGAAAATCGTTTTTTTTTTTTTGTGAACGATTGCAAAAATGTATTCTATGAAATAATCACCTTTCAGTGGGGTCGTACTAATTAAGAGAACTCCAACTTCACACAAGGTGAATTGTATTATTTTGATCAGAATTCGCTTTTCAAAGTTTTACATTATTTTTGCGTATTAAAAAAATCTATTATTGCTTTTGTTTTTGCAAAATAATTAATTATAACAATTATACATTTATTCAGTATATGCAGCAATGCTGCCATCTGACGGTTCTAACTTTGAAACAACGTCAACATGATTGACGGTCGGTAAATTTTTTTTGTTTAATTTTTAATCAAAATTCACGTATAAATACTTTTCGTATGGCAGCGCTTCAGCTCAACGTTTTCCATACTTGCGCCTCTATATGAAATTTTAGAAAAATATTTTCTTGAACCGTCACTGAGCTTTGTAATGTAATACAACAAAAAGAAGAAAGTTGTAAAGAGTGTGAGAAATTAGAAACGAATTTTAGTGCGAATTATTCGCACAGGTACCGCTAGTTTATTTATATAAGAAAGAAATTTGAGCCAAACTAAAACAAATAAAGAAGAAAGATGGTGGCCCGTAAAATAGAAAAATTCGCCCAAGTATGTACACATATAAATTCAGCCGCATACCTCTTTTAAAAGTATTCAAAGAATTTATCATTTTTATTTATTTTATGTAACAAGCTTGTCTACATATTTATATATAAAAACAACGCTCTGCTACGTTCGTTGTACTTCCGGTCTCTCCTGTAAATTCATTAAAACAGATTCAGCGTTATTTCGGTGGCCACAAGACAAAACAGCGTTATGTCAGATTTTTCAAAGTAATGAATGACCGTTAATTCACATCTAAGCTAGAAGCACATTCTAAAGAACATTTTTGTCCAAATGTGGCCAGCAGAGTAAACATAGCGGGAATTGAAACACTTTTTCTATTGCATCAAAATTATTTATATTAGGGAAACAGAAATATCGCTTTGTCAATATTTCCAAATGAAGTATTGAAATTTGACATAAAACGGTACGACATCTTGTGACAGAAATTTAAACCATAAACACATTACATTTTACATGCTGTTAGTATATATGAAAAAAATGGCGGATTCGACATTACGTTTGGCCTAACCTTCTCTATGTGTCAAATCCCGATAAGAGAACCGATATTTGCAAATGTTTAATTTTGCATGTCAAACACACCTAAAATAGAATGGAGAATGATTGTAGATTATAGACGCTAAACAGCTAAGGTTGCCAGCGTTTATACACTAGTGTACATAGGAAATTTAATGTCAACTGTTAAAATAAAAAAATCAAACCCCCAGCCAGATTTTTAAAGTACTTCGAACTAACGGGAACTGAACAGACCGACATTAACGCGAGCGAAGACGCGGATAAAAGCTAGTAATGAATGTTGCAGATGAATCAAACGCTTTTGTCTGTGTGGTGTTTTTTATGGCCATATCCTGATTTCTCTGCACGATTTTAATTATGCATTTTGCATAAAAGGAATTAAAATAGGTCAGTGTACTTCTTACTCGGTATATGCAAGTCAAGTAGCTCTGCGGTATTTAACATGTTTGCAGTGTCGTTCTAAATGACAATACTTGACCTGTTTCAAGGTTGATTCTATAAAAGGTATTTCGGAAGAACGTCAAATAGCCCGATTATTTGAGATATAATTTCATGCCCAAAGCAACAACAACGGAAAAAAATAGTTTGAAAATTCAACCTGACCACCTTGAATTTTAATAATCTAAGTACTTGTGATTTCCGTAGTCCATTGATATTTCTACCTGATGTTTCGTCTACATTACAAAAGCAGTGTAGCTCCTTGGTAAATTTGTTGATTAAAAATGTTTTCTACTCGGTCGTAGTAGAAAGTACGGACTACGGCCAAGCAGAGAATCCATCGGTTATCGACACATTTGTGAACCGCCAAGGAGGATACTCGGTGAAGCCGAAGGCTCCACTACTGTTATCGCTGCCGTGTTTTAACTCAACGTGCGCAGCCGCGGGTAGTGGCTTCTGTTATATATATCTTGTGCGATCGGGGATCATCTGTCTTATTTTGTGAATTGATTAAAAGACTTTGATCAAAAGTAACAAACAGTCTAAAAAGAAACGATATCGGCATCTAAAATGACATTTTAATAGTCCGCCTGCAGCTTTGAACGATGTTATCAGAAATGAAACGGATATTACATTGTTTCCGTTTGCCACTAGAGTCAGAAAATCTGCATTTTAATTGTGTCTTTATTGTCGATTTAATGATGACAGTGAACTGTCGGTATAGGGCTGGGTTATCGTAATCGTGGAATAGTCGATTATACAGTTTATTTGCTTTTCGTTTTCATAGTTACAAAAAAAAATTACAAAACATTCTTGCAAAAGTTAATATAATAATAAACCGTTATGAAAAATATAGTATTGTAATTGAAGAAACAATGTTATAGTACATAATATCCGTGAGAACTTTAAGACTTGTGACAATTTCGTATAGGTTTTACTGTAAACTATGAGGCCCTATATATTCCCTGCTTTTGTTAAAATTTTAGGCTCAGCAATATATTTCCGTTAATATCTTTTAAAATATGCATTTTAAAATTATAAAAAGGAGATTTGCATTTTTCAGAACGAACCCTTCACTTGAAAAAAAAAGTGTTTTTATTATTTACTCTCCAGAATTAATCCCTAAAGTAGAGCCTCCATAGTTTACAGGAAAACCTAAACGAAAATCCTGTCTTAAAGTCCTCATGGAAAAAATGTTACGCACGAGTTCGACTTGACTGTTTTTTTTAAACATCTCTAGTATATATTGAAGTGCCGTTTGCTTTAGAAATTAATTAATAATCGACAGCGAAAACGTTGCAGAGGAAAGTTGTCTACAGTTGAACACCAACCAACATTGTATTTTTCGTGCAAACGAGGCAGCTTTATCAGCTACGTCTGGTAGACGTCGCTTTTTTTTTGAATTAATGAACATCTAATAATTTGCTGCAGTGCAGCTGCTTTTATACAGACGTAATTATTCGGATTATCGTATCTTCGAACAGCGTTTGTATCGCGTGAATTCGTAATGGTTCAAGAGTTTGTTACGTCACAATATCTGTGAGTTTCAAAGAATTCAACTGTCGTAGAAATTGGAATATAATTAGCGGCCCGTCTGTATTAATATTGTAATGACCTGCTGAATAAATTTTAATTAAACATGGTCTGCAAGCTGACCAGATGTTTAAGACCGTGTAAAAATCGGTTGAGCGGCTCTCGAGCTATGAGCGAACGGACAGAGATTGCGTTTTATATAGAGTGAATATCTGGTGAACTTTTACAAACATTTTTCATGAGAAAAAATTGCATATATAACGTGGAAAAAGTGTATTCCTTATCATTTCAGTCTGTGATCGATAGATCGAGATTATTCAAAGGAGCACGAAGAACTTCTCATATAGGACAAATTGAGAAAATCTGTGCACTAAATCGTACATATTAGTGTTTTCTTTTTTTACCACCAGCGTCGCTAATTACTCTGTACTAACATTAGTTTAGGTATCATAACTACACGTGAAGTAAGCAAGCAAGTATTAGACAAATAAATAAGCTGTCAAAATATTCAGTGAATTGTAGGAATTTTTAGGGTACGTCGTTTGTGGAAGTACTAATTAGTTCATAGTGCGGCATTGCGTAAGGTGAAAGGCAGTGAGCAGAGTGAAGATGCCACGTATTACACTACTATGATAAAACACAATTCAATTCGTTTCTCTGATATGTCTCGGGAAAGGTTTAAGGTAAAAAGTTGAAAATTGAGATATACAAGTGTTCTCCTGTTACAATATTAATGACGAAGATTAATTAATAGCTTGTCACGCCAAATATAAAATATGTAAACTTGTGCATAAGTTTGTGCAAATTGCGAGGGGTTTAACATTTCGGATGGCAAGTGGCAAATGCAGCCATCGGCACTTTAAAAGCCCCCGTTCACCTTGTAGACAACTTGCTAAAGCCCGTTTCACACAACTGAATGCGACATAATAGCCCATCGGAATTGAATAGGACCCTCTCCTTTATTGGTGCCATTGACGAAAGACCGTTCGGCGTTCAGGGACTCGTGTTAACTATTGGAGTAAGTACAAGGAATGTTGATCTTTATAATAACGGGATAGAGTATTTTTAAGGTTTACTGCTGGGTTGCAGAAAGCATTGTCAGACAATTTAACACGTTCACTGCGGCAGCAATTTTTAGTACTATGTCGATTCTCACTTTAACAGATTCCGGTACCTATCCGGTAAATCCCCTAACAGCATAATTTTCTTTACAGTTCGTTACCAGATGCTGACTTCTGGTATTCATATATATATATTTTGTATATAGTCATTGTTGTTTTATTTATTAGAATCCGTTTATTTTTCATTGCTAAGATTATTTCATTATTGTTAGAGAAATACGTTTTTAGTTTATCTGTTTTGTAGTTATTTCGTTTATTGAAAATAAATCAGTTGTAAACCACCACGAAAAACAGTTTTGCTACACTATATCGAGTTTGATGACTCAGTCACGGACGTATAGCGTAAAGAAAGGGTTTCTGATTTACACAGGTAAATTAAAAAACGTATTTTTCAAGTCCATCATACGACGTGTATCAAATGAAAGGGTTCGTTATGACAAATACAAAACAGTTCGGTTCGCAATTGAGCCATCAGCGAAGTGCACGATCACGATACAAAAAGCTCCAAGGAGAGCTCTGTCCAATTATTTTGGAGATCAGTGGCGGCGAGACGTCTCCCGTCCCCTTGCCTCGTATCCGTCTGTGAATCCTACTTTACTATTTACACAATCGACTTCTTCAAGAAGCTTGTAGTGTCGTCTCTGTTTCGCTCATTGCCTCAGCGATCTGTGCCACTCGCTCGCGCAACTGGAATGATGGACGACTTTCACCCCGTGTGACGTAACTGGATGTTCCTTGAGTAGACGCCGGGGAATACGGCGGCTCAAATGGATAAGTGTCGTCCGTGTAAGGAGCTTCCACGCTACTTTAAAATACGAATTCTCTCATGTATAGCTTTCCGATCTGGCTTCGTCCGGGCTGTTTCTGGTTTGGCAACAAATACCTCATATCACTGAATAATATAATAATAATGATGCGTTTAACGTTCATTTGTCGACGCCATTCGCACCATTACTATTTTCATCTTCCCGTTATTTTACTAAGTTTTTAAACTTCAGCGTAATTTTGTTGTTGCGTGTTTATTTGTAGCATGCGTCGCTCGAGATTTTAAAACTGAACGCTTTTTTGTAAATCGATTCGATGGTTTCTTAGCGTGGAGGAACAAATAACTTTACGTGTTTGTATAGATTAAGTCTCGAACTTTTCAATTTCGTTATGGAATTAGTGGACCGCGCTGTGATGAAATTTGTTTTTAATTAATTTCGCGAAACTTTTTAATTGCGATTGGTTTGATTTTTCATCGCCTGTAGTCTTTTAAAGTCCTGGAAAAACAACATGGAAATTGTACAGAAGAGCTATTTTTTCCACCTCGAGAAATATAGGCCGTAATTGGTGTATGAAATGAACTCTTTACAAATATACGCTTGGTTTTAATTAATTGTTCCAACTTTTCAGTTAAATTCGGTTCAGTTGTCGATTCATTTGAAAGAATTCGAATTCGTCAAATAGTAAATACAAATTAAACAAAGAAATCATTGACATTATCTATAAACGTTGCGTAATTAAAGATTTCTTAATTACTTTTTTTTAAATTTTAAATGATCAGATAAATCATTGTATAGTTTCAAAGCAACATTCTGAGAAACTCAGGTGTCGAGCATTTATAATCTACAATTACCCACTCAGGACTATTTTTAAATGGAGAACGATTACATTTAGGTAATAAAATTTTACTACCGCTACGAGTAGAATAAGAAGTCTCAGAGCTAATTGAGGCTTTTTAACGCAGATGTGTTTTCAAAAGGCAAAAAGAAAACACATCATTGAATTTTCTTTTCTTTATTTTTATTGACGCTTTTATTCTATAACTCAACGATTTAGACTACGCATACCAAGAGCGCTTCTAATCGGTCTGCTTTGTGTCAACGTGGTTCTGTAAAATTATCACTGATAATTTTCTAGCGTAACAAAATATAGACTAAAACCTGACGAAACAACAGTTCTTACAATTGGCACCGAGCGTGGGACCAATCGTTACACCAACAAATCTTCCATACATTGAATCGATATGGTTCTGTCGATTTAGGCAGCGTATGTCAAGAACACCTCTCTAATCGGTCTGTTTTTTGTCGACTTGTCACAGTAAAATTATCAGTAATAATTCGCTAGCGTAACAAAATAAAGACTAAAACTTTGCCAGACTACAGATGTCCAGCGTCCAGCGTGGGGCCAATTACATTGAATTGATAATGTCTGTATGAATTTAGGCTGCGTGTGCCAAGAAGAAAGTCTTTCTACTCGGACTTTTTTTGTAGACTCAGTAAAATTGTCACTAATAATTCAGTAACAACGTATAGACTAAACCTGGCCAGACAGCAGATGTTACAATTGGCGCCCAACGTGGGACCAATTGTTTTACCAACAAATCATCCATACATTGCGTTGATATTATGGCTGTAACAGCTTCTTCTCAATTTGTTTTTTGTCGGCGTAAGAAAATGCAGATTAAAACCTGGTCAAACAACGTGCATGTAAATCCGGTATTTTATAATATTGATAGATAAAGATATCATTCTTGCACGGGATTCACTAGTTGTGTATGAAAATGACATGTGCGGCTTTAACGTGTAATTCCGAATAACATCTTCAATGGCCGATGTATTTAGAACCCTCTCGTTCCAATCCTTGTATAACATTGACACGAACGTTGTTCCTCCTAGCCGACGCAAATAGCATCTCAGGTACCTCGGGGCGGCGCGACCCACCCTCGCGATTCACCCGCTTTCAGTTGAGTGCGTATTTAAATTGCAAATGTTGATCCTTAATTTCTTAAGCGCTGGAAAACACTTGACGAACGTCGTTGTTACACCGAAGCGATTCTAGTCGAGAGTCGAGCGCGTCTCATTTGTTCTCGGATTGCGCGAAGGAGGAAGAGGAAGACGCTCTTCCAAGTCTGGCGGTTGGTGTTGTTTCGGCGAGATCATTGTTTTTCAAACGGTGTCCCCCGAAATCTGCACCGGGAATATTAACAGTAAAAGTCTCGTCCACGCATGCTCGCGGCGGAAGTAAAACTTCTTTAATCATAGATGTTATTTATGTAAGTTTTCGTTGCCAAAGTTTCTCTCCTATTTCCCCTTTAATGTAACGCGTTACTTCCCCTTAAACGTCACAGAAAATTTCAAACAGATATCCTCGCGAAAGAAGTTTTACTTCAAAAACATTCCATATTCTTTTTCCCTCGAAATTATACAACTTTTGTATACGAAACGTTTTTTCATCTAGCGTTCAGTTTTCGCAATATTCTTGGTTGGAGTTCTCACTTTAACATTTGGTGTACATTGTTCGCCTTAAGGAAAAATGGCCGTGCGAAATTTCACTCAAATTGGTCGTAATAACATACAGACAGACGGACAGATAACTTCAGAAAAAAATCACAAAGGATAAATTTTTGGTTAAACTGGAACTGGGTATACAAATTATTAGATCCTTATAAAAAGTATTGCATTGTCGTCGGAATTTCAAATCGATTGGTTACATGAGACAAAATTGGATTACTAAATTGGATTGTAACAAACAGCTGACCAAGTGAACTTTATAAAAAGCTGATAAAAAATGTTACAATTGTACCCAGGTCTCCCCTATCAATAAAATCAAGTAGCTATAGTTAACTAACTACAAATGTAATTTTCTCTTTGGTCGTTGCATATAATTAATTTGTATGCATTTCTTTGTACGTTTCTTCCATTATTTTTTTTTTCGTTTCTTCGGTTGGCATTTACAATGGCGATCAGTGTTCCTTTCTATTCGGTTGGTACAACATGGAGACTAGAGAAAAGGAGACTGATCGAAGCCCTGTTCTCAGTGCTATCACTGGTCATTGTTTACATTGTCGTTAAAAATAAAGTTTTTTGCAAAATATTCCTAAGGTGATCGCAAAATTCATTTTATTTCTTTTATTAGCTGTGACTAAGCATTAGACTTCACGAAATGTGGAGTGTTGCTTAAAAATTTCAAAAAACAGTATATTTTTGCAGTTGGTTGTTGCTTGGCCCCAATTAACAGGGCAAATATGTTTTACTGCCCGACAGCGCGCAAGCACTGCCCCTTGTTTTATTTATTACAAAATAGTTTAAATAAATTGAAAATCTTGTTGATACTTTCACCAGTTCTCGAATTAGAGCCTGGAAACTGGGGCTTGTAAAAATAGACTATAGTGTATGCAGGTCGGTCTCCTTCTCTCTAATGGACATCAAACTAGTTCATATTCAAATAACGTGGCTGTTTGAAGAGAGAACCCGTGTGATTTTTATACGTCGGCCATCTCTGATCCATTTTCTGTTTATTTTACTCAAGAGAATTACTCGGTTGAAGTTTTTTTTTTGTATGCGTTGAATGCCGAACGATTTGTTTATAAATCGTGAATCGTATTTAGATTTTTTTTTGTTCGCTTTTTTAATTAATTAACCAAACTCTAGTCATAACAATGTAATCAGAAAATAAACTTTTTTGTCGTGTTTCAACTTAAAAAGTGGGAAAGTCTTCTGTATATAAAAAACGCCGCGGTGCCAAATACTGCTGCCGAAAAATTTAAAGTACAGTGAAAGTCCGCTTATTTGAATAAATTGAACGAAAGGCGAGTCAAATTTTAAGAAGAATTACATTGGAAAACAATTTCCAATGTAATTCTTTTTAAAATTTGACTCGCCTTTCGTGTTCAATTTATTCAAATAAACGGACCTTCACTGTACAAATTTTTCGGCAGCAGTATTTGGCATCGCGGCGTTTTTTATATACAGAAGACTTTCCCATTTTTTAAGTTGAAACACGACAAAAAAGTGTATTTTCTGATTACATAGTGTTGACACTTGACACCATTACGTTTGTTATACAAAAGTGTAAGGCTCCTGAGTACCAGTTGGTCAGTATGCTCCCTTTTTCACCCGCATACCAGTATTGGATGTTGGTGTGCATGTAAAATGCATTTACTTACGTTTCGGAAATCTCAAACAAAATAACATTTTGTCTAGTTTTTCTTTTACAAACTGTATTAAAAATACCGACAAATTTGGCTTTCTTAATATTTTTTTTCAAATTTATTTTTCTCTGTACAAAAATTTGTGTAAAACGTATGCTAATTTTCTCGTTTTTATCTGATTTTAAATCGTTTATTTAGGTCAGATAAATTAAAAACTTGGCTAAAAGTTATTTGGGAATTATGGTACATATTTCTGGTTTGTTTTGTAAGCATTAAACCATCAATTCATAGAAAGTATATTCAATCTTTGATGGTAATGCATACAAAATAAACTATATCATTCTTCCCATATAACTTTTAGCCAAGTTTTTACAGTTTATTTGATCTAAAATAAATGATTTAAAAGCGGTTAAAACCGTTTCTGATTATCATGTAGTTCCTTCTTTAAAACCATTCACAGACGCTCGCAATTTTGGTCGGAACGTCCATCGCCTGCTGTACGTCGATTAAATGCCATCCTGATGCGTTTCCTTCATCACCCGGTTGTTAAAGTCGAAGCGTTCTTTTAGTGCGCTTTCAACTAAAACGTCACACCCTATTGATATTGATGGCTGTCTAAATGACAAACGACACTCTTTACGTGTGTCTTATCTATCGATGTGTGAAAAAATGTTTACCGTTAAAATGATTTCTTATGCACGGATTTCTCCATTTTCTTTAAAATGCCTCTTTACCTCACATAGTCGCTACTCGCGGCTCCACCCGCGATTAACACTCTAATGGGGGCTTTAGATCTTTGAGATCCGTAAACGACAACAAATTATTATTGAGGAATTTTCTGTCTATAATTTTGTCTGGGGAGGTGGTATGATAGATTTATTTATCAGAAACTCTTTATTAAAATTTGTACTAAAACATTTACACTAATAAAAATATAAAAAACCCGGGTCGCAGTGCCAAAACCCTGCCGACAATATAGTGCATTTGCTTATACAGGCAGTGTGGCTTTATTATGCGAACTTTAGTTGGTTTCTGGGCAAAATAAAAAATTAGACTCCTTAATACACCCCTTAAATAACATTTTTTTTTCTTAATTGCAATATTATTATCAATTGAACCTCTATACTAAATTATATACACCTTTCAGTAAATAATTCATAATCTGCAAACTAGTTTTTTCATAAAATTTGTAAATCCGGTCCTGTCGGGCCGATTTTATCAAAATTTTAGGGACACTTTTTAATTACTACCAGAAGGTTAAATTTCCATTTTGAAACGATTCGGAAAATTTTTTCAGTATTTTGGGGCCCAAAAACATAAATATATATATATATAAACATTTTCAAAAATGGTGCCAAAGTGTTTAGGAGGTTATGAAACGACGAGAAATTTTGGTCCGACCCCTAGGTCCCGCCATCCGACCGACGCCAATAGTGTATGTTGCCATATGGCAAATACACTAATTATCAGGAATGTGGACAGTAGATTGTTGAAAACGTAGACAATCAATTCCGCGACGTTTTCACCATTTTATTTGGGCTTCATCAGGCGTCTTGATTTATTATTATAAATCAAGACGCCTGATGAAGACCAAATAACATCGCGAAATATTGGAGCATAATTTCTCTTGGCAACATCAACTATGTGACTTCTAGAACCTATATCAGACTCTAGAACCTCCCTTGGGCACCCGGTCTATGTTGCATTTTAAGTGGAACGATTTTCTGTAATGCATAATGGTTTGCCTAGCTACCAAATAAACAAAACACTCGTGTATATTGCGTCTTACATGAAATTCACTGTACTGTCAATCAGTTAGTGGTTTGTTAATAATGTCCAGGTGCATTATTGTCAAGTGACGCAATTAATCGCGGCAATTAGCACGGCTTTAATTAATCAGTGTGTTTGCAGTCCGTAATCTGATAGATGTGATCGACGGGCGGTCGCGGCTGGTGTATTAAATCGACCGCATCGACATCGGCCCCGTCGCGTTTTGATTATCTGTCATTGCCATTAATTATTTGTCCATTGAATATACATGCTGTAAGAGGCAACTGATCTCTCAGGTCGTAAAATATGCTATCGGGAAATTTTGAAGTGTGGTCGCAAAATCCATTTTACTACTGTTTTTATTAGCTGCGATTAAGCACTAAACTTCACAAAATTTGGCTTGCTGCTTTAAAATTTCAACAAATTGACGTTTTAAAGTTTTTTCTTTACAAACTTATGTTAAAAATACGGACTTTGGCTTGGTGAATTTTTTTTTTTTTTTTTTGACTTTTTGGGTAAAAAAATTTGTGGAAAACTTCAGCCAATTTTCACGTGTTTATCTGATTTTAAATCGTTGATTTTAGGTCAAATAAACTGTGAAATCTTGGCGAAAAGTCAAATGCGAGGAAATTGTATATATTTCTAGTAAGCAAAGATTGAATAAGGTTTTTCATAGACATATTAGAGATTTCCGAAACGTAAGTGCATTTTACATTTGCACAGCGTCCACCTGCTTGTAAGATAAAACAATGCGATTGAAAAAGGGATCATTATTAAAAAATTTTTACATTTATATTTAATATTTGACTATTAAACATACTTATATGTAAAATTTTTGATTATATTTGTAGAGCCTGATGAATTTTTAAAATAAAAACGAAACGTTGCGATTGGATATTAATGCATTATTAATTGAATGATCAGCAGTCCTCTAAAAAAATATAATTTTAGTATAATTTAAGATGAGAAAAATTGTTGATATGTCTCGATACATATTGGGAACGTCTGGTGTGTTGTATATGTAATCATTGCGTGACACCGCGGTATACAATACACGCTTAAACCGATGCACATTTTTTTTGTGTGTTCTGTTGCGAAAAGCAATCAATCAAGGATTTTGTTACGTCGGCCAATCGGAATACGGATCGGACGGGTATTCCCCCCGTGCACGACATTCTTGTACCCGTAGCCCGATACGTGCAAGCATTCGATAATACACATTATGGAAGACCGTAATTTCCCGTCGAACGCGAATTTGTTGTTCACTGTTCTGTGAGTCACTTTTGGAGGAATTTGAAAATGTAAATTAATAATAACAGTAATAATGCGTTTAACGTCCGTTTCTCGACTTTATGTCATAACAGACGCCATTCGCACCATTAGTATTTTCCATCAACCACACTTCCCGTTATTTTTCTACATTTTTAAAACTTCAAATGATGCAATAGCAATGGGCGAATGAAGGAATTATAGGAAATTAGGATAAGGTAGGTAATTTTTGAACTAGGTCGTGGCCTCAAATAAGGAACCATCTCGATACTTATCTGGAATTAATTGAGGGAAACCATGGAAAACCTCAATCAAGACGGCCGGTACAGGAATTACCGTTTCTCGGCGAGAGGCAGTAGGAAAAAGTCCTAACCACATCTGCCCCCGCCGGGATTAGAACCCGGACCTCTCGAATGCGAGTCTAGTGCTGTCACCACTATACTCTACCCAGCTCGGTTGAAAATGTAAATTGGTACTGTGGATACTTCTCGCAGTCTTCGTAATAGACGGGGTATTGCGGTACTTTGATACGGTGATGGAACTCAACTGGGCGATAGATGGCTCGTGTTTCCACGCTATGAAACAAGTGACTCGACATGACGTACTTACACTTCGTGATATTCAATATCCCGACAATAATAATATACAGGACGATTAATAAGTCAGGTCGTTTTTATACAAAGATGAAAGTTCCCGATAAAAATAACGATAATAAGATTACAATTCCAGCCCACTAATTTAAGTCAAAAATCACTTTACAAAATTTTCTGCAAGCTTCTTTCGTTCTGAAGTCCGCCGAGTTCAAAAAACATATTTTTAGAAAAAGTCTGGGCGTTGGTTTGTTCGTAAGCGCGAGCGGATCGAAACCAAAATTTAGTAGTTTGACATGGAGACCTATTGTTTTTGAGAAAATTTGACATAAGTTTTCGTATTATAATGGTATATTTTTTATACCAATTTATTTATTCTATTTTTTTTAAAGAAAGTTTTGTTAACAATTTTCTTAGCTTATGATTTTTAAACTGTATAAAAATAATATTCTTATGTTTTTCTTTCTTTTGTTTCAGGTGAGTAAATCATCTTTTTTGAGTGTTGCAAGAAAATATGGCGTAAGTTTGATTATTTTTAACCTAACAGTTATTGACGTTGTAGATTATATATGCTTGACAACTACGGTCTTTAGCGTTCAGTAAATAATCTTCTTTAACATTACTTATTTTTTTCCAAATTTTAGTTGCACAATTGGAAATAGCAGAATCAGTTTTCAGGAAAATCTCGAAAACTAACATAATAATAATATATTTATTTTGCTTACATAGTAAACACGTCATACAAATGCAAAGTAATACGCACAAAAATAAAAGTACAATATTAAAAAAATTAAAATTCTTTAAAATCATAGAGAGCCTTTTTAATTAACGTATCATGAATTTCGCTTTTAAATTTAGTTAGTGGTGAGTCTCTTACTCTAGGAGGTAGTTTGTTGTAAAAATTAATAAAATTCTAATTTTTTTGAGATTTTCAAGAAAAGTCCTTTCATAACCCACATGACCCAACAAAAATAAGTCTTGTGTTATGGACCTCGACATTTGCAGGAGAATATATTTTTAGGTTCTGACTGTTGGTAAACTTTATAACTATGCCAAATTTCAACTTGGTATACCTTTATTTAGTCCATTAGAGAAATTCGATTGTGACAAATGGACGAACGAGTGGTCCCATAAGGAGTGCATTTTTTTTTTTTTTTTTGAAGTACGGAACACTGCAAATCTCTTCTCCAACGTTTGGAAGTTCAAGAAAAATTGTAGTTTATATAGACACTCAACATTTGAGATCATCAGCGTCTATTTGGAGCTTCAAAGGTCGTCACAAAATCACTCGCAAAGTGCAAGGGTTTATACAGATTTATTTCTGTAATATGCGAAATAACATTACGTAATATTTGCCTCTGTGTGCTTGTTTTGAAAGAAAAGTAATTTTCTTTGATTCGACGTTAGCTACAAAGAAATAAGTAATTGGGTAATTTTGCTGTTCAAAAGAATGGCGGTTATATAAATTACGGGTATTGTTAAGGTCTAGAAAATTGATATGAAAAGAAGCGCTACTGAAGTACCTCCTTTAAGCGTTTTGAGTTTCATAAACGGATAATCAATTTTCTCCAAGTTTTCCTTTAAAAATACGCGTAAGTAGATATCCGAATTCTTTTTTACAAGATTTTATTTAGTTTCACATGTCCCGATGTCTGTCTGTAATCGAATTTTACAAATTGAATTTGATTCATTTTCCGTTAATCGATTGAACTGAAATTTTGCACACACCGTTGCTTCTGAAGACAATACAATATAGTACATTGCATATTATGGTGGATCCAATATGGCCGCCACCACAAAATGGCTGATAACAACCCTCTCCAAATGAAAGGATAATATGACAAGTAAAATACAGTCAGCAGTTTGACTTCAAACTAAATGTTCATTAGACTTCTTATAATTTGAATTTTCGTGTTGTGCTGTAAAGAAATATTGACAAATGCAAAAAAAAATTAATATTCTACGTATAAACAACTGGAATAATTGTGATTTTTTTTGCTAAACCCACCAAACGTCTAGGGTAATCGTCGAGCGTCTATAATTTACAATTTAATCTTTCTTAATTATTTTTGATAGCATTCTGAAAGTCCGTTCTTCAAGTTTAAAAATCATGCGTAAATTTTCTAAACAATAAATTTTAAATGTTGATGAATACGCCATTTTGTATGACGTAAGTGTCGTGCGATGTGTACGTGCAACAACAATGCCGTCTAATGTGACCTCAGTTGTTGAGCGTCTATAATCTACAACAAAAAATACAAAAATGCGGTGCATGTTGAAATTAATCCCACTTCTGCGCTCTTAATAAACGGTTATCTTTTGAAGTGCCATTTGATATAAAAATTCATTTCTTATTTTCTTTAAAAACGTCACATTATGCAACATTACAATGCATACCTTGTTCTCGTAACTTTCTCAACCGTTTCCGTAACTTGTTACGGCGATACCATCTACTTTCCGAATATCTTTTGTAACCCGCAAAACTTCTTCCATTTACGTGAACCGGCGTCGCAGGGGCGTCGCTAGCTGTCAACTGTTTTTTTAAGGTGACTATAATTCATTAGATTATAAAATATAATTTCGAACTGTGGTTGCAAAATTTATTTTATTTCTGTTTTTAATCGACTTCAAAAAAAGGGAGGAGGTTCTCAATTCGTCGGAATCTTTTTTTTATGTATGTTCCCCGATTATTCGAAGACGCCTGAGCCGATTTGGAAAATTCTTTTTTTGTTTGAAAAGGTATACATCCCAGGTGATCCCATGGTCATCAGGTCAGGATCTGATGATGGAACCCTGGAGAAATCGAGGGAAATCTTCAAAAATGTGAGAAATCAAATCCACCACTAAAAAGTAAAAAAATAGAAAAACTTTAAAAAAATATTAACCTCCTTCAAAAAAATCACTAAAAAGATGAAAATAATGAAATTTTGAGGTCGGCGCCTATTTAATAAAAGTAGATATGTAATTAAAAGTTTTTGTAATGAAGTTAGCTCCGACCTCAAAATTTCATTATTTTCATCTTTTTAGTGACTTTTTTGAAGGAGGTTAATATTTTTTTTTATTAACTATGAATAAGCATTAAGCTTCACACAATTTGGCTTGCTGCTTAAGAAACATACCTTCTTCCTAAAAACTGTATCAGAAAACGTGAGCTTTAGAATTATGGTAAGGCAAATATAAATACGTGTCCGAATGTATTATAAATGTCATAACTTTAATACGGGACGTCTTCAACACCTTATTTAAGGTGAGCTACGGATGCAATTTAACAGATAATAATAGAGAATAATTTACATCCAACGCATACCAGAAATGAGGAGTCGGACGCAATCTAAATTATCTGTTGACAATAGTTTCCATGGCGACTATTGTGTTAGCATAGGTGTACGCTACTGCGACGACACACGCTACATCTATCGGTAGACTTGTGTATACCAGCAAGTCGAACAATACTTTAATATGCATCTTGTAGAACGGTCTGTTTTTACGAAAAATATGTTGGCGTAACCGTTTTCTGCTTGATTCGGGACTTTTGTTAGGTAATGTTGGGTCTCATCTATAGTTTACAGGAAAACCTAAACGAAAATCTTAAGTCTTGAAGTACTCAACGGAAAACGGAATAGTACGGAACCCTCTTCTCACGAGTTCGACTCGCACTTGACCGTTTTTTTTCTATAGGCCGTGAATGATTACTTATCAAGCTCCTATGCTAAGAAAGTTGCCTACCTTATCCTAATTTCCTATAATTCCTTGATTCGTCCATTGCTATTAAATTTTAAAAAAGTAGAAAAATAACTAGAAGTGTGGTTAGATGGAAAATAGTAATGGTGCGAATGGCATCTGTTATTATACGAAGTCGAGAAACGGACGTGTTAAATGCATTATTATTACTTCGAAAACGATGCAACCGAGGAAGTGTCACTTCAAAAAAAATCTTTCAACGAACCCACCTCAATCGATTACGAACTTATTATGACATTAGGGGTGAACGGAGTGCTCGGAACTTTGATGTATGAGACATCGGGCGGTGCAGGCGACGTCGGCGGCGCCCCCTCGGGAGGCCCGACAATCGCTATAGGCCTTCGTCGCCGTTCCGATGCACCGAACGTGCTTTAACATTCACCACTCCTCGTCGTCTTCGGCATATTATCTCTTAGTGTGCACGCATCATCCCCAGAATGCCATAACAATCTGTTGTTGTTGTTGTTGTTCAAAAGGTTGGCAACAACACTTAACGGCTCAGAACACATCGATATTGTATAAGTAATGTTTATGCAACGGGTTTACAATGGACTTATAAAGTATGGACGGCCAGAGACAGATCCAGATAAGCGTCGCTTATATATAGAAAACGATTTAACGTGTTCATTTTAGTGATGTAAAAGGATAAATAACCAGCTAAATATCCGCAGCTATTTATTTTAAATAGTTGCGGTTAATTATTTTTAATAGTCGCGGCTAGTTATTTTAAATAGTCGCGGCTAATTATTATTATACAAGGTTGTGCAGAAAGCTTTGCGCATTATTGTAAACACTCCGGTCGTGGGTTTAATTTTATAACCAATCCATACTAATAATATAAAGGCGAAAGTTTGTCTGGCTTTCTTTTTGTTACCGTTTCACGCGAAAATAGCTGAACAGATTTCGATAAAATTTGGCGAGGAGATAAATTGATATAAATGTATAAAAACTGAATCAATTCATCTTTAAAGTTCAATTCCAGATATATGTTATAATAGAAAACAGTATCACGGGTAATTGGAATAATGAAAATAAATCAATTTAAACACTCATTGATTGCAGCGTTTCGTCTTTTCTTTAATTAAGACTTTTTCAAGCTCTAAAAATTTTTCCCATAATGTTTATATTTTTTATTATATGAATGTTAATTTTTGTAAAAATTTTTTAGAGCTTGAAAAAGTCTTAATTAAAAAAAAGACGAAACGTTGCAATCAATGAGTGTTTAAATTGATTTCTTTTCATTATTCCAATTACCCGTGATACTGTTTTCTATTACTGAATCAATTATTATTATCTGCCTACTCCTCCTTCTTCTGGAAAACGCAAATACCACGTGCAGTTTACTGAGAGTCCACTGTATGTGGTTTCGATTTATATATCTGTACCGTGTTGTTCACGTATTTATGAATACAAATATAGCATTGTTCTCATTGTCAAACCGTATAGAAAAAAAAAGAAATTGTTGAAAAGCGAGAAGCCTCGACTGGTACTCTCGGCATTGTGTGTAAAACACCCCTTTCCTTTTGTCTGTGCCCCTTGTCTTGTTACAAAACACGAAACATTCTGTTGTGTGTTTTAAGAGAACGCTGTCACTTGCGTGTCAAATTATTAATTTTAATAATGCGTTTTACCAACTACAATATTATTGTTTTGGTAGGTGTGTTAAACCTTGACTCGCAACTTGAACGATGAAATATTGAAGCTTATGCAATTTTAAAATGATATAAAACTATAATACAGTAGACCTCGCTTAACGCTGCTCCGCTTAACGCTGTTTCAGTATCATGCGGTTTCTAAAACAAAGTTTAGCCTACTATAACGTAAATTATGGATCACTTGATACAAAATGATTCAAATGTTGATAGAAGTTCAAAGGCAAGACGAAGTGTCATTGATGCAATATCTTGCTATCGACAACGAAACAGAAAAAGGCAAACGACATTAGTTGACTTCTTCACAAAAAACAAAATATGTCAAATGAGGAACTTTCTTCATCACAAACATGACTTCTTACTCGAACTTTTATTTAATTTTAATAAATGTTTTAAGAAACAAAAATCGATATTAGCTGTTATTAAATTCTATAATTAATATTGGAACGTATCTCCCGCGTTTAGCGGGGTCTTACTGTAGCTAGATATTATAACTAAATAAAATGATCCTTCAGATCGTAAAATATGCTCTCGGGAAATTTCGAACTGTGGTCGCAAAATTCATTTTATAACTGCTTTTATTAACTGTGATTAAATCTAAAGCTTTACAAAATTTGGCTTGCTGCTTAAACATTACACATACTTTTGTCTTTACAGCACGTCACGTGATTTCGAATTACAGGAAGACAAATTAACATTTTGAAGTTTTACAAATTTATGTTAAAAACACTGACAAATTTGACTTGCTCAATAATTTTTTTCAAATTAAATTTTTTCTTACAAGCTACTAATTTTCTCGTTTTTTATCTGATTTTAAATCGTTTATTTAGTAAACTGTAAAAACTTGGTTAAAAGTCATATGGGAAAATTGGTTTGTAGTTTATTTTGTAAGCATTAACATCAAAGAATGATTAAGATTTTTCACAGAATTTAGAGATTTACGAAATGTAAGTGCATTTTACACAAAAAGGAGGCATATTGATCATGTAAGAAACACTTCACTGTAAACGATCAAACACTCGAGACGGTACAGCACTGGCCGTTTCAGGATAGAATGTTAGGTTAACCGAGCACCGAGCTCACAAGAATGCGTAAAGCTCGTAATAGAGAGTTATTTATTTATTTTTTGCGATCATTTTATAGAATTTTTTTATTAATAATAATACGAGAACATTACGATTTGTCTCTTTCGTTGAAAGCCCCACATCAGATAGTTTCCGATTCGAACACCAGGTGTCAACCACTTCGTTCTTGTGAATAGTTTCTCAGCACGATCGTGTTTGGCGTTGGGGAATCGTGGGGGGGGGGGGGTTGTTTGTATATAGTTGCGTTTGTGTGCGTAATTCTCTGTCATATTTCATACATTATTGCAACGCTCGCTACAGCCGCGCTGGGCAGGTATCAAATAATTGATGACAGGTTTAATTGACGGTGGCGCCATCTCTTAACTGAAGGGTTGTTTAATTACCGTACCTGAAATAACAGCGTTCGTTCTGTATTATAATAACAACCGGGTGAAATGTGGAGACGAATTATTAATGTTTCTCGCCGTTCGTTGACTCACTGCGGAAATTTAAATAATTTCAAAATGGTCGCATGAAAACGAAACGTTTGCGATAATGGTTGATTTTTTTGTACTTACCAACGTAGTAAAATTAAAAACAAAATGCGCATTGTCAGCGAAATACGTATCGAATTTTGGAAGTTATACTTCTCTTGGGGCGTTATGTAAAAAAATGACGAGGGTGAATTTTTACGATGCGCGCGCATTGTAACACATCTGTAACATCAAGATTAACAGGATGAAGTTGCTCGCATGAAAACGGCTACCAACAGAGTAGAGGCAACGGACCATTGGCTTACACTAGTGGACATGCCTGCGCCATATAACGTAGTTGTTTTTCGGTTCACTGAATAAACCGGAATAATATGATCTCTACCATACTCTATCCAAAATCAAACTTCTAAGTCAACGCAGTCAAAAGATACGGCCGTTTATGCCGCATATTTGGACACTCGCAAAGAAATCAAAACCTAAAGGGTATTTCCCGTTGACCTAGAATCATGAAATTTGACAAGAAGGAATGTCTTGTAGCACAAATAAAGAGAAAAATCCGAAAACCGTAAATTTGTGGTTACATCACTAAAAAGATATTTTTTTTCTATAAACGTCAAAATAGTGCATACTAGCGACATCGGACGGAATCTCTTAAAAGCTATTAGTTCAGGAACTGCTGTGCCTTAGTGTGTATTAATATGGCCGCTATAACAACAAATAATAAAAATAAAATAAAGTTAATAAATATTGCACGGTGGTACGGAACCCTTCGTGTGCTAGTTTTGATGTGCTTAGATTTTTAATACTATTTTTGTTGGTCGAGTGCAAGCGGAAAGTACTAATAAACAAAGGCCGCATAACACATAAACGGGAAGATGGTGGAAGTATTTTATGCCTGCATGTCGTCGGGAATTTATTTTAAAGTGAGTTATGAAAGCAATTCATTTTACGGGATCTTAAATAATAATTTGTGTTCCTTTGAAAATATGTGCACCAATAATTTTAAGAATTGATTTAAAAAAGAAAAACTTCTGTCGTCAACTTATTTTTAAGTGTTGTTATTTTTGAAGCTGTGATTACAAAATTTATATTTATAAAAACTGTTTTTAGAGATACTGAAGCATCAATTTTGTAGGAACTATGTGCAAAAAGAAAACATATATATTCGCTGGCACTCGTTTTACGTAAACAATGTCACAACTCATTATTGAGCTCCTTCACGTCAGTATATTCCGTCCAGTGATTTACCGCTATCGATTGAATAATATTGCACAAGATTTATTGAAACTTGATTTTATCTGTTCATTCGTTTGTTAATTATGCGGAACCCTCGGCGCGTGAATTGCACTCGCACTTGACCGGTTTTATTTATTACTAGGCGCTACCCGCGACTCCGCACGTGACTGAGATGAAACATGACAGCAACAACAGTATACTAGACTTGCCGAGCGGGGCGCCCAATTTTTTTTATACACCCGCACGTCCACCATAAAATTACTGTACTTCCACCATATAGTCAAATTTAGCAACTTTTTAAATTTTTTTTTATTTTTATCCAAACGAAATATTGCCTATATATTACGCAGGGATAGTATAGTTTTTTTTATTAGTGAAAGAATTTTTAGAATCGGTTCTGTAGTTTCAGAGATTACCCCGAACAAACAGGCAAACAAATTTTACCTACAGTCAAAGCCCTCTAAGTGCACGCTCTCTAAATGCACACGCTCTCTTACTGCACACGAACTCGCCCTCTAAGTGCACGTTCCCCAGCTCCCACTTCGAATAATCTGCGACCAATCACGTGCGACCGTAAGCGCGCTTATGTCAACACATGTCATATGATTGTAAACACAGTTTGAGTTTGAACTCATTTTTAAATTCTGCGCAATGTTTCGCGCAGAGAGAGAGAGAGCATCTGATTGAATAAAGATAGCTATAGGAGTTAGAAGAGTGGGGATGAAAAAGATCGTAGGGGAAGTGTGCACTTAAAGGATGGGCCTCGGTTCCGAGCTGTGCACTTAGAGGGCTTTGACTGTATTTATTTAATACGTTAGTATAGATTTCAATATGAATTTTTAAAGAAACATTTGTTCGTTCATGTCATGCGTGATTATTACCAACACAATATTATTTTTGCCCGCGCGCGTCTGAATGAAATATTATAGCGTAATTTGTGTAATGACTAATGAATAAAAAAAATACGCCGTCGACAGCGCGAAAACAAAAAAACCGACGCGTCATTACGTCTGTTTCATTAGCGCGGCTGATTACCTAATCCCATCGCTATATGAAATTGCAATTTTTCGCTTTATTTGTTGTGCATATTGAAGTGCGGATCTCGTCCGGTTTTCGTTCTAATATTCACTCATTATAACGGCTGACCGCGCCGGTTTTCGTATGGACGCCGTTCTAGAGGAAAGGCGGAACCAAATTTTAGAACAAACTGTTAATTTTAGCCAGGACCGGCCCTACCGTAGAATCACTCCACGGGCTTCAAGCTTCAATCGACAAAACCACATTCAGTTAATTCTATGGACACGTTTTTTTGAAACTCCATTCACCGTCATAATAATTATAATAATTTATTTAATAATTAGGTTCCGCACAGCAGTTCTTTCACCTAAACTATACAGTAAATGTTTAACAGTCACAAAAACACAATAAAATATCGGAAATATAAAATTAAGAATTAAAATAATACAATGATGCAACTTTTTAAAATTAATATTAAAATTACGGACACTATGTTACGGCACCGTTATTTTAGGGAAACAAGGCCTAAGGACCCACACCTCGTATAAAGTTGATGACTGGCAACTTTCCCCGACTGATTAATAGTCATTTGCTACATGGCATCACACAATACAAATGATGAACAGACGTACATATTAGTTCACGCCCCTTTGTAAACGTGTATTTCTATCGATTTTCCTATTTTTATTTCACAAACACAGTCGAACTACGTCTCGCTAACGACCTCAGTTCTCGAGCGTCCATAATCTACAATCTCTTTCGCTCGAACTACGCTTATGCAAAACGCAGTCGTGTCATTTTTTTTAGTCGACCAAGTAGCAATCTGTTTGGACATGGAGAGGTCCATAATCAATAGAAAATATAACTGATACGATGGAATTTTCTCGAAGCTTTTTGAACTAAAACTTCTTTAGCGACGTATCTATTTGAAATTTTTTGTAACGTTAAAGGAGAAATGCTTCAACGGCGGGGAAATAAAGACATGACTTAGTAACGCAAAATGGATAACGCATCCGTGAAACCTAAAGAAGTTTCACTTCCTCCGTGAGCTTTTGTGAACAATGCTCACACGTTTTTTGAACTAAAATTTCTTAGCGGCGTATCTGTTTGAAATGTTCTGTAACATTAAATGGGAAATAATTCAACAGCGGGGAAATACATGAGAAAGCTTGATAACGCAAAATGGATAACGCATCAAAGAAACGAGTTCATAACTCTATAGAAGTTTCACTTCTCCCTTGTTTTTATGTTTTTTTTTAAGGCCACCGACTTTACTTGAGCCTAGCACCAATTCATATATATCAATGTATTTTTTTTTAATAAATTGAAAATTCGTTTGATACTTTAACCAGTTTTTTCGTATTGAAAGCATGTAAGAGAGGAGCCATTTAAACGATGACATCGCTACACTTTGGGCTATTTTCGAACCGTCAGTTTATTGTTGATAAAATTGGCAATGACCGTATTAAATTATTATTTTTATAAAATTACAATTTTCGTTTTTTTTTTTTCTTTTTCGAGCGCGAGTTGTAATCATAGCAAGACGGCGACAGACCCTGACCAAGTGTCCGTGTCAAGTGACAATAACGCCCCGTATAGCGGGTCTCGGCCCGCGTCGTTACGATGCACATTACGGCTCGTTGAGTATCTAAATAATTTGTGTCGCAACTGAATTGTGTGGCTTCTCCCGTAATTTTACTTTTATACAATACGCAAACCTGAACATTCCAGAATAAGGGCAAACACACACTCAACGATGCTACATTGATGGCTTAAGTACCTTACTATAGATGCGACTTATAATTAACTAGCGGCCCGATCCGACTTCGCACGGGTAGCACTAATTATCTATAGCCATAAAAGATGAGAATCATTATCGTAAAATTCTCAGTGAATTGAATTTGCTCGAATTAAATCGCTTTTAATTGTGAATGTTCAAAAATCGAAGATAAAAAAACAAAAAATCTGTTGATCCGATCGCTACCAAACGTCACCGAATCGCCCGCTGGATTAATCTGAACATTGCCTAAAAATTTCATCAAAATCGGTCCAACCGTTTTGGAGTTCATAGGGAACAAATACATACATACTTCGATTTTTATATAATTATATACTTAATATATAAAATCGATATGTTAACATAGTTAATAACGAGTGAGCAACACATATATGTGTTGCTCACTCATTAGCTATGTTAATTCAGTTATTTCAATGATTTTATTGAAACATCGACAAATGTGTGGCCAGATTCATTGGAGCATTGACGAACAAGACGGCTCCTTTGACTCGGGCTGGAACCTGGTTCTCTTCGATCCGCTCTCCAAAACTTTCCAGCCTCGAACCTTTGACGATCATTGTTATTGGTTGAGCGGGCACATAATCGTTATTGGTCGGTATTGGACCAGGATTGCCATGTGTGGAGCCGATGCTTAAAACGATTCGACATCGGATATGTTTTCGGCCGTTGCAATATCGTTTTTTGGCGCCTCTCGTGTAAACGCGACCTTAATCTTCCACACTTGCGTGGCTGCGTGTCGTCGCCGAATGATTTATTCCCGTTGTTCCCGTTCTCCTCCTCGTCCTCCCGTAGGATAGATTGTGCCGTACTTATCCTGTGCACACATTGTATGGGGGAAAATGGTTTCCTGTGTTGTTTGGCTGCAGATATAATATTACATAACAAGTAACATAAATATGCTTTGTAAACATTGTTAATAATATTATTTTATAACAACATTGACGCAAATTGCGTTGTATAACTCTGCAATATTTCATTTGCACCTCGCGGACCGACGCCCTTGTTTATTTTCAACTCGAAAATATTTAAGAGGATTATTTTATTGTATTTTAGTGGTGGGTCGTTGAAGATTTTAGCATCAACGATACGAAACCGTAGCCTGTTGAGCGTCTATAATCTACAATCTATCTACTAATTAACGTAGTTTTGTTTGCGTTAGATGAAGTAGTTGTAGTAGGGGATCTATTTTTTGGGTAGGTATTTGAGGCACTGTGAAAATTTGTATAATAACTCTTTCGTAAATTCGAATACAAAAACACATACCTGGCTGAAGGGTAGCAGGGCTTAACCGACTTAACCGATTTTTTAATTGTTGTGCAATAAAAAATCTTTGAGGCACGTTGAAATTTAAACAGAATAATATTAATATATATATTATGAGCACTGTGGTTGAAACAATAACAATCAAGAAAGCATAGTTACTTCTTACCACAACAGATTTATTCATTGAATGTACATTTCGAGAGCAAAGCTCCCATCTTCAGCAAAGACTAGTGTTTGCTGAAGATGGGAGCTTTGCTCTCGAAATGTACATTCAATGAATAAATCTGTTGTGGTAAGAAGTAACTATGCTTTCTTGATTGTTAGAATAATATTGGTAACTAAAAATAGATATATCAAAGACAGGTCGTTTCGGTGCCAAGTGATCAAAATGTGTGATAAATCGGTTAAGTCGGTTAAGCCCCGCTACCCTTCAGTCAGTTCTGTGTTTTTGTATTCGGATATTACTAAAGAGGTATTGTACAAATTTTCACAGTGCCTCAAATACCTACCCAAAAATTAACCGTCAACTATAGCTTATTCTAAAAACAGAAACTGTTGACTCGATGACGAATGATTAACGGTTAATTACATAGTTCGTTGTATCAACGCCCATCACAAGTTAATTTACATCTTTAAGTTCAAATGCGGTGATTATTTTAGGTGCGGTAGAGAAAATCCGATTGGATGAATGTCAAGCAACGCTAGACACGTTTCTCACACCACGAAGTTGACTGCACCTCCACCATATTTTCATTATTTTTTACTCAGCTGGTTAATGAATTTATTAACACGGAATTATTAATTATATTGATTCACTGACTCAAAGTTCAATTAAAATATTAAATATTTATTGTTGAATTGTAATCAATCACTTGTTAATATAATTTTTTTATAATCCAGTGAATATTTTGACAGCTTACTTATGTAATGCTTGCTTACTACGTTTGTTTGTGATACCTACATTCACGTCAGTACAACAAGAAAGTTAGCGATGATAGTGATAAAAAAAGAAAACGTAATTCAGTGTAATCTTCATATAACGAATTGAACTAATTTTCTGAAATACAGGAAAACCTCTCTTATAACGAATTTTCAATCATTGCAGAATATAAATCGAAAGTATAATTTACCTCTATTTAACGATTTTTCTCAACTTAAAACCTTTACATAACGTATCCTACCAATCAATCACACACAATTCCACAATAACAACAATTCATGTCTCGACAGGCTCAGACACGTTGAATTTATAGTAAGACAATCATTGTTGTTTGGTATAGAGTAATGTAAAACTGCTGTTGGTGGTCACTGCTGTTAGTAAATTTCAAGTTGCAGCGGCTGAGAAACGAAAAAGGGGTGTTCCTTAACCGTCGCATGAAAACGAAAAATCATTAAGTATGCAGACGAGAATCCTACAAAGACTTCGAAATTAAGTTTAAAGATAAGTTTTCAGAAGAAAATTGGTTTTCTTACCTTGTTAAAACGAATCTTAGACCAACCTAACTACTGTATAACAAACATCATAACGAATTACTGTATATAATGAATATTTTCTAATTCCCTTCAGATTTGTTATACGGAGGTTGTACTGTATGTACGATTTAGTCATCAGATTCTGTCAATTTCTCCCATTCGAGCTCGCGCTCCTTATATAGTCTTCACGGACGCAATATTAATTAGCATTTTTAGTGTATTTGCCATATGGCAACATACACTATTGGCATCGGTCGGATGGCGGGACCTAGGGGTCGGACCAAAATTTCTCGACGTTTCATAACCTCCTAAACACTTTGGCACCATTTTGAAAAATGTTTATATATATATATATGTATATATATATTTATATATATATATATATATGTGTGTGTGTACGCGCGATAACTTTCGAAAGAGTTAATTGATTTTAACGAAATTTGACCCACGCGTTAAAATCCATCACCGCAAGAAGCCTATTTAAAATGGGCGTAATCGGGGCATTTTAAGGGTAGTTTTTAGGGGTTGAAAAATGTTTTTGGGCCCCAAAATACCGAAAAAATTCTCAGAATCGTTTCAAAATTGACATTTAACCCGTTAGTAACCATTAAAAAGTGCCCCTAAAATTTTAATAAAATCGGCTCAACAGGACCGGACTTACAAATTTTTTGAAAACACTAATTTGCAGATAGTGACTTATTTATTGAAGGGTGTATTTAATTCGGAGTAGACGTTAGATTGATAATAATATTACAATTAAGAAAAAAAATGTTATTTTAAGGGGTGTATTAAGGGGTTAAATTTTTTATTTTGCCCAAAAACAAGCTTAATTTCACATAATAAAAGTAGAAAACCACACGGCCCTATACAAGCAAATACACTATATTGTCGGCAGGGTTTTGGCACTGCGACCCGGGTTTTTGTTTTTAGATTGCGCGTACCTGAACCTGTGTTTGTTTTAACCCGTTTTTCTACAAACAACAATTAGTTCGGATTACCACCGCTAGGTGTGTAATAGACACGCTGTCATATTAAACGTCCGGAGAGTTTGTTTTTAAAACAAATGAAACAATACACGGTAATCCTCACAGGATTAAGCTCGTGTATACCTAACGGCGTAGAGGTGCTATTGAAATTTCAGAAAACCGGTATCTGCGTAAGCTTGAGCTTTTTTAAAATGTCGGTAGCGAATTCTTCCCTGTCTCAATTGAGACACGTAAAGTTCATCTCGTTCATGTATCCAAATACCCAAATTCTATAAAAAATTCCAGCCAGTTATGCGACAGGACCATTGCAACTTCAAAAATATTGAAGTTTGACATTTAATAATATACAAAATAAAATTTCTGTTGACACGGGTAACGACTAGTAATAAATGTTATTATATTTGATATTCGGTTGTATGGTTACATAATATGGTACAAATCAACCAAATGCTTGTCAGCTACCTAATAAATTTCTTTTTGACAAATCTTCAGGACGAAAGAACATCTATTTTTTTTTTTTAATATTTTCGAAACTATGAACCTTAGAAACTTTACATTGGAAATTGTTGCGTCCATATTTTTTTCAAACATATACAGTTAGCAGGAAAGTGGACAAATTGATGTAAATCAAATAAATGACCACCGAAACGTCGCTAAATTAATAATTGGTTTATTGATTTACATCAATTTGTCCACTTTCCTGCTAACTTAATTGTATATCTTAAAAACTTTCTTAAAGAAATTAATAAAATAATCAACCGATAACTATTTCATATAGCACCATCTCATAAATTTTTGTTGTACTTATTTATTGTTGCCGACGGATGATATAATCAATTGTTACCTCAAAATTTTGTGAAATGGCGCCATATGAAATATGATATTCGATAATGCTTCAGAAACTTTCTTTTTTACAACTTAAAAACTTCCATTGGCCCGAGCAAAGCTCGGTCTCCCAGGTACTAAAAAACAACGTTATAGCATATATCTCAAGAAGATTTGAAACACAAATTAAGTTAGTTCTAGCTATATCCTGTGTGAATTCCATGTCAATAGATTTAAATTAGTTCATACAGACAGACTGACTGACACCAAATTTAGACGCTGATGACTTCAGATGTTGAACGTTTAATCTGACAACAATTTTTTTTCGCATTTCGTTTCGGAATCTAGAATACAAACGGAAAAAAGTTTTAAAAATATATCGACTTTAAAGTTCCTAACCGGATAAGAAAATTTACCCTACAAAACATACTTCCAAACACGTTTACTAACCGAATTAAGCTCCACTTTCGTTTACTTTGAGTCGCGGTATGATTTCGACATTTTCATCTGTATTCACGGAAAAGTCGACGTGAAAATATTTTCACTTTCGTATACATAGTTCTCGGTTTCGTCTGATGTGTTAGTTTTAAAACTTCATCATTGTTTAATTTTCCAAAAAAATGTGTGTTGGCCTTTTTTATTCCGTAAGGAAATATGAATTACGATCAGATATGACGCGAGAACTGACGTCATTTGCGTTAGTAATATTGTATGAGTGAACGCAATTTGCGAAACGATAAAATCGACGCTATTTTTAATTCAAACATTCAGTATTCACTGTCGAACGGTTTGGGAGAGTTCAGCCTGAACTTTATACGCTTGCGTTTTTCGTGAAGTGACTCCAATATATTAGAAGTAAACACCGCTTTGGACAGACGATCGGCTCCAATGGAAGAAATTTATATTTTTTTTATGGATTTTAGAATGTTCTGAAATAGATACAGTAAATGTTGGGAATTGATAGTTCCAGATAATGCGGATTGTTAGGGAGAGTGAAAAAATATAGAAAGAGAAAAACACACAGCTGTCAACCGTGCTTTTATAAATACAGTGTGAAATAAATACGTCACGTACTGTAAGACTATTACAAATCTATTACAAATAGATATGAAACAATTTTTTTGATTATTTTTCGAGAGCTTTAATTCTATAATAATTTTTTTTTCCAAAAGTCTGAAGTTTCAGATATGTCGTTATACCAAAATAGCGCAAAATAATATTCAGCCATTCTACAACTCTCTCTCTCTCTCTCTCTCTCTCTCTCTCTCTCTCTCTCTCTCTCTCTCTCTCTGTCTCTCTCTCATTGTATAAATAAAGAAGTGTGACTACAGTTTATGCTCAGCATCTTTGTTCTGAACTTGAATATTCGGAGCTCGACTGTAGAGCTCTTTCTATAACTGACTTGTTTTATATGTGAACTGAATGTTGGTCGCCTAGCAAATAAATAAAATTCACATTTTCAGTTAACGTAACGAAAAAAGATGCGCCGTCAAGACGGCTTATACAATATGAAAGACTCAGGGTCGACCAAAATATGCCAAATAGATATCATTTTCAATGTATACGTCATGTCAATTAATGTTTAATTCAGAAACGATTGAATCTAAACCCTCTCCTTTTTCAAATGAAAATGTATTTATGACGTGAGAAATGAAATAACAGTCAAGTCGGCTTGAATCAAATGAGTTGATTCAAGTGTGCTTGAATTAAGTCGACTTTATCAGCTTAGTCAAGTCGATTTGATTTAAATAACCTAAGTCTGCTTGAATGTCTAAAATTGAATCAAGTCGGCTTGAATCAAAGCACTTGATTCAAAGTCTTTTAGAATTAAGTAGACTTTATCATTATATAAAAATATGAACGGTCCACCAGTTGACATCATTCCCGCGCATTGGTCTAATGAAACGAGGCAACCTCTGTAATTTACTGACGTTCTTTATCGAACTTTAAATTGAAAATACATCGCTTGACTGAAAATGATTTTTTCGCGAATTATGTCAACCCTCGCCGAAAACCGCATCAAAAGAGAATAAAAAACCAAGCTTCGGATGCCCGTCGAGGAGTTTAACGTCCATCTTTATGTAGTTTACTGTTTAGAGCGGCCATTGTAAACGGGAGTTGCGGTTCTACACCTCTCTCCTGTCGCGGATAGTTGAATTTAATATAATAGTTACGGAATGGACGCCAGGGAGTTATTATTTAGTGCGACGGAAGATTACGCGACGCGCCGAACGAAAAGTTCAACGTCGATTGCATAATATCAGTGCGGCCAAACATCAGTGTTTGCAGAAAAATGTATTCTTCAACCCTTTACAGGCCAAGGTTTTGTATTTTGAGATTAGCTGAGTGTTCAGGGTGTAAATAACGACGCACGATACGTGGTCAAACGGATGAGCGGATTAAAACTAAATTTTGGGAGGATGTTTGATATACAAATATGAAGAACCCTATGAAAAGTTTATATCATTATAATAGCCCTTTTCGATTTTTTTGCTACGGACGGCGATTGAATTTTAGGGTTCCGTACCTCAAAAAGAAAAAACGGATCCTTTATACTTTATAGGATCACTCGTGTGTCTGTCCGTCCCACTGTCAAAGTCAATTTGCGCCGAACTACTGGACCGATTGAGTTGAAATTTGGTACACATATGTAAGTTGGTAACCCAAAGACGGACGTGTAATAAACAGTCAAAATAGCTATTCATGCAATATTTCATTTCATTTCTACATCTAGAATATTTTTAATTATTTTGATTTACACCTCAATTCATGCTGCACCAACAATTTTCTGTCGAATGTCACATCTGGCACGCATGCCATAGGTTCGCCATCCCTGGCTTTATTAATTGTTCGATTAATCTCTAAAATTCTTTGTTCCTAAATGTATTAGACGTTTTATATTAATAAGCAAAAATAAATGTTATTGTTGTTTTTGATTTCAGATAATTATTTATTACTTGATTTATTATAAATAATGTCCGTTACATTAAGCTAGCCAATATGTATACTAAATTTCTACGAGTGCCAATGTTCTCTTTAAAATTGCACCGATATATCGATATTTTTAAAAAAATATGTCGGTACCGATATCGATACTTGAAGAAAATATCGATACTTTTTGGCACTTCCGACATCCCTAGTATCGGAGTTTCATCTATATAATATATATCGAACAGTCATCAAGTTTTCATAGGTCGCAGTTCGAACCTGACGACGATATTCACGCCAAGTCCCTCGGGTTGTAAATAAACTCCAGGACTGGTTCGGGGGGTACTTTGGCCCGCGCACACACAGTCGATATATGTTTTATTATTCCAAACTCGATTTTCTCTTCATATATTATATAAAAGAACATTACCTATGACGAAGTGCGCGTTTGACATTGGTTATTTTACGGCGTGACAATGCACACAAAAGTTTAATATTCGATTTACAGCTGTGTCGTCACGCGTGTGTCTCAACTAAAGAACTAAAATGCGTGTGGACCAGTATCACGACTATGCGATTAAGGCTGTCGGAACGCTCTAAATTTAAGTCACACTACGAGGCTAAAAAATGCAGCTGCAAGGGTGCCGCTGTCAGTTGATTACTTTAAATTTCGGAAATATTTTAAAGATTTCAAAAAACTTTTCTGAAAAAGGAAGACTCACTTTAGGTTTGTGATGGAACAATTTTGTGAAATAAGTACGAATAAGGTCGTAGTGTGACATTGAAAACGTGTGTTTTTTTGGCACAATTGTTCTAGTAAAAATTGTTCTAGTAAATCGTACATAAATTACAAAAGTAGTCCATTAGAGACCTATAGATTACGTACTCCTGTTCAAAAATCGGGACTACCGGTTACACTTTTAGCCCAACACTGAAATACCAAACAGAAGTATGTCTAGCCCCTCCACAACGAGGGGACTGTTTTGCAATTTGAATTTCAAACCAGTTCAGGATGCGACTGTTGTGCAATCGATTCAGGCTCAGCGCGACTGAATCTGAATTGGTAAAGATGGTTGCTCCTACCTTACAGAAGAAAAATGCAACTGAAATTGCTTCTCACGATTGCACGCAACCAGTTTCTGTCGACCCGTGTGCGGCTCCCCATTATCTGACGTACGCTCGCATCGTGAATCGGTTTGAAACTCAAACAGTTGACCCGTGTGCGGAGAGTTTCACACGTTTGTACAAAAAAAGTGTCAAAGGTGTTGACACTTTTTTTATGACAATATTTCGACACGGATAATGCGACTGTTTTAGCGTACAGGTAATGTGTAATTATTTAATTAGAATGAGTCGCGAGGGAACGTCGCTGTGACCCAGTTATGTAATCGAGTTAAAGTCACCGCGTAATACGGCGCTAAGCTCTGTTCGTTTGTCGACGGCGGCGCGGCGGTCATTTCGAATCTCACCTGACTGAAGAATCATTTTCAATGTTCGTATCTTCGAATCGCTAGCCACCAGAGTACCGGGGCGCCATGCAACGATCTTTGATCAAAATTTAGTTTGAAAAGTCATCTTCTGTGTAGATCAGTCTTTTGGTTTTGTGTGAATATAATCTAATGGCATCGCTAGATGCTCGACTATATTTTTCCTGCTGCCTCTCGCCGAGAAACGGTAATTCCTGTACCGGCCATCTTGATTGAGGTTTTCCATGGTTTCCCTCAATTAATTCCAGATAAATATCGAGATGGTTCCTTATTTGAGGCCATGACCGATTACCTATCAAACCCCTAGTTTAAAAATTGCCTACCTTATCCTAATTTCCTATAATTGCTTCATTCGCCCATTGCTATTACATAAGTTGAAATTTTAAAAATGTAGAAAAATAACGGGAAGTGTGGTAAATAGAAAATAGTAATGATGCGAATGGCGTCTGTTATGACACAATGTGTTGACAAACGGACTTTAAACGCATTATTATTATTATTATATTTTCAAAGTCCATTCAGGCTAAAAGAACGTAACGAAATTCGTTCAATTCGTCACCTCTTTTGAAGCGAGTACGACATAATATTTATATATGTGTATTTAGCTTAGTCAGGTGACAGATAACTAACAAGAGGATAAGGGGTTTATCTTTTACATTAACAAAGCGCTATCTCTCTCTCTCCCCTCTCTCTCTTTCTCTTGATAAAGCTACCGCGTTTCTCAGGTTGATTGACGAGGCGCGGAAACATAGTGTTTATTTTCGCCCGTTAATTCAATTTACAAATAGTTGGTACATCTGTATAAATTCAGTTCGTCAAGATATCTGTTTTTAACCGACAAGTCGGGTCAACAAACTTGTCTTCGGCGTCTGTTTTACGTTATGCGTCGTTTGAAAACGTTTGCAGTGTCTTAGATAATTGCTTCGTCTCTGTGATAATGCATTTGATACTTTTTAGAGTTCTGTACATCATCTGATGAAAAAACGGAACACTTTTAGGATCACTCTCGTATTTGTCTGTCCGTCTGTCATAGTTTATTGTCTCCGAATGTACTGGACGAAAAAAGTTGAAATTTTTTTGTAATTGACTGGCCGCATTTACCCGGAGTTACCCGGGTTTGACAGGCCGTGTTTGTGATAGCTTAATGAGACAAATGTTTGAAAACCGTTAAATAAGTGCCAATTGAGGATTGACATATAGAACGCTAACCATAAATAGTCGTTCTGAAGTTGAATATGAACAGTTGTTTAGGCGGCATTTATTTATAGAGACATTGTTAATAAAATTCTATAGTTTATTATTATTTAAGAACGTTCTCAAGTGACAACTTCCTGGTGTGCTGTGGTCTGCGTATTCAGATGTTTTTTATTTTATCGCGCTCGGTACTTTAAAACATAACGATTTTTCAGGACCGGATTAAGCAAAGCAGTTGCTTAGGGCCCCAGCTTAGTGCCTTCCTCCTGATTAATCGAAACCTTGCGAATTTTGTAACTAAATTAATAAGTAATAAGAATCTTTTGTTTTTCAATACTTTAAAAAATAATGACCTCGAAAAAGAATTTATGCAGAATTTTTTAAGTGTCCGGTTTTGCTTAGCTTATGTTGAATTATTTCTGAGGTTAAGGGCGCCTTCTATGACTTCTATTTTTTGAGCCTCACGCAAAGCTTACAGGAAAACCTAACCATGCTGGGTTGCAGAAAGGATTGTCAAATAATTTGATTTGACAATGACCCTAGATTGTGAACACATATTTTTCTCTATAAGAAAAGCATTGTATAATTTTAATTAGATACTGCTCGAAAAATAATTAATCGATTGAAATTATATTTTTGCTAAACTGTGTAGACATGTATTTAAAATAGTTTTTTGCATAATTTTTACTTCGAAACGACATTTTTCTACGCATCTTAATCAAAATTTGACTTGAAAAACGATCTTCTTCTGTGTAAATCAAGCATTTGTTTTTGTGTGAATACAATCTAATGTTGTACATGACAGGGAGTTTGAATACGACATTAGACTGCTCTTGCATGTATGAAAACTGTAATTATATTATCACAATCTAAGGTCATTGTCAAATCAAATTATTTGACAATCCTTTCTGCAACCCAGCATTAGTGTTCTCACGGAAAACTAAATGATACGGAACCCTCTTCTCGCGAGTTCGACTCGCACTGGACCACTTTTTTTTATTACGAAGACGCGCATCTACTAGGTTATGTAGGTCGACAAAAGTTTTTTGACGGGGCTTAATCAAGAATAATTAATGATTCGTTCTTTTTGTTTACAGCAATATCAAAAGAAGAAGTGGACGACCCACCGCGGGGTAAACTGCCTTACAACGGATACAGCGATGAGTTCCTCGAGAGACTGGAGCCGAACGGCAACATCCCCTCAGGCAAAGGTGACCTTAGATACGGTAAGTCAGTTGTTTTTAGTTTTTGATGCGAAACGTCTAATGGCGCGCTTGGTTGGGACTGGAGACGTTTAAGATTGCAAGACGTGACGTCCATTCGGCCAGCTTCGCGTCTCGTCGGTTCTTATGATTTTTCTCAAAAATTTATTTATTTTCTTAAATTTTGCATTTTTTTCGAAATTTTGTTTTTTTTTCTTCTAAATATCGAAATCTTTCAAAAATTAAATTTAAAAAAATGTTCTACACATATACAGGGTGTGAATCCTTGGGTGATTTTAAGAAGAAAAGTTAATATCAACACATGTTCTAAACCTCTCGATTTTTGAGCTACAGGGTGTTAAAGTTTAAAGAAAAATATAACTTTATTATTATAATTTTCTTATTACTCTTAGATATTTTTATGAAATTTTGTACACACCTTTTAATCATTAAGGGGCATTTTTTTTTCTTCATTGGGACTGCTTTTAATATTTTGTTGAAAGGTAGGCACCCAGCCTACCAATTTTTTGGTTTGTATTTTTACGCGAAAACGGTGCTACGTACGAAAGTAAATCTATGGACCAAATTCGCTCCAAATTAAATGAAAATTTCAAAAATAATTTTGGCTTTTAGAAAAATCAGTTGCGTACCATACGAACGTCACTGATAAAAATTTAAAAAAATCTTTTACGTCAAAAAATGCTCTTTAATGATTAAAAGGTGTATACAAAATTTCTTAAAAATATCTAAGAGTTATAAGAAAATGATAAAAAACACCCTGCAGCTCAAAAATCGAGAGGCTTAGAACATATGTTGATATTAACTTTTCTTCTTAAAATCACCCAAGGATTCACCTCTTAAGTATCGGCACTCAATTATTAAACACCCTGTATAGACCCCCACAAAATTTTTGCCCATAGGCCACCATTGGGATAAATCCGGAACTGCTTCTCACTCTTGTCTTTTTTGTAAGTATTTTAACTAGCGCAAAGACGAGATTGGAAGCTGTAGCGTAAAAGAACCACAGTGTAAGCCCACTTGATCCAATCAACAAATTGCGCTATAAATTTCATAATCTCTATCCGAAGTTAATTGCACTTCTTTTCCTTGTTATATACTTACGTTCCTTTATTCGAACTGTCTTATTTGGTTAACTTCACATCCCGCCGGGGGGCTTTCTTTGTGCGGTTTTCTGTTTGATCGTTCACATGTTACGATGTGCTTTTGTCTCGAAACAGTTGAAAGTTGATATACATATAAGGTGTGACAACGGTTACAGAACATGAAATCAAAAAAACAGTTTTTAGTTTTCTAGAAATCGCAGAAACGAAACAATGAATCAGTTTCAATATAAAATGTACAACTCGTTGTTATGTTCTAATTCTAACCTAAATCTAAACCTCGTGAAGTCTGTCACTAGCCCGTTTGTTATTTGTGATAAACCTAACATACACTTTTTAGAGTAAATTTCACTGAGTCATCTACTCTACTCTAATATAACAAACACATCTAGTAATTGCTATATTCAAGAATATAGAATTTCTCTATCCTTGTGAAGATACATTTTTCAATGGATCGCAACCATAAATTCGCAGATAAAATTTCTCATGTCCTTCGGCACCGAAAAACGATACAGATTTATTTTAGTTCGTTTTGTTTTCGCAACGCGTTCTTTTAATAATTAATTGAGGCCACCGTCGGTGCAAAATGTAGACAATTTATTCGAATGGGATATGGTTATAGTCGAATGGAAGGTGCTGTATATACAAAGGAGAACATCTCCGTAACTCCGACCTGCCTTCTCGCTTTTATAATGGCGACGTCAGACACATTCCAAGGCTGGCCTAATAATCATTGGCGAAGTGCTTCAAATCGCACCTTCCCCTACTTTAATGTCTTCAAGCTGACTACACCCTGGCCCAATGTTCCTTGGCGAATGTTTGCTTCGAGAACACTTAACCTCAATTATTTCACAGTATATATAAAAAACACTATAATTATTAATACCTACCGTTCAATATTATAACCGTTTGATCAAACCCTTATCCATGAAGATTTTAGATTACAATTGCAGATTACAAACAAATATATGAAATGTGAAGCTAAATAAATAAATATTTTTATCTTCAGGGTCTTAAGCTGGTCAAATGATGGTAAATTGTTCTAATGATCATGTATATTTTTAGAACAATTTACCACCGTTTGACCAGCCTAAGGCTCTAAAGATGAAAATATATTTTTCGAAACGTTGGCCACTAGCGTAACATATGTAAAGCGTTTTTCTTGATCCTCAATCAAACCTTCCTTCACCGTTAAATAAAACTGTTTAAAATGCAAATAACATATTATTTTTCTATTTCGAATCCAAAATAGCTATTCTCAAAATATGTTTATTGAAATAAAATACTTTTTGTGTTGTTATGTATGTTAATTCAGATAGTCATCTCAATGATTTTATTGAAACATCCACAAATGATGAAACCAATGAATGAACAAGTAATCAATTACTAAATAAAGTATATTCAATTCAGCAATACAATCAATGTAAACTCCATCCTGTCTCAAGACAGAATGCTATTGCGTACGCTTACAATATTTACAATATACGCAGCTCACATAACATAAACCATTACACAATTCACAGGACAATACCGAATAACATTCGTTTAAATACTATAGGTCAAACGCGGATTGGAATCTAGTCGGTATTTGTCGTTCTGTTCGACCAGCCGTCCAATACCGTCCAGCCACAAATATCTTCTGGTGAAGCAATCCACATAATCGTTCTTGGACGATATTGGACCAGCGTTGGCATGTGTCTGGTCCTGCTTTAAGCTCACACAGCAGCGCGTCATTAGCTTTCCTTCGATGTGCTTCCAACTGTAATATCAAGTCAAATGATGTGCTTTTTGTTTCTGTGTGCTTTCGCAACCGAAACACTTCAATGTAATACAAGAATTTCAAGCTCAAATTTAATTAACTGTTTCTTTTTTACCTTTTTTCTTGCTGTATATATCGGCGTATATTATCAATAGAAATGCGATTATTTATTGCCGATTTCGTCTTAATAATGTGATTATATTGACATGCTATAATATACTTACGAAACTCGATTCTTTTGTTTCAATTTCATTTGTTTGATACACGTCTCAATAACAATTATTTCCGTACTGATTTCGTAACTTAATTTGTGAAAGAAAACAAGGATATTACATCTGTTTTAATAAGTCGATATATTATTTTGATTATGATGTCATAAATGTCGAGATAGCATTTTCAAATTGCATAAAAATTGTTACGTGTATGTAATCTATATTAATATATAAATCTGTAGAGGTTTTTCTTTGTTCCGTTATAACTAATTAACTATACATCCGATTGAAATAAAATTTTGTATCCATATAGAGAATACTCTAATTTAAATTATAGGCTAATTCTTTAAGGATTGGGGGGGTGACATTCATAAAAGATACGCTGTGTCTATTTCTGAAATTGCTTAAACTAAAAACGTAAGACTCGGGAAAAATACTCTTCTTAGAAAATAATAAATAATAAAAATAATAACAAAATAGTACGCCTTGATACCTAACGAATAGTGACCACGTAACCATAGACGCTGATCGCCTCAGCTGTTTAGCGTCTATAATCTCTCTGTCTCTGTCTCAACGCGCAAACGTTGAGTCAGTAGGCTCCAATGGGAAACGTAATCATTCGTTGTAGCGAGGTTTGGCGTTAAGAGTGTTTCGACTGTTTTTTTTTGCAACTGAACACGAGAGCCGAAGGGGATTCCCAGATGAATTAGCACGTGGCCTTATGGGACTGTCGTTACAATATAACGTCTGTCACTATGTACACCTGCCTCTGTCCTTTTTTCTTGCGTTTGACTCCACGTTTCTCTCACTCTTTCACTCGTTCTGTATGTATGTGTGTGTGTAGTGTCCAATAAAAAGTTTTATAATGGCTACCGTAAATTGTTACGCTGCGGCTGCAGCTTGGAATACAGGGTTTGCGTTTTAAAATACGCGCGTGAATTTTTTAAATTTTTTTTTATCGCCCTGTTTCGCATGCGGCAAATAAAAGGTTAAGTAATTATTGAATGTACTGGATGGCCCTGAAATTTAACTTCGCCATATTTTTTAAGTAGGATTGCCATCAAGTTCAGAAAAATACAGAGGTTACCTCGTTTCGTTGAATAGTAGTGGGTGGACGTGTCTATTGATATTGTCTGGATGATAAAAATATTGAACGGTATGATTTTTAATTTTGTAATAGACTAGATGCTGCCCGCGACTCCACACGCGATTGAGATGAAACGTGGCAGCGACAGCAATAGTGGAGTCGCTGACTCCACCGTATTACAGCTTCTTTGAACGGGGCGCATAACGATTTTTTATATACCTGTACTTTCATCATGTACTCAAATTTAGTCAGTTTATTTGAAATTTTTATTTTTCATCAAAATAAAATTTAGCCTATAATACTCAGCGGTAGTGGTGAAGCTTTTTAATACTGTAAGATTTTTTAGTAACGGTTCAATAGTTCAAGGATTACACCCTAGAAACCGACTCCTAAATTAGGGTGTATTATTGTCTGGCTGCATGCGGCAGTACCGAGTACTTTCGACAATGGCGTTGTCGAATAAATATGTCGGTATTTCGTTCTTGTGTTCCTTTTGAACTACACACAACGCTTTAATAATTCACTTCCGATGAATAAATTATAAACTGGGGGAGTGGAAAGAATTCATGTTGGCGATATGCAGGCCGTGGGGTTGGTATTTCGTAAAAGATGTAGGTTAAAGTATGAACGGGCTCGATGCAGAAAACAGCCGAGAATGAAAATCGGGTTATTTCTTATTTAGTCTAGAAGTGTCAGTGACTATAACTAATTATATTTACACATACTTTGCAACACACTATAAACTTCTGTCCTTGTCAGTTTCAATTAATTTAGGAGACAAACGAACTTCCCCTTTATTGGTAGTTCTGCTTCCCCTCGATTTCTTACTTTTTTCAAACGGATACGTCGCTAAAGAAGCTAAACTTCAAACACATTGATTCTACCGATTTGATGTTTTCCATCATTTTATCTGTTAAATTCAATATTGATTAATTTTAGTCGTATTGTACCCAGTAGACTTGCGTAGGATCGCAGCTTGGACTGAGGCCATTATAGTATTTGAGAATCTGTCAGACACATACACAAACCGACTGGCACGAGCTAATTCCCATAAAACATTGGAATGCTAACTACATTCCAATGTTTGCTATGATCGACGGAGAGTTGTTACGTAATAATTCCTATCCTATGTTAAATAGTTATTATGATAAGAAAAGCTCTTGTAAATTGGTTGATCTAAATGCAAAATGCTAAATGTCTTCAGTCAAGTTGAAGGGAACTGATTTCTTGGTACCGACTTCGAAGAATTATGTTTTGAACTCTTTAAGTTTGATTTACACACACAAACACACACGTGAAGGTTTTTCAATTGAGCCGTCGTTGTATTAAGCAATCCATCTATCCAGGCGCGCTTTCCTGTGATAGCGTCAGACGGAAAGACTTTTTTTTTTCTATCAGTATCGATTTAGTCTCTTCGAATCGCGTGTTGTTGCAGCTAGGACCACGGAGCTAGGAACCTTCGAAGAAACAAAATCGTATCGGATCGGCTGGACACGATCGGCAGTTTTGGGCAGCGATGCCAGATTTTTTTTTTGCCAAGTCGGGATTTTGGAACTTTTTGAGTGAAAAAAACGGGATTCTTTCGTCGAAAGCGGGACATAGTAAAAAAACGTATATAATCAGAAGTTTTTAAATACAGTGGTACCTCGACATACGAGTTTAATTCGTTCCGCAACCTTGCTCTTATCTTGAATTACTCGTATCTCGAAGCAAATTTCCCCATATACAAAACAATTGAACTACCATTAATCCGTTCCAAACCCCCAAAATGTCACCCCAGTTATTTTTGTTACGTGGTTTTGAATAATAAAAACGTATTTATAAATGACAAATATTTATTGTACCTGTATATTTACCTGTATATTTATTCACCTGTATATTTACCTGTATATATATTCACCTGTATATTTATTCACCTGTAGGCCGTTTAGAAAAAAAACATGTCCAAGGAGGTTTGTTTCTTCCTCCCTCTCAGAATGTTCCGGAAATGAGTTAGGCAAGTGTCATTAAAAAGATCAGATGCGGTCGCGTGCTACCGGCTGACCTGCTAAACCGAACTCGTATCTTGAATTTCGCTCGTAACTCAAAGCAAAAAATCACTCGCTCGCCGGCTCGTATCTCGAAAAACTCGTATGTTGGGGCACTCGTATGTCGAGGTACCACTGTATTTATCTTTTTATTTGAGTTCAAATTACGTTTACGTGACAATAGATAGCAAAAATAGCCTTAGCGAATGTATTTTAATAAAAATATGATATTTTAAATCAGATTTACCCTATCGTTAAATAGTTCTTATTCGTCTTGTGAATAAAAAAAAAAAAAAAAACAGAAATCAAAATCAAAAAAGTTTTATTCATTAGAAAAACATGGCGTTTCAAACAATAGTCTCTCTCTCTTTCTCTCTCTCTCGCTGCTCCCGCCACATTCGTACCTCCTTTAGTGCGTGAGAGTGTATATACGGAGCGAACTAAGGGCGCGATAAAACGCAACGTACAGCAAATTGAAATGAATTCGTGCGCCAATTCGGGTTAACAAACAGCACACAGACTTCACTCGATTGTTGCTGCTTTGCGACAAAATGCACTTCGTCGCTAATTTACGCCCCGTTGTTGTATTCCAGAGTCGGCGTTTCTCAACCGGTGGACCGGGCTTTGAAATCGAATTTTAATTTTTCAAGTGACTGTTTATCAGCTGTGAAACCATATTTTTATCTTTGTTATAAATCTATTTCAGGGTAGAATTCACATATTAATATAACTTATAACGTAAATAATATATAATTTGCACTGATTTTTTACTCGGCACGTGGTGATTATTAATAACAAGTAGTTAAAAACACTTGAAAATTCTACAATTAATTATTAAATTATTTCTCGACGATCGTTTCGGACAATAAGTCCATCCTCAGGAGTATAAGTTTTTGTACTCCTTACGATGGGCTTATTGTCCGAAACGAACGTCGAGAAATAATTTAATAATTATTTGTAGAATAAATTAAATAATCAGTTTGATCAGACCAAAAAAAAATTTTTTTAATGTTGATTAAACTTTCATAATATTATTATATATTAAATTAAAGTAATCAAAAAATGATCAATAATACCAGAAATATATATAGCTCAAAGTGTTAAAATTTATAAAATTGTCAATAATTTATTTGTTATCATTAAACTTTAAATTATTGACAATTTTATAAATTTTAACACTTTGAGCTATTTTATATCGGTTATGCATTATTGTCCTTCATTATTTATTGTAAAAATTATTGGTATAACTATGTTTTAACAGATTTTTCGAGATACCTGAGGAAGTCGGAATAATACCGACGAAACGTCGTAGAACGAATAAATGTGAAAACGTAAAAATTGGTCTTTTCACCTGATTCTTTTTACCTAATTTATTTCAAGACCTGATTTTTCCTAATAATGCAGTTTTATGTTTTGTGGCAACATTACTGCTGGGTCGTGTATCAAATTGATTGTTGGTTGATTATTTTTAAATTTCTAATAGCAGTTTATATAACCGTTACTAAAAAAATAACAGTTTTTTGCACATCGATAGTTTAGTGCAGTGCTATTGTATAGAATCCCGAACAGACGAGAGATAATCTGTTATGTCTACATTGCAATGTCTGGCCAGACGTCCGCGACTGATTGTTTGCCTGCATAACATGCCCAAGGCTACTAGATTACTGAGGTTGCCTCGTTCCGTTGGATAGCAGTGAGATGATGACGTCATCCGGCGGACCTGTCAATCGATTGCGTGGCAACGACTGTTGTTTATAAACTTTAATGCCAGTATTTAACAAATGCGTCCAGGAAATCAAAAGGCACAATACTGATACTATTTGCAATAAAATTAATTTTTAAGGTGACTATTTGCCAGCTGTACAACATGCTCTCCCTTTTTCATTCGCATAACTCTACCTTAGTTAGATGTGTGTGACATATCAAATGAAAGGGCTTATCGTAAGGGTCTCAAATATATATTTTTTTATCATTTTAAAATAAATAGTTTTAAAGTTATTTAAGAAAACTGATGAACAATTAACCATCCCCCCCGCTTATCTTCGGAAGTACTGAGTCTAAAATTTCGAAAAAAAATAAGGAATGTCGGGTGTCACCCATAGTTTACAGGAAAATGTAAACGAAAATCTTGAGTCTTAAAGTACTCACGGAAAACGGAATAGTACTGAACCCTCTTTTAGCGAGTTCGACTCGCACTTGACCGGTTTTTTATTCATTCTTTAGGGCATAATAGGTATGTGTTCAGAAATTTTTAAGCAGCAAACTAAATTTTGTGAAGCTTATTGCTTCATCACAGCTTGAACTTTCCCGAGAGCATTTACGACCCGAGGGATCACTCATCTTAAAGTATAAGAGATTTACTCCTAGTTAAATATCAATAACATTTTTGATATTGTCATTGTAGGCTGATAAAAATATGAACGGTCCGCCGGCTGACGTCATTCCCGCGCTTACGCTGATTGGTCAGATGGAACGAGGCAACCTATGTAATCTGTTAACCTTGAACATGCCATACAATCAGGACAATGTCCGCAGTTCAGACATACACGTTGATTACATGACGCGAGCTGTTGGACTTTCTAATTATCCCGATGACGAGGGCAGTTGGGGGAGGGAGGAACTTTCTCGCTGTCCATTTGTTGTCATTTATGCAGACCGCGATGTCAGCTACGTGTATTTTGGGAGGATGCCATTGAGTATTTTAACATGAAACGTTCATAAAGCCTAGATTTCACACATGGCAGGCCTGGCCCAATATCGTCAAATTTTCGAGGCTGGATGGTATTGGAGGGCTTGTCGAAGAAAATGGCAAATACCGACCAAATATGCTTTAACATGAAAAATGTCGATTGTTTGGATGTCACCGTTGTAGACTAAATGATAACTCATCCGTCGCGATAGTGAATAGTGTATTAAATCAATATAACGATTTCCTCGATTTACCAAATTTTTCGAAATCTAGAACTGCCTGTAAGAGTTAATGCAAAATATACCTCTGCATTACGAATACTTTTTGTCAAAAACCTCTTTATAGTGAATTAATCATTGCAGAATATAAATAAAAAGTATAATTTACCTCTATTTAACGATTTTTGTCAACTTATAACCTTTAAATTAACGTATGCTACCAATCAATTACACACAATTCCATAATAACAACAACAATTCATGTCTCGACAGGTTCAGACACGTTAAATTTATCGTAAGACAATCATTGTTGTTTGATGGAAAGAAATGTAAACACAGCTGTTGGTCACTGTTGTTAGTAAATTTAAAGTTTCAGCGAAAAAGGTGTTCCTTAACCGTCGCGGTCGCAGAGAAGCGAAAAATCATTAAGTATGTGGACGAAAATCCTACAAACAAAAATTAGATGTCGCTAAAGAGTTCGAAATTCCCGCAAGTACATTGGCCACAATTTTAAAGTTTAAAGCTAAGTTTTCAGAGGGAAATATGTTTTCTTACCTTGTTTAAACGAATCTTAGACCAACCTAACCTAATCATAACGAATTACTTGGTATAACGAAATGTTTTCTAATTCCCTTCAGCTTTGTTATATCGAGGTTGCACTAGAAAAAAATAATTAAAATGAATGTTTTGTTTGTGTTGCAGATTTTTCACATAACCCTGTTGAACGACAGTTGTCCGTGTCTTCGGACAGCAAACTGTTGGACGAAGACATCCGCCAGGAAGCGACGGTGATCCTGAGGCCGCGTAAACCGCCTCGGCCCAAAAGCGAGGTGCTCCTCCACCAGCCCGACCATCGCGGAGGACGCTCCAAACGATACTCTGCTTTTGGGGTGAGTTTGTTTATTTTTTAATTTTATTTTTCAAGCGAAAGTTCTTTCTTCTTTTGGAACTTTTTGAGTGAAAAAAGCGGGATTCGTTCGTCGAAAGCGAGACATAGTAAAAAAACGTATATAATCAGAAGTTTTTAAATATTTATCTTTTTATTTGAGTTCAAATTACGTTTACGTGACAATAGATAGCAAAAATAGCCATAGAAAATGTATTTTGATAAAAATATGATATTTTAAATCAGATTTACCCTATCGTTAAATAGTTGAGTCTTATTCGTCTTCTGAATAAAAAAAATAAAAAAAAAAACAGAAATCAAAATCAAAAAAGTTTCATTCATTAGAAAAATGTGGCGTTTCAAACAATAGTCTGAGGAGTGAGTGTTACAAATTGCAACTTACAATAAGAGAATAATTATTTACGCACGGTCGAGTTATCCCCGAAAAGCGGGACTGAGCCTGTCCCGCGCAGGACATTTAATTTTGATTTAAAAATCGGGACGTCTGGCAACGCAGGGGCCGACTCTCCAGGGAGTCTCCGAGTGGCCGAACTTGGACGTGCACATAACATAACTTGTACAATATTGTATTGTATAGTACAGCCGCTGAACTCAGATGTTCAGCGCCTATAATCTGTCCATTTCCCTCTCCCTCTTTCCCCCCTCACTCCCCCCCCCTTTCTGTGTGCGGTAAAAATGCGGGAGGACACCGTTGGAAATTTTGTTTTTGTCAGAAGGAAAATACTTACTTTATTATTCTTTATAAACTTTCACACAATAGTCAAGTTAGTAGGTTCGTTTGTTATTTCCGTCTGAGAGAATCTATTCTAGAAGTTAATTTGAGAACTTTAGTTTTTCGACACTGTCTTACATAATAAGAAATACGTTGAACAAAAGTGCCTTGTAGCAAAGTTGCAAAATCGATTTTATAGTATAATGTACAGTTTTGCTTTATTATAGATAGTGACTGCAGAAGTAGACTTAATATACCGAATGTTCAGCAATTAAAGAACTTACTTAACACTAAACCTACCGATACTTCATGTATTCCTATTCCTACCAAAGCGGGTCAAATGACCCGTCTTTAAAATATCTAGCGAAAAATATATCAATCAGGCCAATTTGGTACATGAATAAAACAATTTTTTTTAAATAACGATTCAAAATAGTTTATATATTAAATTTAAGGACTCACATTCGTCCGTAGTGTCAAATGAATCACTATATTGTTCTATGTTATCCACTTCACCTTTCAGATAGTTGCTCTTCACTAAATTCCGAACACTCTTCATCTATGTCAGTTATAATTTCTAATGATTTCAAATAGCTTGAATGCTTCGACATTTTGGGGATAAGAATTATTAGTAAAATAATAAAATAAGAATTCTTGATTCGCAAAATAGCACTATAACTTGAAATTTTTACTGTAATACTCGCTTGGAGTAGAGTGAAATTGGCTATTCATCCGTCAGCCAACAACAAATATAGCACAATGCAGCAAAATGTATCACGCAATAACAAAAATGTCCAATACAGCGGTTTTGTATCACAAGAAATACAAATCAAGATACAGAATCTTTGCACGGGTCAAATGACTCTTTGCGGTAGTTATACATATATTTCTCGGTAAAAAAATTAACAAGAGAGGAGTAAATCTTGAAAAATACATTCGATGTATTTTTTAATAAAAGTCGTAAAGGCAAATGGCGATGTGATAATGTTTTTTTCAATAAATTCTGACAAAAAGTTTAAAATGGCTCATTTGACCCGTCATGGTGGGTTTAGTGTTAATCATTTCACCTTTAACGTTACAAAAAAGAAGTTTCACTTCAGAAACAACAGACAAGCATTTACTATGGTATTGGTATAGTTCGCGTAGTTTTGTTTTTCATTACAGCACAAGTGCTTTACGCGTGATTTTCGCGTTATTCTTTCTTCGTACGGTATATTTTATCAAAGAAAGAGAATTAAGCTTGGAACTTTTTTGTGGTCGACTTTAACTAATCGTTCAACTTCTATCTCCTTTGTTGAAGTGCGACGGAGGAAAGTTAATTTTGAACTTCTTCAGGCAACTGTCGATATCAGATATGCACGTTGAACAGTGATAAAAAACCGTTTGTTTTGCGAATTAATCAGAAAAGACAACGAAAGTGTTTTGGCTGCGCTTATGGTCTCGCGAAATTGAATATTTAATTCAGTACGACAGTGATGAGGGTATCAGCGGTTGAGATTATCGAATGCAACGAAACTATTTTTTTTTTGCGTTATCCCCTATAAAATAGCTGCTTTATATCAGAGCGTCTATAATCTACAATCTTTCTCTCAGAGCTGGGCAAAACACCGAGCCTAAGTACTTGAAGTACTGAGCATCAAGCACTTACTAAATTCCTTTAAGGCTGTCGGAACGCTCTGAATTTAAGCCAAAAATAGAACTTCGGCTACTACTGATTGTAGACTTATTCTGCAAAAATTCTTTCTCTATAGACAAATCTAGGTCTCTAATGGACTACTTTTGTAATTTATGTACGATTTACTAGAAAAAAGTTGGCATTAATTGTGCCAAAAAACACAAGTTTTCAATGTCACATTACGACCTTATTCCTACTTATTTCACAAAACTGTTCCATCACAAACCTAAAGTGACTCTTCCTTTTTCGGGAAAGTTTTTTAAATCTTCAAAATATTTCCAAAAATTAGAGTAATCAATTGATAGCGGCACCCTTGCAATAGCATCTTTTAGCCTCGTAGTGTGGCACCAGCCAAAAATTGAAACGTGCGGATGATTTGAGCGAGACAGAGCTAAAGAAGATCACACCCACGATATGTCTATTGACGCTCTTGACCTTAACTACGACACTGCTGAGCTTAACATAACTGCTACGCGATTTAGTGTCATCCTGTATATAAAGTGTATATAATGTTATTAAATTCTCCAGTTTGTTTGCTAATATTATATACAATATATTAGCTGTATTTCGTTGTTTGAAAACAGCTTAGAGGCAATATTGCAGATTGCAAACAATACTAAAATTAAATTAATACCAGGAAATCTCATTTACAGCTTTGAACTGTAGTTACGACTGCTCTGATTCCCCTTGTATTCGACAGCTCGCTCTTATCGTTTCAGATAAAATTCGTTCGTTTGTTTCTAAGGGGAACGACTGAACCGATTTAAAAAAATCTGTCACTAATAAAAAGCTACACTATTCCTGAGTAATATGGGCTACATTTTATTTTGATGAAAAATAAAAATTTCAAATAAACTGACTGAATTTGAGTACATGGCGGAAGTACTACAGTAATTATATGGCGGAGGTACGGATATATAAAAAAATCTTTGTGCGCGCCGCTCGGCAAGACTGTATAATACAGTGAAGCCGAAGATCTTATTTTTTTGTTTTACTTACGCACTAGTGCGAAATGGGTCATGCAGGGAAAACATCTAAGTACACATGTAGTACCCAATTTTCCTCCTTTGGGCCATTCATAAAATTCGCTACGCGAAATTCAGTCATTTTTATCGCGCTGTGTCGCATTTTCTGCACCCCCCCCCTAAATAAATATTACATCATAACAATCAGCCCCCCCTCCTCTCTAGGAGTAAGTGGAAGCGGTTTTTCATATTGGATCCTACAGAGACACCGATTTCGATGCATCGCGCCGTTCGACGTCGTGTCAAAACATGGAACTAACAAGTTAAGAAAAAAATTAAAAAAAACCCGGGTCGCAGTGCCAAAACCCTGCCGACAATATAGTGTATTTGATAATACAGGCAGTGTGGCTCTATAATGCGAACTTATGTTGGTTTTTGGGCAAAATAACAAATTTGACTCCTTAATACACCCCTTAAAATAACATTTTTTTTTCTTAATTGCAATATTATTATCAATCGAATCTTTATACTAAATTATATACACCTTTCAGTAAAGAATTCATAATCTGCAAACTAGTTTTTTCATAAAATTTGTAAATCCGGTCCTGTCGGGCCGATTTTATTAAAATTTTAGGGACACTTTTTAATTACTACCAGAGGGTTAAATTTCAATTTTGAAACGATTCGGAGAATTTTTTCGGTATTTTGGGGCCCAAAAACATTTTTCAACCCCTTAAAATAGCCCGATTGGGCCCATTTTAAATAGGCTTCGTGCGGTGATGGATTCCAGCATGTGTGCCAAATTTCGTTAAAATAAATTAACTTCTTCGAAAGTTATAGCCCGCACACATATATACCTATATATATAAATATATATATATATATATATATATATATATATATATATATATATATATATATATTATATATATATATATATATATATATATATATATATACATATATATATAAACATTTTTAAAAATGGTGGCAAAGTGTTTAGGAGGTTATGAAACGTCGAGAAATTTTGGTCCGACCCCTAGGTCCCGCCATCCGACCGACGCCAATAGTGTATGTTGCCATATGGCAAATACACTAATAAAATTGATGAACTGCGAACGTCACATCGCGGCACGCTAAGCAATGCCCCTCCTTCCCCCTTGTTTGCTAACAAACTTTACGAACGGGTAAAATTCCAGGAGAGAATTAGGTCGGTAATTTTCAGCAAACAATAAATCCAAACGTCTGACAGGAACGGTTCTTATGAGGCGATGAATCTGTACTTCGCAGTCAATAATACATTTTATTAGCGCACAGACTAGCGTCTCTTATGTATCCGCATGTTATGTAACCATTGTGACATCATAGGCTTTGGGCCTGAGGCACTCAAGGCAATTACGCTAAGATAATGCGGTTGGAAAGACGATTCCTCAGCGGAACGACGGCGGTTGAACCGCCGCAACCGCACCGAAGCTACGTCGTGCCGAGCTACGCGTACAACTGACAGTGATAATATGTGCTTCGTTGCCGCGCATACAAGGTGTTCGATTTGTTACGGTTCTGTGGAAAGTTGGAACAAAAAGATTACATTAGTATAATACTCGCCACGGGTCTAAAAGGTACACAAACAGCGTCGCAAATGCATATTTTAGAGCCGTCCTGGTTGTTTTGTGGGAAAGGAAGACTCCCACCACCTCCCAGTCCGGCTTCGTCCGGGTGTAAATGTAATATATAGGATATAAAAGATGAGAATCATTATCATTAAATTCTCAACGTGTATTGAATTTGCGCGAATTCAATCGCTTTTATTTGGGAATGTTCAAAAATCGAAGAAAAATCTTATTTCCCAAAAAGAAATTTAAACAATTCTGTTGATCCGATCGCTACCAAACTTCAGAAGATCACCCGCTGGGCTAATCTAAAGATTGTCTGAAAATTTCATCAAAAATGGTCTACCCGTTTGGAGTCCATAGATTACATATATACATCGTCTTTTATCTATATAGATTATTAAAATGTAAAAAGTTGTTATTGTGACATAACGATAATAGTTGGACATATAGTATCGCGAAGTTTTTTGTAGTTATTGATATGTTCTTTAATATTGTAGAACATACTTTTGTTCTATCATCAATAGTTTCCGCAGCGCATGCGACGAAAGATGTTTTATGGCATTTTTTTACACCTTGGGTTACGTTACTAAAGTTTTAGTAAGGATCCCTAATATTTTGTAGCAATAAATATAGCCTATGTTACTCAGGGTGAAAGAATTTTTTAAATCGGCACAGTAGTTTTTGAGTTTATTCATTACAAACATACACACACACAAAAATACAAATCTTTCCTCTTTATACTATTAGTGTGATATACTTTTAGAACTTTACGTTTCTGGCCAGCCCTGTACAGTCTCAAGTATGCAAGAATATGTGAATATGGGGCATTTTTGGTCGCACTATTAGAGACCCTTTCTTATTAACGAGGAAGCCTTCTTAACGCACCCTCGTAATATAATCGTTTCAATTTTCGAGCGGCGCTTGTACTAAAACGTGTGAAAATTTTAATTAGCGTCTCTAATTTCTCCATACTTACTGCCCGAGACACCGTCACGTCTTTATAAAAGGTGTTTAAAATCACTTTTCCTATCATTTAATATTAAGGTTGATCCCTCAGATTGTACAATATACTCTCGGGAAATTTCGAACTGTGGTCGCAAAATTCATTTTATCACTGTTTTTATTAGCTGTGATTAAACTAAGCTTCACAAAATTTGGCTTGCTGCTCGAAAATTTCAAAAAACACCTACTTTTGCACTAAAAATTGAATAAAAAAAACGTGATATTCGTTGAAATTTCTTTACAGCACGCCGCGAGATTTCGAATTACGGGAAGGCAAATTAACATTTTGATGCTTTTTTCTTTACAGGTATCTTAAAAGTACTGACCAATTTGACGTGCTCAATAATTGTTTTTAAATTAAATTTTTTCTCTACAAAACTTTTGCTTTTTTCGCGTTTTTATCTGATTATCGTTCATTTGTATCAAGTAAACTGTAAAAACTTGGTTAAAAGTCATATGGGAAGAACGGTACATATTTCTAAACTAGTTTTTGGAGCATTAACATCGAAGACTCTAACTGCAATTTAAAAATTGTAGAAAACAGTATCACGGGTAATTGGAATAATGAAAATAAATCAATTTAAACACTCATTGATTGATACTGTTTTCTATTATAACATATACAGTGTAAACTCTTTATAACGAAACTCAAGGGACCGAGCATTTTTTATCGTTATAGAGAGTTACCGTTATATGGAGTGAAGAAAAAAAAACAACCAAATTAACAATAATCTTTAATACGTATGTTTTTGATAAAATTAATACATAGTCAGTTAACTTTGCCTGACGTTTTTTGCTTTGTCAGTACTTGTTTTGTATTTTCTTATGTATTCTATCCATCTCTTGATATGTGGTGGAATCTTCTTGATTAAACAATAAAAATTTTTCTAAAGGTTTAGTCGGCGTCTTTTGTAACCTGATAAGATAACATAAACAATAACACCGACAATGGCGATTTTCTGTGTCTAAATATGAACACATTTTTTCGTAATAGAGAATGGCTGCTGCGCTATAAAGAGTGTATCAATGTATGGGTTTTAAGGTAAACCAACCAAATTGTGATCTTTTCTATGTTATGGAGAGTTTATCGTTATAAAGAACAATGTTATAAAGAGTTTACACTGTATCTGAAATTGAACTTGAAAGATGAATTTAAAAATTGTATTGCACAGAACTTGATCGAGCGAGGCCGGGTTCGCAGCAAGTACTATCGTATTACGTCTGTCCATCTTTCCGTGCCCTCCGGAAGTCGCTGACAAAAACCAATAAAATAATAAACCAATGTTGTGTCTGGAAAAGACATAATATATAAAAATGGAATTAACCTTGGCCGCTCGGTTGAAGGTTTTAGAAAAAGAGTTATACATATATATACGACGACCTGTTATAGGTCAACACAGTTTTCTCAATGTCGCACGCGACATAACGATGACGTCACAAACCAGTTTGTACCAGACGACATTGCGGCGCGTGTTTGAATAAATATCGATTATTCAACTTCTTCTCTGTAAGTCAAGAAAAATGTCAAGATCGCGACTTTATTTATCCCTTAACTGTCTGGTTTACCCTGTACTTAGGCAGTTGAGTAATCCCCGAAAAAAAAGACTGTGTCTGTCCCGCGCAGGACATTTAATTTTAGGCTAAAAATCGGAATGTCCCGCCAAAATCGGGACTGCTGGCAACGCTGAGCCTAGGTCTTATCATCTAGAGTACCTGAAATAAAGAAACAGTTTTTTTATTTAATTTTGCACGTCCGCGAACTCTCAAAAATTACTCGTAAAGCAGGAACCGCTCGCATTTTACGAGAAAAAAAAATCGAATTTAATCCTTATTTAATGCGGTCCTGACTTTCAGTTATGTTTATTGTTGTACCGGCTTCGTCGTCGAGGGACCGTGCTAGTTATATTTTTGAACGTGCGCTTAGACTGTGACTGTGGTAAACAATGGCGCAGTTGCAAAATCACAGTCTCGACGAAAATGTCTGGACTCGTGAAATATACGGGCCTCTTGGCGAAGATAGAGACGCGAGCGAAGGCTTGCCGCTTCACAAATTATTTCTTTCGTCCACCTTGAACAGCTGCACCAGGTGAAAGAGACACAAATCGTCGCGTACCGCTGAATTTCGTATCCTTGACTTCTGTGTTCATGCAGGCACCAAATAGTGTAGGTAATAAAAAAAAATAAAACAAACTTAATTTGGGTTCGCGTCAGCGCATAGACGTTTTCACGTCAAAATTAAAATTAGAATTTAAAAAACTAAACACGCTTTTATGAACTAAAAAATGCCAAATAAGTTGACAACAAAATTAGCTTTACTGTAAAAAGCGTGCAGTGCTATCTACTTAAGTTTTCATAATAGCTCTACGCTTACAATACTTAGCTAATAAATGAAAAATGTATTACCGACATTAAGCACTCCACGATTTTTGCAGTAAAGCTAATTTTGTTGCCAAATTATTTGGCATTTTTAGTTCATAAAAGCGTGTTGTTTTAGTTTTTTAAATTCTGATTTTAATTATAAATCTAAAAAAAACATTTTTGAATTTTACTATGGGGTAGGCGTGTTAGCTTGCTTGCTGCAATTCTTCAAGTTTTTTATCCTAAAGACCCTGGTCAGGATAATGGGACAAACTTATTAAGTTATTGTATTGTCATCGGTCTTTGATAGTGTGCAAAGTTTAATCTGACGTTTTGAAATGGGTGAATTTCAGGTTCAAAAATTCCTTTACAAACAAACAAATATACAGGTGAAGCTAATAAAGCGTGTTAAAAAAGAACTGTCTAATAAGAATGTTCAATTAGGTAAAACGACGAATAATAAATATTCGCATTCAAATCCGTTCAGTAGTTCTCGAGATTATTCAATACAGACAAAAACCGACCGAGACTTTTTTTATACTACTGCTCTGTAGATCGATAACACCAATATCTGTTTTTTTGTCTGCACTGAAGTATGGCAGTCAATCGAACAAAAAACAATATGCCCCAACGCCAATTTAATCAGGACAGCAAAAAAAAAAGAAGAAGGGTCGGCGGCAATTTGGAAATTAAAAAACGAGTCTGAAATTAAAAATTGAAACGACATGTGTTACTGATTATTTTTCAATTATATACCCAATTTTGTTATGTATATACGAAACGCAAATGCTCAATTATTTGAAACGCGATCCTCGTTTGTTTTGCAAGAAACAACTGCGTATGATACTGTCTGGGGGATAATTATTAGCGTTTAATTTTGCAATGAAACGGCAATCTCGGCAATTATATTGTAGTAAAACGTGAAGAGCGTAGGCCGGCTTACCGACTGCGACGAACTAAACGGTTCGAGAAGTTTAGAATATATACCGAGAACTAATGGTTGCTTTGCTTCACCTTTGGCTTTTAGACTTAGTTATCGGGCGTCTGTTATCTACCAATAAATCCTTCAGATCGCAAAATATATGCTGTCGGAACGGTGGTCGCAAAATTTATTTTATTACTGGTTTTTATTAGCTGTGATTAAGCATTAAGTTTTACAAAAGGCTTGCTGATTAAAAATTTCAAAAAACGTATATATTGACCCTAAAAATTGAATCAAAATACGTGATATTCGTCAGAATTTCTTTATAGAACGTCACGAGATTTCGAATTACGGGAAGGCAAATTAACATTTTAAAGGTTTTTTTCACAGACATGTTAAAAATACTGACAAAATTGGTTTTCTCAATATTTTTATTTCAAATTAATTTTTTCGGTACAAAAATTTGTGTAAACGTTTTAACTTAAAGAAAAGAAAAAATCCTGAAAATACTTAAGCTTTTAAAAAATATATATAAATTACGTAATCTTTCAGATTTGTTATACTAATTAATTATTTCTGGAACTATATACCTATTGAAAGCGATTTTAATTTCTTTATCATCGTGCTAATTAGACGAATAGAATTGTTAATTTTTTTTTAGACAATGGATCTAATTGCGAATACAAAGATTAATTAATTAAATCAGTCCCGGCGATTTCGATGATAATAGAATGAAATGGATATTAATCTATTGCGTTATAACGCTTCGTCTACGAATTTACTTACAAAAATTGACTTTTACATATACACTAGGATTGTACATGATACGGGCAACGTTGCCAATCTGTAAAGAATGTTTCCATTATCGCGCCGGAATGAGTTATCAATTACAATAGTGATAATGTTAAAATGCACTTCCCCATACAACAAAATAAACATGCTAACCAAATTTCAAACCTATAGGTCGAATAGTTCCGAAGATATCGTGATAAACCTATCAGTATTCGTATTTATAATATTGGTATGGATCTTATCCAATCGGGAATCGTTAACGAACTTATCAGGATAAAGTCTTTAATATTTTTTGTTCCAATACCTATATATCTTTAACGTGGAAGGAAAGTTTGGTTGAGGAACAGTTGAAAAAAAGAAGCTTTACCGATGTTTCGCTTGTGGCCTACGTTTCGGAAAATATATTTCCATCTTCAGGGCCTCAGGCTAGTTAAAAGGTGGTAAATTGTACTAATCTTAAATACATGATCATAATCTATGGATTACTAATAATTTGTATAAGATGGAAGATGGAAATATATTTTCCGAAACGTAGGCCACAAGGTAAAGCTTCTTTTTTCCAACTGTTCCTCAACCAAACTTTCCTTCCACGTTAATTATCAGGATAAAGCTTACAGAAATTATCCTTTTATTCCTGCTTCATCCACTTGTAGTGCTTAATGAGTACTAATGACTCAAGCAAATCTACGTTTTTTGTGCTTTATATATCTTTTACCCGTAACATATAAAATAGGTACTATGAATGAAGTTACTCATGTGAAACTTTCAAGATAGATGACTAAATGTAAATCGTTCATTCAGTTTATAACTTTCGCGACTCAAAATTTACACAATAGATTATTAATTAGCTAGATACATATTTAATTATTAACTTTGTTGACTGCGATGACGGGGCATATATGGATTGTGTCAGGTCGAGATTAACGATTTAAAAAGAAATGATTTTTAATTTTTAGGACCGATCCCTCAGATTGTAAAATATGCTCTCGGGAAATTTCGAACTGTGGTCGCAAAATTCATTTTAGCACTGTTTTTATTAGCTGTGATTAAGCATTTAAGTATCACAAAATACGTATATTTTTGCTCTAAAAATTGAATAAAAAAATGTGATATTTGTCAATATTTCTGCACAGATTTCGAATTACGGGAAGGCACATATTTTGAAGTTTTTTCTTTACAAACTTATGTTAAAAATACGGACAAACTTGGTTTGCTCACAAGTTTATTTCAAATTAAAATTTTTCTGTACAAACATTTGTGTAAAACATGATATTTTTCTAGTTTTTATCTAATTTTAAATCGTTTATTTAGGTCAAATAAACTGTAAAAACTTAGCTAAAAATCATATGGAAATATGAAGATAGAATTATATGCGATTAACAAGGGGGGCATATTGAACAGCTGGTAAACAATTACCTTAAATTATATTTTAAAAATTCATATACCTAGAACATTTTTTATTACAAAAACGTTTTACAACTAATACGGTGGTAGGGTAATAACCTGAACATAACACAAAGAAGAATTTCATTCAAATTCCCTTGTTGGATGTTCGTTATTGACGAAATAGACGCTGATGAGCTCAGCTGTCGAGCGTCTGTAAGTCTAATCGATTGAAATGTCTGTCCGTCTGTGATCGATTTAATATAGTTAAGCGTTAATTTAAAATGAATCTGTTTAGAAGTTTAGATTAAAGCCGTCGACAACAAAATCCGGTAACGTCGGCAATGCAGTTATCAATCTTAGCGTGCGATGTCAGTTCAGTTTACATACCGACTGTGCAAATGCAATCCACACAACGAATCCCCCCCGTTTTATATATATTATCATCAACCCCTTTTATAAAACCAACTTCCATCAGACATTGCATTTGTTGCTGACGGCAACGACATTTTACCGTTTACTGTATACAGGCTGGATCGAGAAAGTATCATGAGACGAGACGAGACGAGAGTTTGGTAAAATATCGACCCGTTTCATGAAATGGACATCTCATTTTTGCTCGGTTTCAGCTTTAAATCTAAATTTAAAATCTCACCTAATCGGAGATTAATAAAGTAGTTATATATAGTTACCTATATTATAATACTAGCGGTACCTGTGCGAATAATTTGCACTAAAATTCGTTTCTAATTTCTCACACTCTTTATAACTTTCTTCTTTTTGTTGTATTACATTACGAAGCTCAGTGACGGTTCAAGAAAATATTTTTCTAAAACTGTCATATAGAGGCGCAAGTATCGAAAACGTTGAGCTGAAGCGCCACTATATGAAAAGTATTGATACATACGAGAGTTGATTTGAAATTGAACAAAAGAGTTACCGACCGTCAATCATATTGACGTTGTTTCAAAATTAAAGCCGTCAGATGGCAGTATTGCTGTATTGTGTCTTAATGTATATCTATATATATAATTTTAATAATTAATAAATTTACAAAAACAAAAGCAATAATAAATTGTTTAGTTGTCGATGTCGGTAGAGCAAGCGATTATCTATAAACTGATATAAAATTTATGTGGAGCAATTGTGTGGTTTTTTCGAAAAAGGGAGGCAAACATCTTAACCTTAACGTATTAATATATATGATGATATGATGATGTATAAATATTAATAAAGTATGGATTCAAAGATGACAGACGCTTAGAGTGTTTTGTGCCACGTCGTCTAATTATTGAGCCCCTTCTTGTTGCATTCGGCTTTAATGCTTAATGTGTTGGCAGCCTAAAACCTCTCTCCTTTTAATGTGCTTGGGGCTGGAATTCCACGCCGCGGTGCGAAAACTTAAAAGTTTAAACGGGTGCCAAAGTGGCTAATAGATTTTACATTATATGTGCATAAAAAATGTAAATTATTTATTTTACGCATTTTATTATTTTATTTAAGATATTTTTTTTCGTTACCGTGACTACATCAGTTGGATGCACTTACGTTTCGGAAAAATCTAATTTCTGTGAAAAATCTTATTAAATGTTTGATGTTAATGCTTACAAATTAAACTAGAAATACATGTACCGTTCTTCCCAATATAACTTTTATCAAAGTTTTTGCAGTTTATTTGATCTAAATAAACGATTTAAACCCAAATAGCAAAATAACATAAGTTTTACACGTGTACAGAAAAAATTAAATTTGAAAAAAATTATTGAGCAAGCCAAATTTGTCAGTGTTTTTATGCCTGTAAAGAAAAAACTCCAAAACGTTCATAAGCCTTCCCGTAATTTGAAATCTCGTGACGTGCTGTATAAAGAAATATTGACGAATATCATGTTTTTTTATTCGATGTTTAGGGCAAAAATATACGTGTTTTAAATTTTTTAAGCAGCAAGCCACATGTTGTGAAGCTTAAGGCTGTCGGAACGCTCTGAATTTAAGTCAAAAATAGAGCTTCGGCTGTCAACTGATTGTAGACTTATTCGTCAACATTTTGCAAAGATTCTGTATCTATAAGGAAGATAAAGGACAAATCTAGGTCTCTAATGGACTACTTTTGTAATTTATGTACGACTTACTAGAAAAAAATTGGCATTAATTGTGCTAAAAAAACACACGTTTTCAATGTCACACTATAACCTTATTCGTATTTATTTCACAAAACTGTTCCATCACAAACCTAAAGTGACTCTTCCTTTTTCGGAAAAGTTTTTTAAATCTTCAAAATATTTCCAAAAATTAGAGTAATCAGTTGACAGCGGCACCCTTGCAAAACATTTTTTTAGCCTCGTAGTTAGCACCAGCCAAAAATTGAAACGCGCGGATGATTAGAGCGAGACAGAGCTAAAGAAGGTCACACCCACAATATGTCTTTTGCCTACCTCGCCCTTTACCGCTGGGTCTCAGCACAAACAAAATTCAGAGCGTTCCGACAGCCTTAACACTTAATCACAGCTAATAAAAACAGTAATAAGATGAATTTTGCGACCACAGTCCGAAATTTCTCGAGAGCATATTTTACAATCTGTGGGATCCGTAACGGAACGGGTCGTTTTGAAATAAAACAAAGTTTCGTTTTGGGGCCTACTTTAGTACGTCAACTGCAGCAGTTTTTGTTTTGGGAACAGAGTTGAAATTGTCCTTTAAAATTTTAAACAACTAGTTTGGTAAATCTGATCTCAACGGTGCATGCAATTATTCAACCCTGCAACGGTAGCGCTGAACCTGAACGAACCAGTTGCACGTTGCATTATTTAACCGCGATCTATAATCCTCTGCAGGAGCCGTGTTTGTGACGTCTTCATATAATATGCAAATGTTAAATATTTAACAGTGCAGAAATCTGTCGCCTTGCACAAACCGACAAGAGCTTTGGCCAGACAATTTGGTTGAATGCTAAATGTTGCAGAAGCTTGTTTGTTTTGTACCGTGCATATAAATGATATGTAGTTTAAATAAAATTAGAGTTTAAAAAAACTAAAGCAACGTGCTTTTATGAACTAAAAAATGCGGAGATAGCAATCCACGCTTTTTACACTAAAGCTAATTTTTGTCAACTTTTTTTGCATTTTTTAGTTCATAAAAGCGTGTTGTTTTAGTTTTTTTAAACTCTAATTGTAAGACTAAAAAACAATATTGCATTTGACTATGAGGTAGGCAACTCCATGTACGTCATTCTACAGCGTATTAGCTTGCTGTAATAATGTGTTTTTATCCTGCAGGTCCTGGTCAGGACAATGGGACAAACGTATTAAATTATTGTATTGTCATCGGTTCTTGACAAGTGTGCAAAGTTTCAGTTTAATCAGACGTTTTGAAGTGGGTGAATTTCACGTTCAAAAATTCCTTTACAAACAAACATATAGGTGAAACTAATAAAAGCGTGTTAAAAAAGTAAAAAACACGATTTTATCACGCTCTATCAAAATAATAAAATAATTCAAAAAACGCTTTTTTGGTTGTGCTAATTTAGACAAAGCGCGCCACACTTTATGAATTATTTTATAATTTTTAGTACGTGATAAAAACGTGTTTTTTAGTATTTTTAAACTATATATCATTTATTTTAAAAGAACTAATAGAGACGCGTCTCAAAGTAATTAAAACTGTGTGAATTGATTAATTGATTTTCTTTAAAAAAAAACGTTCAGTTCATTGACATCCAACGAGCCATGTGCTTTATACGATCGATATAAAGTATAGACTGTTTGTTTTTGTCGTGTGTAAACATACTATCCATATATGATCATCGACCTCTTTATTGGATCAATTAGCAGTTCAGTTTTTATGAATCATTTTATCAAGTTGACGTAGCAGGCGCGCGCAACGCACGGGAAACGCCGTTATCAATAAAAAAAAGTCAAACAAACGACCATCTATGACTCATCTTCAGCGTTGCGATATTAAGTCAAAGCCCTCTAAGTGCACAGCTCGGAACCGAGCCCATCCTTTAAGTGCACACTTCCCCTACGATCTTTTTCATCCCCACTCTTCTAACTCCTATAGCTATCTTTATTCAATCAGATGCTATAAACAATATCTCTAAAACTCTATGAATATGATGGAAATGGAAAGTTTGAAAATAGCGCGCTTACGGTCGCACGTGATTGGTCGCAGATTATTCGAAGTGGGGGCTGGGGAACGTGCACTTAGAGGGCGAGTTCGTGTGCAGTAAGAGAGCGTGTGCATTTAGAGAGCGTGCACTTAGAGGACTTTGACTAGTCCAAGCGGCAGACGTAAAAAAGGTTTCTATCTTTTGAAGTGAAACTTCTTATGCGACGCCACTATTTTTTCCGTACGTCTGTAGTTTTGTAGGAGATTGTCATTAAATTTTTAATATAATTTTTATGTTACGATTTTCTGCATAAATATATTTTTATTGAAGTGATTTGGGTATACTGATTATAATTTAGAAGTAATTTTAGAGCAGCGGTCGTTAATGATCTCTTAATTGAATCGTAATTAATGTAATTGGACGGAATAATTAAAATCACTTCGACCCTACATTATATAGGCGGATGAGGTTAATGACGCTCTCTCAAATACAGTTCTATGCTTGGCGACATCCCGCTTAGAATATCGACTTAAGGCCACTGTTTACCAACAAAGTTACGCACTCGCACTACGGAACGTAATGCTCCGTGGGGGGCCCGTACAGGCTGGGGCCCGGCTGGCAATCGCCGCCTCGACTATATGGCCAGTCCGACGCTGTCTGTAACGACCCTGATTACAATTATAGCTCAGAAGTTTCAATTGATAAAAAAACTAATAAGTTTTTCTTTTTTTGCAGGGTGATTCACCGTTCGGCAAATCAGAGGCTTACATTAAACTAGAACAACTGGGCGAAGGCTCGTATGCCACTGTTTTTAAAGGTTATAGCAAGTAAGTGAAATTGGCTTTTTATCGATTATAACTTAAGTTTTGCGTCTACACTCTACAGAGTGTCCGATTTTAAAGTACCACAGCCCGTTATCAAAATGGATTGATTTTTGGAGAAAAAAAATGTAGTAGAAATACCGGGGGGATTCGAACTCGCATTTGGGGCTGTACGGTGACTGCGGCAAGGTTGCAACGTCTATCCGAGTCAGGTAGGCAGTCACAACGAAGGCGCTGCTCCAGCGAACACTTCATTTTTGACAAGAACTCAAAAACAGTTTTTGCGCCACGTGTGATCCTCATTGTCAGTGCTCGGACGCGAATGTCGCCTGGTGCGTTGCTTAGCTTTTGCCATCCATCACAAATTCCGCCGTCAGGAAGCGAGCTGCTGAGGACTAGAGCGCAGCGTTGCGGCTACTCTCATTATTTAAGGACAAGCCCTGTACATAACCTATAAGTCGAAATGTTCCGCTTTGCGCCACCATGGGTGCTGCCTGTTCTATTCAAGGTCACGCGCAATGTATGTAATGGCGAATGTCTGTTTCTGTTGCAGTTTGACAAATCAAGTAGTAGCGTTAAAGGAGATCCGTCTTCAAGAAGAGGAGGGCGCACCGTTCACGGCGATACGTGAGGCGTCTCTTCTCAAGGAGCTGAAACACACAAACATAGTGACATTGCACGACATCGTGCATACTCGGGAAACGCTGACGTTCGTGTTTGAATACGTACACACCGACCTGTCGCAGTACATGGAAAGACATTCGGGCGGCCTCGAACCCAGGAATGTCAGACTGTTCCTATTCCAGTTACTTCGAGGACTTGCCTACTGCCATAAACGGAGGGTTTTGCACAGGGATGTTAAGGTGAGATCAACATCGGAGCTATAAAGAAATGTTTTATAAAAAAAATTAAACATCGCTAAAGAGTTCGAAATTCCCGCAAGTACTTTGGCCACAATTTTAAAGTTTAAAGATGAGTTTTCAGAAGAAAATGGATTTTCTTACTATGTTAAAACGACTCTTAAAACCAACCTAACCTCTATATATAACAAACTTCATTATAACGAAATACTTGGTATAACGAATATTTTCTAATTCCCTTCAGCGTTGTTATATCGAGGTTATACTGTATTTAGTGGTTGAAAATTGTTTGTCAACACCGAAAAAGTTCTCGGAATTGATTCAAAATTGAAATTTAACCTTTTAGTATCAATTAAAAGATGCTTCTAAAATTTTAATAAAATCAGCTCGACAGGGTCAGATTTACAAATTTCATGAAACACTTGCGGATAGAGAATTATACTTACTGAAGGCTATATTATAATTTCGTACAGATGATGAAACAGAGACGAAATATTGAATTTAAAAAGAAATATTATTTTAAGGGTTAAATTCAAAAGCGTAGCGTGCCTTGGCGGGGCCCCGTATAAAAATTTGTTTGGGGGCCCTTCCCCCGTTGAAGTAAATGACTTAAACGGGGAAATCCCACTGCCCGCGATAACCGATGTAGGGTGTTGCCAACTTTTGAACGCGGGAAAAAAATTGCTTTTTTGACTTTTGTCATTTCTGAAATAAAAAAAAAATTGGGAAGTTTTTATTAATTTTTGCTTACGCACGTTGGGGGTCCCTGTGGCCCGGGGGCCCCGTATAATTGATACGGCATATACGGCGGTAGCTACGCCCCTGGTTAAATTTAAGATCTTAATACTGCGTCGGCTTGTGGCGAGAAAAGATGTTGGCTCTTTGAATCCTTGTTTAATCCTCATCACATTGTGTCTGGCACATGGGATTAAATCCCTGAAGCCAATAGGAGGTTTAAAAAAAGGGTTTAATTGGAAATTGTTGCGTCCATATTTTTTTTCAAACATACACAATTAAGTTAGCAAGAAAGTGGACAAATTGATGTAATTTGTCCACTTTCCTGCTAACTTAATTGTATATGTTTGAAAGGGTTTAATTTTTATTTTGTCCAAAAACAAACATAAGTTCACCTGATAAAGCCATGCTGCCTGTATGTCGGCAGGGTTTTGGCACTGCGACCCTAGTTTTGTATGTATGTTGTTTCAGCCACAAAACCTTCTGATCAGCGAAATAGGTGAACTGAAACTGGCAGATTTCGGCTTAGCCCGCGCCAAATCTGTTCCTAGTCATACTTACTCGCACGAAGTCGTGACGCTGTGGTATCGGCCGCCCGACGTCTTACTCGGAAGCACTGAATATTCGACGTCGCTCGACATGTGGGGCGTCGGCTGTATCTTCGTAGAGATGCTGACGGGCGTACCGACGTTTCCGGGCGTACGCGACACGTACGACCAACTCGATAAAATATTTAAGGTTAGTATGTATTTTTGTTTTACTGTAGTCGCGAATCTATGAAACTTTCACTCATTGACTCTATTAAGGTGACTCAAACTGTAAAATATGCTCTCGGGAAATTACAAACTATGGTCTCAAAATTCATTTTCTTCATACCATGCCGAAAGTACGTACTTTCTGATTCGATTTAAGTATAATATTCATACACTGAGATGGAACTACATGCATATCGTCTGTATAGGCGGGTTTAAATAGTTTTGTCATGCGCACTGATACGTGAGACTGCCGTTTGTCATCACATGTTCGCCAATTGGTAGCCATCTGCTGTTATTACATGGACATTGTTAGATCCATGTGTTATTACGTATAGCCTCAACATTGCTCACTTGAAAGTAATTAATCTTTTTATATTATATTGGTGAAAGTGCGTACTTTCGACTATGAAATTAAAATTCTACAATGCTTTTCTTATGGAGAAATATATGTGTTCACAATCTAAGGTCGTTGTCAAATCAAATTATTTGACTATCCTTTCTGCAACCCAGCACAACTGTTAAAACTAGAAAGTATGATCATAGTCCAACGTTCATTGTCAGCGTCGTTCAACCTGTGGTAACTTCGAGCTGTTACAATTTGAGTTTTGGGGCTTTTTTTAGATGCTCGGTACACCGGCTGAAGAAGACTGGCCGGGCGTGACGCATTTACCCGGTTATAAACCGCAACGATTAGGTTGGTATCGGCCGAAACCGTTGGGCGTGTGCTGGCCCAGATTGCACGATACACCGAACGGCGAGGCGATGGCCGGCGTTCTGCTTCAGCTAAATCCGGATAAACGGATCGGTGCTGGACCCGCGTTACAGCATCCTTACTTTTCAGGCTTACCTAGAAAACTGTTCAACTTGCCCGACGGTAAATATCAAACAAGGAGACACGGTATTTAGAGATGGAGAACTATTGTTATCGATATTTTTTAGTGTTGCAACGATTACGATTATTGCAATTGTAGGGTTAATCGTAATCTATGATTATTAGTGTATTTGCCATATGGCAACATACACTATTGGCGTCGGTCGGATGGCGGGACCCAGGGGTCGGACCAAAATTTCTCGACGTTTCATAACCTCCTAAACACATTGGCACCATTTTTAAAAATGTTTATATATATATGTATATATATATATATATATATATATATATATATATATATATATATATATATATATATATATATATATATATATATATATATATATATATATATATATATATATATATATATATATATATATATATATATATATATATATATATATATATATATATATATATATAGGTATATATGTGTGCGGGCTATAACTTTCGAAGAAGTTAATTTATTTTAACGAAATTTGGCACACATGCTGGAATCCATCACCGCACGAAGCCTATTTAAAATGGGCCCAATCGGGTCATTTTAAGGGTAGTGTTTAGGGGTTGAAAAATGTTTTTGGGGCCCAAAATACCGAAAAAATTCTCCGAATCGTTTCAAAATTGAAATTTAACCCTCTGGTAGTAATTAAAAAGTGTCCCTAAAATTTTAATAAAATCGGCCCGACAGGACCGGACTTACAAATTTTATGAAAACACTAGTTTGCAGATAGTGAATTATTTACAGAAAGTTGCTTATAATTTGGTATAGAGGTTCCATTGATAATAATATTGCAATTAAGAAAAAAAATGTTATTTTAAGGGCTGTATTAAGGAGTAAAATTTTTTATTTTGCCCAAAAACCAACTTAAGTTCGCATAATAAAGCCACACTGCCTGTATCAGCAAATACACTATATTGTCGGCAGGGTTTTGGCACTGCGACCCGGGTTTTTTTACGATTATTGTCAACAATGCAACAGACACTTATTTGTTGTTAGTGATAGTTATGAGCGGGTTTGTGAATATAGGTACTAGTATGTTACTTGTTAGGACTTGTTTAGTTGTTAAAGTGTAACGTCGCTTTGTTACAAATGCGCTTCCGGTGTTTTAGTGCACTTTTTTAAATGTTCATCTCTTTGTTGGAATAGCGTTTTTGGAAAAAATGTCGCATACTGGAAAGAGAGAAATTAGCGATACAGTAAGACCTCGCTTAACGCTGTCTCAGTATTACGCGGTTTCTAAAAAAAAGTTCAGCCACTGTAACAATAATTATGGATCAGTTTATACAAAATGATTGAAATGTTGATAGAAGTTCAAAGGCAAGACGAAGTGACATTGATGCAATATCTTGCTATCGACAACAGCTTGCTGAACGTAAAAACGACATTAGATGACTTCTGCACAAAAAACAAAATATATGTCAAATGAGGAACCTTTCTCATCACAAACATAACTTCTTACTCGAACTTTTATTTGATTTTCATAAATATTTTATGTACAAAAATCGATATTAGCAATAAATAAATCTATAATTAATGTGGTAAAAAAGTATTTAACAATAAATGTTATAAAATTAAACATAAAAAAAAACTAACAAATTTTCTTATTCTCGATTCTGTTTCACTTATGCCTATTATCTACGTATTAAGATGACTTCGTTTAGCGCTGTTTTGTATAGGGCAGGAATTTATTGTACCGTATCTCCCGCGTTATTTGAAAATATTTTGGGAACGCATCAATTAATAAAGATCATTTTACATTATATCTTTATTATTGGTTTGTTAATCATAATCGTAAGAACAGGAATTGTTGCATCACTTTTAAAAACGCTCTGCAAATTTAATTTTGATATATTAACAAAATAAAATTACTTGCAATACTGTTCAATTGATTTTTATTTATATAAAAGACGTTTCAACCAACAGTTTTGGTCTTTTTCAATTTTCAAATATTTGAAAATTGAAAAGGACCAAAACTGTTGGTAGAAACGTCTTTTATATAAATAAAAATATTGAACAGTATTGCAAGTAATTTTATTTTGTTTAAATATATCTATTACTGTTGGTAGAGTCAGTATTATTAATTTTGATATTTCGATAGTTCTCCGTCTTGTGTCGACGTGCTCTTTTCAGATTGATTTTAAAAACTCCATTGACCGTTTCTGTTTCAGACGTTTCAATATTCAGTGTAGAAGGCGTCTATCTACATCCAGAGAAATGACATATGAGTGTTAAATGAGCCAAACTAAATAATAAACATTGCAACAACTGTTTTTGTTCTATTGACGAATGATAAAATAATATAGCAAATAAAACAAAAACAATATTAGCTAAAGGCGCAGTTGGGAATTTAAATGAAAACATAGTTTTTTCTTTAGAAAAATCAACTATAGTAAAAAAACAACAACTCATACTTCCACAAGAAATATTTATTCCTGTTTCTGCATTTTTCCATGCAAAATGGCCGTCACCGCCATCCTCAATCAGTCACGTATTTCGACGAAAATAAAAAAAAATAATTCCTCAGGGTTTCGATGGTAATTAATTTTGTCGTTGCTGTATTGCTGTGTGTTCTTCAATCAACAAATTTTGTTATTAAAGTGACGGACTCTTAAAACAAAAAACGAATTCGTGTTAAAAATAAATGAAGGCATTATTGGTATGTCGTAGTTTTCTCGAACGGCTATCGGTTATCGATAATGAAGCATTACGACAGCTATCATGGAATTTTCTGCAAAATTGTGCGCTTGTTTAAAACTTTTTGTATTACTGTTCTTTTTAAAAGTGGTGTTTCATTGCAACTTAAAATAAAGGCCTCCGCGACTTTAAAAACGGGACCAAAAAGCCAGAAAAGCTCGTTCTTCTGTTGTTTATTTAGTTAGTCATAAATAAAGTGTTATTGTTTTTTTTTTTTTCAGAATGTTCAGTGTTTGGCTTTAGATAATGTCCTTTTCGACTGCTGTAATTTTGAAAATGTATTACCGCTTGGAAAATTGTTCAAGAAAACTTTGTGATAACGTTTTAAAAAATAGTGTTTTTACGATTTGAAGTCTATATTTGAAAATTCGATGATAAATTTTTACTATTTTTTTAATAAGAATGCACTGAAAAAATGATTTTGCAGAAAATATGGCCAAAGCTTTAGACTGTTAATATATGTTTAATTTTGTTATTAATGATTTAAAAAAAAATATATAGTTCATTATTTGTTAGTGTCTAGAAATTTTCAAATTTTTTATAAATAATTGATTAGCGACTAAAGAAACTAATTGAGTTATTGTAATGCCTAATTGAAATATAATGATAGAGAAATATAAAAATAGAATTTGTATTGTTGCACATGTTTATAATATTTCTGACGTAGTTTTTTTTTTTGTAAAAAGAAAATCATCTTCAAATATGTGAACAAATTATGCCAAAACGATTCTTTGTGACTATACCATAGGGAAATTTATCGAACGAAACATATTTAAATTCACGGCTCTAATATAAAAACTGCTTAATCTATTTTAGAAACGAGAATCAATACTCTTTTATGTAGCACAAATTTTAAGTAAAATATTTCCTCTCATACAATCCGTCATAACACGAATTTTATAATTGAATATCCAATGAAACAAATGAAGTTAGACTGTCATCTGTTTTTATAATTTTGTGAGCGTATATAAAAACTAAATTTCTTTTTCAGTTGCAAGATTCGATAGGTTTTCCCAAAAGGATACAATTTTATTTATTTGAGTCTTTAGTGAATAATTTTAGTTAATTTAATAAAATGTCGACAGGGGCCTATGTTCATGCTAGCTTAATAGGACTCAAAGATTGTATCTAATAAGTAAACCTTACCAGCTCAAAGATCGCCGATTTTTTACAGTTTTCCTTTTGGAGTCAAACTCTAAAAAAAGGCCACCGTTGGATCCTGCTTTCTAAGATACAAACATTTTTACAATTCAAAAAATTCGTAGTGTCTTGTCTCAAATTACTTGATGCAACTTACTTTTGAGATTTATTTGCGCCACATAAATGGTCAAAAATCGACATCTCTTCGTTATAAAGTCAGTTTGTTTTTAGCCGAGGGACGCATTTTCGAACTGAATCTGGACCGCGTCGGCAGGCCGATTATAACTGATTCGCGAGTCGAACGCGTCCCACATGTCCCGGCTTAGAGGCTGAATATATTATGAAATAAACAGTGTATTTTAATTTTATTGCACATAAAAGAGTATATTTTTTTCATTTGAGATGTTTAAAACACTGCGATGGGATAAATTTTATTAAAATAAAGGTCAAGTTAATTAGTGACTGTAATTTTTGAACATGCATTGTATATTAAACGTCTCTGTAATATTTATGAATTATTGTTCTTTTTTTATATATATGTTGAAAATTTTAAGATTTAGTTATTTCAGTTTGAAATAATACAGTTGTTTAGCTGTATAGGATAGAATCTTAAAATAATATATACATATATTTTTTTTTATATTACTGCCATAATATTTACTATTTTTGTCATGACAAACAATTGTATAATTTTTGTAATAAATATTTAGTTTTCTTGTATTATATTTTAATAAAAGGAAAAAAATCAATATTTTATCACTAACGTAAACTGCGCAAGCAAGTTATGTAATGCTGTGATATTTCTCAATATTCGTCTTTCAAATGTTTTTGAGTTTTCTGTACGTCAGTCGTGTTTTGTCTTGAAATTTGAACTCATTTTAGGAGCGTTTTCAGACGTCCATTTGTAGACACATTGTTCTTTGTACTTGTTGTGTGCCATGGTCATACATACCGCAACTGTCGAGCGTTTATAAACTATTCAAATAGTATGTACCATGTTTTGTGCAGTGAACTTAACCTCAATCATTATCATCAACTAATTGGAAAACGCTGTAAATGTTTTTAGTTTTAATGTTTTTAAACTTAATTATGTGATGTAGTGTAATTGTTTGACATTATACGTGAGAATATTGCAAATGTATTTCAAGACCGTCACGGATTTTGCAGATTAACGGATTGAAAAGGTACTGTTTTGTTTTTTTTTTTACAGTTAAATTTTGTTTGGTTAGGTTTCAAGTTTTTACGTTATTATATGCGTACTAACTTTGCATTTTCTCTACCGATATGACTGACCTGAAACAATGCTCGCTGGGCCGGTGACGAGTAAAAGATTTTCCGTTCGAAAAATGCATCAGTTTAAATAATTTCATATTACAGTAAATTTAGTTATATTGCTTTATTGTACTGGTTGAAAATCGCGTTTCTTGAACTGTATGATCCCCTTGTAAGACAAATATATTCGTCGCAACTCACAAACTCACCTAAACGCATAACCCAAGAAAAAAGTCATCGCGATATTTTGCGTTCGATGTGTCACATACGAAAATTGAAAATTAATTTGTGTATACCTAGTTTAAAATTGTAAATGCCTATAGTGCGAATTATAGTGACCTTGATTTTGCAATTAATTTGGAAAAGTTCTGGTATAGTCACATAGACGCGAAAATATTTAAGTATCGAGTAGTATTTTGATAATATTGAGTTCTGAAAAAGGATTTTAGCTTCAGGAAGTTGGTATTTTATATGAGTATAGTCACATAGACAAAAATTTTAATGATACATAATTTGAAATTGAGTTGCAGATAAAAAAATTAAAATAGATAAATTATTATATTAATAATAAAACAATTGCACATCTTATTATATTCTCATTCCTTCCATGGTGCTCAATTATTAATATTTAAATGTGGAAACCTAAATAAATTTTAATAGAAGCAACAGTTCGGATCTATCCGAACTAGAAATTGTTGACTTCGATTATTAGTTTTTATTTTTTCCTTTGATTAATACGAGTTTATGTTCAAAAAATTGAAGTGGAATAATAGGATACTTCGTGGAATTTTTTCTTTATTATGCAGAACAGAAGCGTCAATTTGGGCAAATCTCGAGAATCTGCCTTCGTATAATCGGTTACATTTTAAATGTCAGATACATGATAAGACGCATGATTACTAGAATACTAGAAGGTTGGGCGTAACAGGCTATAAACATAGTCACGTCTGTGATTGGTTGAGTCGATTGCTTACGTCAGCGATATCCATGGCTTGGTTTTTCAATTAATTGTTATCCCGACTGTTTGGAAAAAGAGACTCCATGTGACGTCAGAAGTCTACTTCCCCCGCCTTCTCTCGCGTCTCGCCTAGTCACAGCTTCAATAATACTAACGCCCAATTTTAGTTTCTTATAATTTTGGGTGAGATGGACCTGTCTTGTCCATATGCTTCCATTTAAATTTTGTCCAAAGAAAGATCGACTTCCCCTATCTGGAAGCTACGCATAGCAGATCCTGACACCAATATAACCGTATGCTTTTTTCTGACGTCATAAATCATTTAAATAGGCACCGAGAATGGCGAGCACAGCGCCAACTGTCGGTAAAAAATTAAAACAGTTCCAATTTGTGACTGTAACAGTTGTACTTATCTAAAATGTTCTCCGAGGCTTACATTAAAAAAAAATTGTATAAAAATTTAATATTAGTTTGATTTCTACAGTATCTCATCGAAAGGTCATTTAAGTAATTACTTTTCGTGTCATCTTTATATTTAATTAGCCGCTATCTGCGGATTCGCACGCGATTGAAACGAAACTCGTAGTGGAGCTGTTGGCTCCACCGTATTACTATCTTACCTCATGGCGCTGCGTCCCACTCGATATCAACCACAATAGTATGTTGAGCTCGGCAGCGACAACTGTAGTGGAGTCCAAAACTATTCTAAAATATAGCCTATGTTACTCGTTGGTATTGGTGAAATAATTTTTAAAATCGATTCAGTAGTTTTTGAGTTTATCCGAAACAAATAATCAAATCTATCTTTATATAACGTTAGTATAGATGTCGTCTATGATTTTTTGAAATCATATAAAACAACAACATTGTCGGTCTGTGCATCGTTTGAATTTTTTCAAACATCGATTAAAAATTATGTTAAATCAATCGCATTTTTTCAGTTCATTGGTTAAGATTCTGACCTGTAGTTGGCAGCTCTAGAGCATTCTCGTAGAGAGACTTAATTCTAATTCTCGATTCCAATAGCGCAACTTGAATAAATAATAATTATTGCACTTCAACGGAACGTCCAGTGTTTCTCAGATTTTTGCAGTTTTGCTCAAATATTTTCGTTTTGCATAATGAAAATTCCGTGCACATAGAGTAGAAAATAGTATACCCGATGTAAGGCGTTATTGTTTAATGATAATATCAAATGTTAATACGATATAGTTCGTAAGACTCAATTAATATACAGTACGCTAGAGCTATAGTGTGCTGGTATTGTTAAAAAATAGCCATTGTTAAGTGCTATAATAGAAAAATTTATTTTCAAAACCGAATCTTTCCACTATCGCGGTAGCTGAGTTAATAACTCAGCTGCCATGAAAGTAGATAGTTCAGGTTTGAGTCTCGACGATGACATTGTCTGAAAATATTTTTTTCTAATATAGCATTGTAACAATGTATTTCTTAACAATGATAGCAAACAATTGCTATGTTGAACTGTTTAATGATAATGTTCAATTTTTGATTAACATAAATCTCGAATCCATTATTTACAAGGTTTTTCTTATTTTGTTTAAGATTTACGTGCATTTATAACTTTTGTTTTCTTTTTATATATTGTTTTATTTTTGTCATTTTTTATTTAGTAATAATGCAGGCCTATATTATAATTGTTCGGTTTAGTGCGGTCGCAAACTCTTATATTTATTTAGCAATGAAGATGAGCACTGCCAAACTTTACCGCTAGAGGCGGTAGCTAAATAACGACTTAAATCCGTGAATTGTTCATAGCAGTGTATGCAAAATGAGTTTATTTCAAATAATAAATCATTGACAATGCCGATGTGCTATGTTTACCAATGTTCAAATTATAGAGATTTTTTTAAACGATGCAGAACTAAATAATAAGTGGTGGTACGCTATCAGAATTGAAAAACTGTTACTGTTTGCGTAGTCCACTTTATTAAAGAAGATTACACCACAGAACGAGAAATTACAGATAGAAAAACGAATTGTATCTATTTAAAGAATGGTTATAATGTTAAAACATCATAGATTTACTTTGAATTATTCTTTATTTAAATCACGCCACTTAAGAAGAAGCACGGAGATTTGGTTTTTACTATACTCCATGGTGAAAACCAATTGTAACTTAGGTCGTTATGTACCTGCTGCCATCTACGTTACGTTTGTCATGTGCTTGTGTCCATTGTTGTGACTGCATGTAACAATACCTAATATTTATCAATAATAATGGTCATATTATTATAATAGTATAAATAATTTTAATTTTGAGAGCTATAACAAGTTTTTTTTTGACTTGGTTATAGTTTTTGAAAATAATAAATGCTGTGACTAAGGAAACACCACTCTCGTTTTCTTTATATTATCTCTTTGTTCTTTTAAAATTTAATACATTTTTGTAAAAAGCACTAAAAAAATATCTAATGCAAATGCACTGGCCCATCCTTTGTAATCGTCCACTAGTTAATGACCGCAAAAAAAATTAAAAGATTAATTTAAAAAAAAAATATAAAATAATGTTATGCTTTATATACTGTGTTTATTTTTCATTTTTACATAACTTCTTAGCATATTATTATCGTTCACCTAAGACTCAAAGTAATTCATTTTAATTTTATATTATTTTGACAACCAGATCAGCATTAACATTTTGTTGAAGTAGTAACGCAAATCGTAAGAAACATTTTTAGAAATACAAGTTTCTTCCATATTTAAAATTTTATTTGTTGGTAAGCTCTGAACCATGAAGTACAGATTTCCAACGCAATGTTCAAAAAATGGCTTCGAAGCCTAGGTCTTCTATCGAAGCATCTATTGGCAATATAGAACTCATCGGACACAACTGCGTGTTTGTTGATCAAATTCTTGAACTCTTCGGACTATTTGACCTGGTTTTAACAACGTTACGCTTCTAGGAGTTATATGGGAATCTAGAACTGTTAAAGCCAAGTTTGAGCCGTTCGAAGAAGTTGAGAATTTGACCAAAAAATACGCAGTTGTGTCCAAAGAGTTCTCTGTATTGCCGATAGACTATTTGAGAGTTTAGAGCTTACCAATAAGCACACCTATTGTAGCAGTTTAATATTTATAAGCAAAAGGTTTTACACTAACAATATAATTGCACGTTAAACAATATAAAGTCCCTGAATTTAATGAAAGTAGGGTACCAACGAAACGTAACACTTCAGTAAAATGAGAAGCTGATTTGTACCTAAGTATAAAAAAATCCATGAAGAGTGTATAAAAATTACAATTATGTTTAAATTAAAAAAAATGTAAATAGTCATAGTTGTTTATAAAGAGTAATGGAGTAAAAATATCAAAAAGCATTACTGATCAATAAATGTCTTTATAATATGTTTTGTTTATTTTTTTCGTATCGAAAATCACTTAAATACGTAGGTGATCAATAATTATGGAACGACGAAAGTGTAGGCCCTTATGCAATCAAAATCTCAAACCCCTCGCCATGGACGTAATTTGGTGCGTAATTTTACAGAATATGAAGAAATTATTGTAATAGGTTCGAAAATAAAAATAAACGGTCAAGTGCTAGTCGAACTCGCGAGAAGAGGATTTTGTACTATTCCGTTTTCCGTGAGTACTTTAAAACTTAAAATTTCGTTTAGGTTTTCCTGTAAACTATGGGTGAGACCCGACATTCCCTATTTTTTCAAAATTTTAGACTCAGTAGTTTCGGAGTTGGGGGGAGATGGTCAATTGTTCATCTATTTTCTTTTATAACTTTAAAACTATTTTAAAATTTAAAGAAATATATATTTGAGACCCTTACTGAAGCCATTTCATTTGATATTATGTCACACGGTACAATTTGCAAATTTTTGTTTTAATTTCCTAATTTTCCTCCTAAAATTTTTTCCAAAACTTGGAAAAATAAATGCAATAATAAACCGTTATAAAAAGTATGCCATGATTATACTAAACATAGCATTATAGCGTATATTTTAGTCTTATAATTAAAATTAAAGTTTAAAAAAACTAAAACAATACGCTTTTATGAACTAAAAAATGCTAAATAATTTGACAACAAAATTAGCTTTACTGTAAAAAGCGTGGAGTGCTTAATATCGGTAATAAAATTTTCATTTACTAGCTAATTGTAAACGTAGAGCTATTATGAAAATTTAAGTAGATAGCATCCCACGCTTTTTACAGTAAAGCTAATTTTGTTTACAAATGATTGTGCATTTTGAATCAAATGCATGGAAATAGCGGTTTTGCGAAAGTTGACAAACAATGCAAACAGCGCAAGCCAAGTAAGTGTTGTGTGTGGCGTCGCTAAGTGGTGTTTCGAAGAGTGGGAAAATAACGGGAACTCCAGTTAATCACGTTCTCATTCTTACATAAACAACAAAAGTACCTGGAATATACAGTTATTTTAGAGTATCGCTAAATAGTGAATTAGTGTAAAAATGCATGAAATTAAACAGTTCGAAAGATTGCCGAAATCTGTGATACCGGAACATTATGCGATTACATTGGTACCTAACCTAAAGAATTTTACGTTTAGTGGTCATGTTTCCATACGGATTAAAATTGGAGCACGTACATCGAAAATACTATTAAATGCTGTCGATTTGGTTATTGAAAAGGTTAAGCTTGTGTCAGTCGATACAAATAATGGAACGATTGAGCCGAAGGACATTCATGTATCCAGTGAAAATGAAACAGCAACATTTACGTTTGCAAATGAATTGGTTACGGGAAATTATGATTTGGAAATTGACTTTGTGGGTGAAATAAATGATAAAATGAAAGGTTTGTACAGAAGTAAATGTATATCATCGTCAGGTGAAGTAAAATATTCTGCCGTAACCCAATTTGAAGCGACCGATGCAAGACGTTGTTTTCCTTGCTGGGATGAACCTGCCGTAAAGGCGACGTTTGACATTATTCTAGAAGTCGATTCTGAATTAACTGCTGTTTCTAACATGCCTGTAAGAAATTCGAATTCTACAGAGAGCGGCAAGGTACGTTACGTGTTCGAAACGACACCTAAAATGTCTACGTATTTAGTGGCATTGATTATCGGAGACTATAAATTTGAAGAAACCAAGTCCGGTAGCGTAATCGTTCGTGTTTATGCACCGCCAGATAAACTACCACAGGGTCAATTTGCTTTACAAGTAGCACCGAAAGTATTATCGTACTATAATGATTATTTTAATGTTGCTTATCCGTTGCCAAAAATGGATTTAGCCGCAATTGCCGATTTTAGCGCTGGCGCTATGGAAAATTGGGGTCTAGTCACGTATCGAGAGAGCTGTTTATTGATGGATCCGTGCAATCCGTCCGCCGTTCGAAAACAACTTATCGGTTTAGTTGTGGCTCACGAGTTAGCACATCAATGGTTTGGCAATCTTGTTACAATGGACTGGTGGACACATTTGTGGCTTAACGAAGGATTTGCCACGTTCATGGAATATTTATGCGTACATCAGTTGTTTCCCGAATTTGATATTTGGAGTCAGTTTGTTACGGATACGTATATTAAAGCGTTGGAATTAGACGCGTTAAGGAATTCGCATCCGATCGAAGTCCCCGTCGGACATCCGTCTGAAATCGATGAAATATTCGATGACATAAGCTACAATAAAGGCGCTTCGGTAATTCGAATGCTGCATCACTATATCGGGGATACCGATTTCCGTAAAGGAATGCATATGTACTTGACCAAACATCAGTACGGTAATACCGAGACCGAAGATTTATGGTCGGCATTACAAGAAGCTAGCGGGAAACCGGTCGGTGATGTGATGTCCACTTGGACAAAACAAGTAAGTTTTTCGAATTACTTTTTGTTTTTTATCTGAACCATTAGGCTGTTTTTTGACTGACATAAATCCGTTGAGACAAGACAAAGTAGTGAAAAACCTTCATAAACGAAACAGAGATCGCGGTTCCTTGAATTCTTGCTTATCCAGTTTCAACTGTATTTAAATAGAATGGCTTGAACCAGCTATTATTTTCAGACATAAAATGGATACTGTTTGTTGCAGGTTGGTTTCCCGTTGGTTAGCGTATCTTTAAAATTCGCAAATGGCGAAGCTACTTTAATACTAGAACAGGAAAAATTTTTCGCTGACGGAACATCTCCGAAAGATCAATCCTTATGGATGATTCCGATTAGTATTTCGACATCGCAGTCGTCGGGAAAAGAAGTGAACAGTATCGTACTGGATAAACGCAGTGCTGAAATACCTATCGGAACACTTCCGTCCGACGGCTGGGTAAAAGTGAACGTCGGTACGGTCGGTTTCTATCGCACTCGTTATACGAAAGACATGCTTTATCGATTGACCCCGGCTATAAGCAAAGGTACTTTGCCGCCGTTAGATCGATTGGGTCTTCTCGACGATTTGTTGGCCATGGTGCAAGCCGGGCGTACGTCCACGTCCGAGGTGTTGCATTTGATGACGGCATTCGAACAAGAAACCGAATACACTGTTTGGTCCAGTATTCACAATTGCTTAAGCAAGTTGTCTGTTTTATTGTCGTACACCGAATGTCATTCGGCGTTCAAAGCTTATGCGAGAAAGTTGTTGTCGGGTATTGGGTCCCGTTTGGGGTGGGACGCTAAAAGTGGGGAGTCACATTCCAATACTTTGTTACGTAGCTTAGTTCTATCACAACTTGTCATGTTCGACGACGTCGAAAACACTAAATTCGGCGTCGATTTATTTGAAAGACGTAAACAAAGACCGATTCCCGTGGATCTGCGTGGTGTTTGTTACCGTGCAGCTTTGAGAGCCGGCGATTCGACGACCCTCGATACTTTATTGGATATTTATCGGACGACCGATTTACAAGAAGAAAAAGATCGGATCGGACGTGCTTTGGGATCTCTCAAAGAAGACAAACTCCTCAGTAGAGCGCTAGATTTCGCAATGTCCGAAGACGTTAGACCACAAGATTCGGTCTTTATTATAACGTCGGTTGCAATGTCTCGACAGGGACGGGAATTGGCATGGGACTTTGTTAAAGCGAGATGGACTGAGTTCATTGAGAGGTATCAAGGCGGATTCTTGATTTCACGCCTTGTAAAACAGTCGACCGAAGACTTTGCCAGTGAAGAAAGAGCTAAAGAAGTTGAAACGTTCTTTTCTAAACATCCCGCTCCCGGAACGGAACGCACTATTCAACAGTCGGTCGAAAATATACGATTGAACACGGCATGGTTGGCGAGAGATTTGACATGCATTCAGGAATTTTTCGATTCCAACGAAGTTTGAATTATGGACGCTAATAGGGGTATTTAAAAATTTTCTGGAATTCTTTTAAAAAAATTGTCACAGGCCATGAAACTTAATATTAACAAATTTTATGTTTAAATCATAATACGTAAATGTTTGTACCTTTTGTTTTGTATTTATAAGTTTTAAATTTGTACTAATAATAAATTGTTACATCATGAACTATTTTGTTTTAAAAACACCAGAATCTGGACCTTTAGTTGCTCGTGACAAACTTCAAATCTAATAATTGAAATTTGAAATGTTTCTGTTGCCATCTGCGATCATAAATACGATTACTTTTGAGTATTGGAAGTAGTCTGTTCTTATGTTTCGAATAATCGTTATTTTATATTCATTACTAATTACCGGTATTTATATTCCACATTTTGCCGACTGGAATATTGTTATCAAGGTCATGCCAATATAGTAAGTCGAAAGAGGGAATAAATGCTGCAACTATGCTAGTTGCAAAAACAAATACTCTTTACAATGAGTAAACGTACTTTCAGTTCTTCTCTGGATGCAGGATACTTAAAATATCGACATCACTAACTCTAAGATTACAAAAATGAGCATCCGTTCGCTTATTGATTTAATTTTAAGAAATACATGAATGGAATTCCTTTGATATTATACTCATACCTCGCTTTATAGCAAGGTATAGGTGTACAGAAAATTAAATTACTTCTACACATTGAATTAAAACTTGATATTTCATAAAACATTTGTTAGAACATGAACATTGATGTTGACAAAACCCTATGTCTTGTTTTTTACTCATCCTTAATCATTTGTCTTCCATTCTATCCAACTGAATAGATCAACAATGTTTTATTGTTTTTTTTTGCATTTTTAATAGAAAAAGTCGGGGGTTTCCAAAGGAAGATGTTATTTTGCAAATAAAAACATAATTAATGACTTGTAACCAACTACAAGAACACATGGATACGGTTTTTGTTGATTGTGGTATATATTTTTTTTTAAATTAATCGTAAATAATACATTTCAGTTGGTAACTTTTACTTTTGACATGACTCATCTTATTTTGTGGAGTTTTCTGGAAATAGTTTTGTTTATAAATAAATCAGTGATATTTTATCTGTGAGTTGATAATATTAATGAAACATTGAATAATTATTTTCGTGACAATATATTCACATCACGTATGTTAAGGTTAGTAAAAAAAGAAACGTCATTCAACAAATTAACTTGAAAATTTCGTTCAAAATATTTTTCTTGACCTACATACGTCATAAATCATAAACATTGTTATCAAATCGAGATGTTTTGAGTGTTGAATGTTAATTATTTTAGACAACAAAGATGACAGAAGAAGAAAAAGACATTGAAATAAGTTTAAATAACTTAGAAATCACATCAGACCGTCTTCCAACAGTTGTAGTACATGATGAGGATTTACCGTTGGAAATGAATCCTTTTAAAAAACGCCCAAGATCACGCTCGACTGGCTCTTTATGTAATTGTGCAAAAAAGACATCGCAATCCGTAAATGCCAAAAGCAAAAAAACGTTCAAGCATAGATCGAATAACAAAATTTTGAGAGATCCTGTACTGAAGTACCTACTGAAATATTCAAGTACGTGTCATAATTCTAATGACAATATGAATTTAAAGTCAAGTCTAACCTTCGTAACCAAATCGCCGCCAAAATGTGTCAATGTAATCGAAAGAAGTATGTTATTGAAAATGAAAAAAAATCACAAACCGTTTGGTTCTAGTTCATCGAAAAAACTGCAAGACTTTCAAGATTTGAAAACATTGCTAGACGGTTATGAAAAATTAAAGATTAGTAATAACGTAAACATGTTTCCGAATTCGAGTTTTCGTTCAACTAAAAAGTCTACATCGACAAAAAAATGTGATCAAGATAGACATAGAAGTGATAGTTCATCGTGTTCTCAACAAGCGATGGCCAGAATGGGAGTTAGTCCACCTTGTGACGTTACAATTGATGAACTTGCTAGTTATTTTGAGACTTTTGTTCATATTCCTAAAAAAATGTCGACAATGGCAGAAATGATGTATATTTGAATTTCAGGTGATATTCTGATAATAATGTTTATTTTCACTTTATTATTTACAAGTAATATTTATATTTGCATAATTAACAGTTCCAAATTATTGGTATTTTTGAATAAACTAATTAATGATATTGAAACAATACTAAAAGCATTTTTCTTTTATTCCTGAATGGTTTGTGCAAAGTTGACATGTATCAGTCAGATAAGTTCCAAACCACGTGCAAACAGCGCTAAACTGTTTGAACTAATAGCTTCAAGTAAATACCGTCGGGTGTCTTTAGTATCTACTTAAAAATAGAGGAATAAAACTATTAAATTAAATAAAACCGTTTAAGAGTAAATGGAAAAATATTAGCTTCTTTGTAGACATACTATTTTTTTGTGAAAAGAAAAAAGGTTTTCTTTGCATCGATACCAAATTTGATGATTCTATCGCAAAAATATTTTGTATCTACATCTATGGTATTTGGTTTTCTATTTCACAGTTGGTACCTTTGTATAAGTGTTGGGGCTTACTTTGTATTTGCCAAGTTAAGTTTAGGACGCGATATAAAATTATTATAATAATTTAAAGCGTCATAAGTTAAACAGTGATTTTAAACAATTTTATTACTAAAAATGGCAATGCAGCCTCATAGTAAAAAACGTGTGTGTTATTATTACGACAGTAAGTAAATTTTAATAATTATGTCCTTCGATTACTTTTCAAACTTCGTGCATGCAATTGCACATAATTGAGGTTCTGTATTCACAACGTTTGTTCTTGATTTTTAATTTGTAGTGTTTCAGCATTACAATCGATAGGTTTTTTAAATCATTTACGAAAAAAATCTAAAAAATGCCATAAAAATTACTTTGTACGATTTTTAGGCTTTTAGTGTCACAAAATCTCAGTTCACTTTCATGCTACCGTAGCTTTCCTGATTTGTGATTGGTGGATTTATTCATGATGGCGTAAATATCTACGGTGTACTGAAAAGTGTTCTACACAGTTCACTTTTTCCATACCTGATTGATAACTTTTTTTTTATAAAATGCCAATTAAGATGTGTTTTTTGAAATTTCAGGTGACATCGGTAACTATTACTATGGACAGGGTCACCCGATGAAACCCCATCGTATACGCATGACACATAATTTATTATTAAATTATGGATTGTATCGCAAAATGGAAATTTATGTTAGTTTTTTTGTTGTAAAAAACAGTATTATCACGTTATTTTTTGGCATGGGTTTTAATATAATCTCATTCCTTTGTAGCGACCTCATAAAGCAACAGCTGATGAAATGACAAAATTCCATTCTGACGATTATATACGATTTCTTCGGTCGATTCGTCCCGATAACATGTCTGAATACAACAAGCAGATGCAACGCTGTATGTATAATTAAAAATCATTTTTCTGGTTATCTGGGATAATATTTGGAGCAAATGTATGTTCCAACTAATTTGGCTAATTTTTTGAACAAAAAATATATTTTGTTTTTATTTATATTGTATTTGGTATTGTACTCTATAGAAAGTTATAACACTTTTTACACCGATACGTTTGCTATCTCCGTGTTGGACTAAAAGTGTAAACACTAACAGTTCTGACTCGACATAGAGTATATTACGTGACCGATGTCTGCTATTAACAATATTGTTCAACTTCAAATTATTGCATGTTGGCGGGCAAGATACTATTCTTTCAAATTACCGAGGGGATCAATTAATGTTGATTTCATTCAATTTATCGAGTATTTTTCAAGGGATCGGAGAAAAGCTTTAAAATTATCGAGAGATTCTAATTAACGAGTGTCGACTGTATCGATCGTTTGTGACAGCAATTAATACTCTATTGAATAATGAGTTACTTTTTAACCTTAGTTGTTATTGATATGTTGCATTTGTTAGTTTATTTCCAAAGAAATATAGTCCTACAAAAACACAGGAGGCCAAAGTTGAAGCCAGTTTTTTTTTTGTAGTCAATGTCGGTGAAGATTGCCCCGTATTCGACGGTCTCTACGAATTTTGCCAGCTATCGGCCGGCGGATCGGTAGCCGCCGCTGTAAAACTAAACAAACAAGCTTCCGAAATTTGTATTAATTGGGGCGGTGGCTTACATCACGCAAAAAAATCAGAGGCGTCTGGTTTCTGTTACGTGAACGATATTGTACTCGGAATTCTTGAGTTACTCAAGTACCATCAGCGCGTTCTTTACATCGATATTGACGTTCATCACGGCGACGGAGTAGAAGAAGCATTTTACACGACCGATCGCGTGATGACGGTATCGTTCCACAAATACGGTGAATATTTCCCAGGCACGGGCGATCTACGCGACATCGGTGCCGGAAAAGGAAAATATTACGCCGTGAACATACCGTTACGAGACGGCATGGACGACGACGCTTACGAAAGCATATTCGTTCCGATCATCAGCAAAGTAATGGAAACTTTCCAACCGAGCGCAGTTGTTTTGCAATGCGGTGCCGATTCGTTGACCGGCGATCGTCTCGGCTGTTTCAACTTAACCGTCCGCGGTCACGGTAAATGCGTCGAGTTCGTCAAGAAGTACGGTTTGCCGTTCATGATGGTCGGCGGCGGCGGATACACGATCCGTAACGTTTCACGATGCTGGACTTACGAAACGTCGGTCGCGCTCGGAACTGAAATCGCAAACGAACTGCCATACAACGACTACTTCGAATATTTCGGACCGGATTTCAAACTTCATATCAGCCCTAGTAACATGGCGAATCAGAATACGCCGGAGTACCTGGAGAAGATTAAAACGCGTTTGTTTGAAAACTTGCGGATGTTGCCGCATGCTCCCGGAGTGCAAGTGCAGGCTATTCCGGAAGACGCTCTCCAAGAAGATTCCGATAACGAAGAGAGCGTCAATAAAGACGAACGGTTGCCTCAGAGGGACATCGATAAGAGAATCGCGCCTGATAATGAGTATTCAGACAGTGAGGATGAGGGCGAAGGCGGCAGGAGAGACAATCGTAACTACAAAGGTCGCAAGCGTCCGCGTCTGGAAACCAAAAACACTACGGACAGCGGAGCGACGGGCGGCATCGATGCATCGAGTGATGCGAAAGATGACATTAAAAACAGTGATAAAACAGATGCCGACGAAAGTAAAACAACGACAGTATTGAATGATGATACGAAAAAGGATTCAGGTCCAAATCCATGATTGTTTTAGATACGTTAATATTGTTTTTTCTCTTGTCTTCGTTCAAGGTGAAATAGACTTTTGATTAGGTTTAACTGTAAGACATGGCGGGGATATTAAATGGCGCTCTCATTAGGCAGATTTCTCTCTTTAAAAATCGTTGAAAATGTAAATAATACCCAGTACTAAACAAAAAATCGTTTCATAAGTGATTTTACATCACCTGTCCTTGTCTCACCCACTGTATTCGGACTCTGTCTCTTTCAAATCGCAAAGTGACACATGAAAACTAAATATTTCAAACATTTGATTTGTATGTTTTTCATATAATAGGGATGTTGACTATTTTTGGGAAAGTGTCTTAAATCGTGCATAAGTATCTAATATAGCCACAACGCGTGAGTATTATTTTACAGCAATATGCAAGAGAGAAACGCTTGTTGGAGTGAGAAACCTGTCAAAAGAACGCACCATGTAATGTTTACGCCATGCTGTGAAGTGGAATTTGCATGCACGAGTGCCCAGAATTGAGTGTCAACCAATTTTTCAAAGATCTACTGTTTTAATAAAAAATCATCAGCGATATGTATTTTTTTTTAATTGAAGCGAAATAATTTATCTCTTAAAATATAGCAGAACTATATTTTATTTTGTTATTTTGAATATCGGTGATTTTTAATTATAAAATAAAAATAAGTCTTACCCAATCCAAAATGCCAATTTTTTTTTATCAGTAATAATATCAACGTTTCAACAAAAAATGTTTGTCCTCTTCAGGTTCAATAATAATAAAATTTTCTTGAAACCCCTGAAACTGTCCCCCGGGCCAGGTGTCCCGCTTTGCCCCCCCCCCCCTTCATCAATCCGGATCCGCAATCTGAAGGAGACATTTGCGTGCAGTGTTTCAAAGAGCGTAGTATAATAATTTAATACTTGAAATTGTATTATGAAAGTCGTAACTTGTGGGTATAAAAATCGTTGAAGTGATTTTGAATAACCTCTGAAGATGTGTTTATAATCAAATAGTTCGATTATTTTCACTCGAAATATCCCATCACTAATTCCTAGCACTCGTCGCTGCAAATTCAGCTTGATGAATTAATTATAGGTATAAAAAAGTGCAAGTATGATAAAAGTTACAAGATTCTAATTTAATTAATACGTGTATTTGCATATTTCTTATTCAAATTTTTAGTTTATCGTACTCACGGGATAAATTAGCATGTTTTTTGGTTGCATGCGAACATTGGGTCCCCTTTTACTGCCAACTCACCATCAAGATAATCGTTACTAGCCAAGGTTAGTAGAATACTAGAAGTTGGGCGTTAACATTGTTGAAAAGAGTGACCGGGCGAAACGGGTGAGAGGAGGGGGGTAGTAGATCTTAAGACATTTTTTCCAACTGTCAAACGCTCATTATAATTGAAAATCCACGCCAAGGGATTCGAATGACGCAAGCAATCGATTCAACCAATCACAGACGCGACTACTGTTATGGCCTCTTGCGTGCAGCCTGTTGTAATCTCTTAACCTTGAGTGCCAAGTACCCAAGATTAGTAGATTACTGTTGGTTAGGTGTTAATGTTGTTGGAAAGAGTGTCTGGGCAACTGTCAAACGCTCATTATAATTGAAAATTCGCGCCAAGGGATTCGAATGACGCACGCAAACGATTGAACCAATCACAGACGTGATCATTTTTATAGCTTCTTACGTCCAACCTCTAGTACTCTACCGACTTTGCATGGTAGCGCCAGTCCGTTCCCGTGGCAACATTGTGTCATTGTTGCAAGTCTCGATGATTCTTAATGACTGAATCCACAACGTGGTAGTTAACCAGATCGATCATTTTTTAATTCAGTTTATTTCTGTTTTGCGAGAAAAACGCACTCTACTTGGAGTTTTTTCTAGCCGTATTTGCGTCACTTTTTTAATAATGACGAATGCACAAAGATTTCTCTTTCTGCCCTTTATGATTTTCCCCGTGTTTTCAATTCTGTGTATACAATTTAAGAACTACTGGTTTAAAGCGTTTTTATTAACATTTTAAGTTCATCTGTTTAGTCGTGTTCTGAACAGTGAGAATCAAAATATTTGAAAATAATAGTCATCCGATTATTTTAATAATCAAAAAGGTTTCAAATCTTTTCAACGGATACGTTACATTTACAAAGAAACGCACGTTAGGTCTTTATATTAATTGCTTCTTTAAATCGATTTCAGATTCTAGAACAGCAGTGTCTAAAAAAACAAACTTTTTAACAAATGCTATCACAGAACGGTTTTCTTCACTCATTGTTTAATATTACTGAGTACGATATTTTTTAATTTTTCTAAGATTCTTTTCAAATAATAAATCAGTGACTTAACGACATATGTGGCTGTAAAGATCTCTAAGGGGCCATTTATAAACACGTCACGCGAAATTTCGCCTTTTTAAACCCCCTTTTCCCGCTGTGTCGCATTATAACGTAAACAAAAGCTACACGTTCGTCTATCAATAATTTGTTCTGATTATTTAATAGCATACAAATATTTATAATATTTGTTACTTTGATAATATAAATTTATATCTAAAATAACCAAAAAACTAAGGTTAAGAAAAAAAAATAATGCGAGCGTCACGTTTCCTTAGACCCCCTTCTCCCCTATTTGCAAACGTATTTGATGAATGGCCCCTAACACGAATTTAATTGCAAGATAATCAAGTCGATCTCTACCAGCATTATTATCAGTTGTACAATTTTCTAAAACAGAAATGTTTGGGGAAAAAAACTTAACGCGATTTTACAGCTAATTTAAAACAAATTTGTTGTCGCTGTGTTTGATTTTTTTGTATGAAACTTGTGAATTTGTGCGAATGGAATTATAAAGATGTAATGTTTTAAGTATTAGTTTTTTTTATATATATTGCAAACATGAATAAAAATATTTTCATTGTGCAAAAATTACAATCGTAATATGTTTATCAGGTGCGACGAGAAAAGATAAAATCTCCAAATTTTCGACCTCGGCAAGAGTCGACTTTTCTCGTCGCATTGGGATTTGTAAAACATAGCTCGCAATTGTTTTTTTTTTTTTGCCGAAGAAACTGGTGTATTCGTTGACCTCCATTACTCGAAATGATTTTGTTTTAACCGAATACAAAATAAAGAGAATCAATAGTTACATGCGATTGCTCAAATGCAACAGCTGATAAAATCGGTGCCACTGAGAAATTGATTTTTAGATTAATCATGTAATAAACATTTAATTTTGTATATTATATTTATTAAAGCTTAAATCTTTTGTATTTATAAATAAACAATTTTATATTAACAGCGGTATAATAATTTTCAATTGACGTTTTTAAAGTGCCCTATTATTCAAAATCCGGTAATGTTTACTAAAATTTGGTAAAAATTGTTCGGTGACATGTCAATTATCAAACAAAATAGCAATACCTACCAAACAATGTTTAGTTTACGCAGTAGCGCCCTTGAACTACCTAATTTAAAAATAAAAATTGATCGCCACTATCTCAGAAACTACTATAGACATCTGGGTGTGCTCATTGAATTTAGAATGTCCTATCTGCCTGTATGCCGAATTTGAAAAGTCTCCAATACAAATTCCGGAGGTTCCAGAACTTCAGTTCGAAGGGGACTAACTTCAAAACGGTGAGTAATACAACACAATGGATGGGTTCGTTGAATTCAGCGTGTCATTTTCAATGTGTATACCGATTTAGGATCCAAGAGATTGTCTAATTTTGTCCAAAAAATAACTAATAGATTACCTGATCAAATGGATATTATCGGAGGTGTATTTGTAAAATTTGCGCCCCGGGCAAAGACAATTTGCTATCCTTTCAGTTCCATTTTGTCTGCGTTGATAATTTTTTTTTTTGGCCCTGGCTACGCGTTGCTAATTAAATTCAACAAAAAGAAAAAAATTGTCAAAAATACTTTGTGTTACGATAAAAATGTTTAGTCTATGTTTTATTGGTATGTTATGCAATTGCTTATTACGTGATCCTTTGTACATAACAAAAGACAAAGTGACGAAATATATAGTCGTAGGATAATTGAAATAATTGGATTTTCACGAAGATCCTAGGACGATTGCAAAAAACCGGGTAATTGGAATCCGGTTTTTTGCAAACATCCTGAATTTTTTAATTATCCTACGACATATATGTATATGCAGTGAGCATTCTGTGTTGTGACAGGATTTATCAAAATTTTCTTTAATGTGTTTTTATTGGTTTAATCGTTTTTACAATATAAAACCCGGGTCGCAGTGCCAAAACCCTGCCGACAATATAGTGTATTTGCTTGTATAGGGCCGTGTGGTTTTATACTTTTATTATGTGAAATTAAGTTTGTTTTTGGGCAAAATAAAAAATTTAACCCCTTAAAATAACATTTTTTTCTTAATTGTAATATTATTATCAATCTAACGTCTACACCGAATAAATACACCCTTCAATAAATAAGTCACTATCTGCAAACTAGTGTTTTCATAAAATTTGTAAATCCGGTCCTGTCGGGCCGATTTTATTAAAATTGTGGGGACACTTTTTAATCACTACCAAAGGGTTAAATTTCAACTTTGAAACGATTCGGAGAATTTTTTCGGTATTTTGGGGCCCAAAAACAGTTTTCAACCCCTAAAAACTACCCTTAAAATAGCCCGATTAGGCCCATTTTAAATAGGCTTCTTGCGGTGGTGGATTTCAACACGTGGCCCAAATTTCGTTGAAATCAATTAACTCTTTCGAAAGTTATCGCGCGTACACATATATATATATATATATATATATATATATATATATATATATATATATATATATATATATATATATATATATATAAATATATATATATATATACATATATATATAAACATTTTTAAAAATGGTGCCAAAGTGTTTAGGAGGTTATGAAACGTCGAGAAATTTTGGTCCGACCCCTAGGTCCCGCCATCCGACCGACGCCAATAGTGTATGTTGCCATATGGCAAATACACTAAAAATGTGATTGTATGGGTGATAATACTTGCAGATTGTGTATCAAAGGCGACATGAAGACTATTTTGACGACATTAAAATATGGCATATCATCATCGCGCCTGCGGTCGACCGGTTGTGTCGCCTTCTCAAATCTGCCGGGTATGTGGCCTTTTTGCCATATGGTAAATACGTCCCTGGACATAAGAGGATACGATATACTACAACAGAAGTCGTTAATAAATGGCGGCTTAAGGTATTAATTTTACTACTCTGTTAGATCTTATTAACCGACATGTATGTGTATTTTTTATATTAGTAATTTGTTCACTACGGTATAGTTCGTAAGCAGCGCCGGCCCGAGTTCTTGATCAGGGTAAAACGAGATTGTCTTTCAGCAACATCAACACTTGTTGAATTTAAATTAAATTAAGTAGCTTTAATTATTATACTTCTGCTTTCTTCAACATTAAGAACGTTTTCGCATTTGGCTTTTTGGCGCCCCTTGCCACCTGGCGCCTAGAGTCACCGCCCCTCTACCCCAGGGCTGACGCTGTTCGTAAGACTTAATTAATAAACAGTATAATAGCTATCGTTTGCTATAATTGTTAAAGAACACTCATTGTTACAATATTCCATTATTACAATACAGTCACTATCTGTAATAACATTTCCTTTTGAATTTTTAATTTTCGTTTTTCAATAAATTCTATTTAATAAAAAATCTCAGGCTCTTTTGTGTGCATGGTCGCTTATGACATTTGTGTCACAAATGTTATGAAAAGTACAGAGACTGCTTTTATTAGTTTTTATGTATTTGTGTAATGTGTAGTGTCTGTGAAATTCCAAATTGTTTATGTACAAAATTACGTGTATTATAAAGTTAATATTACTTATACCTACAAGGCCGTACCCAGGATCAAAGCTAGGGGGGAGGGGGCAAGCCATGGCCGTTCAATTTGTAACATTTAATCACGGAAAAGGTGAATGAAACCAAAATATTAAGAAAATTATGTATAATTATAGCAGTGCTTTATCAACTAAGTTATTACAATTATTTACTTGAAAAAAAAATTATTCTAGTTACATGTTTTATACTAGTATCATTTTTCTTGGATTTGTAGAAGTAAAGTTATTTCAAGAATTGTAAAAATCCCAGCAATCCCCTGCCCCTCGCTGGGTACGCCCTTAATACCATCTTGGTTTCAACAGCGTTGAAAAAATAGTTGTGAAAACGAAATTAAAGGCACAAGCTCCGTTACAATGGTTTTATTATTAAGAAACATGTTATGCAACTATAATGTAATCTTAAAGGGTTTGTGCGTTCAAATATATTTAAAATGCTCTTCACTATTTAAAATAACGAGCTTTGAAACATTGAGAAAACTACATAAACTCAGTGTCTAAGAGAAAACTAATTTAAAAACTTCAAGTTAATAATATTAACTTACAAACTCTGCATACAATATTATGCAGTACTACTTATCTACCTTGAATTTGAAAAGTTGCAAGGAATCTACATACGGTTTTCCAGATCCGATTCTTTAAACTGAACGAAAAAATTACAAATCATTTTTATTTCGTAAGAAAAATCATGCCCGAGATAGGCTCAATGTCCTAAGTACTTTTAAAATGTAAAGAAAAGTGGATTTTCGCATAACGGCTGTACGCTTGCACCGATTTGATTGGTTTTCTTTTTAAATGTTCATTTCAATGGTGGCTATTAATTTTGGTGCCAACTGGATCATTGGTTTTGGAAAAATTGGCAATTTTGTGTATATTGTACACACCGCCAACGAAATGTGCTCTATTAATGCTTTGCGCACCAAAACTGAGTTTCGTTCATTATTAGATCTAGGTTAAATGAGCAAGAAAGTTATTTAAATTGTAGCCTTTTGAAAAAGAGAGAATATGTTCTATAAAATGGAACCATTTTAATATTGTTTCAAGTTCATAATAACTCCTAAAGTTGCAACTGAAAATCGCGGACAGCAGTTGCCTGTTGGTTTATTCTAGAGGTGCAAATTATGCTTTATTCGGCTTCGTTTAGGGATGTATTAGGTGGTTAAATTTTTTATTTTTAGTTCGCATATGAATGCAATTTATTTGCATATATTGTCGACACGGTTTGACACTATGACACAAGTTTTTTTTTTAATTTCATATATCATAAGTAGTGAAGAATAACAGTGTTGAATAAAAAATTTAAAAAATAACTTTTTCTTTTTGTTGCAGATGGAAACCTTATTCGCCCTTGTTGAATCGACATCAAGTAGCTGGAAGAAAATCAGAATCTTGTATATTAAAAGAAACACTAAGCATTTACATCTAATATTATTGAAATATGTAATATCTATACTATGTTTATCTGAATGAATATGTTGCATTACTATATTTTTATTGTATTTGTAAAGATTGTAAGAAAATACACTCAAATTAACTAAAAGAATGATTGTATTTTTTTTAATTAAACGTAATAATACATAGCTTAACATTCGAAGATTTATTTTCATTTTTATTTGTACTCTATGTGTACTTGTGACTTGGTTGAACCGACATCTTGATTTACTAGCACAATACAGTTTATTATTGTTTCATACCTATGATTAATTAGTGCACGATGCTTTGCTCTAACGTTCTATTTGAGTACTAATTAATAGTAGTTCAACTGATTGACGTCCGATATCGCTACAATATTTTTTATCTATCAATTGCTATTTTTATTTTACTTTGCGTTCGCACTTTTGACGGTACATGATTTAATGGCATCTCGGCCACGACTTGTAAAACTTTGACTAGAAAAAACTCTGTTCTCCGCGACAGTACACAGAGAGTGGTCGCATAGTGATCATCTGTTTAGTACTGTACTGAGATTAGAGCTACGTCGCTGCGAATGGTATGCTCTATGCATGGCCAGCGAGGTCGGTCTGAGATTCGGCGTCAGATAGATGACTGAATTGTTGGGCATGTGCTTGTACATCGAGCAAATGCCCTACCTACTTAGGTAACTCCGTGACCCCTTCATTACAGCACGCATCAACTAGAAAATTTATTTCTTAATAAAGAATTTGAATTTAAAAAAAAAAATTTAAATAAAAAAGGAAAAAAATTCCAGATTTTCTGATTTTTGTATTAAAAAGCATATTTTTCACATTTTTGGTCATCTGCGCATGCGCACTCATGCAAATCGGCTAATTTTTCTTACTACGCATGCGCAGTAAGTAAATTTGTTGTTTTTTTTCAGGAATTGGTAGTGGCTGGGCATATATTCTCTTTTATATTAAAAAATTGTGAATCGAGAGAGGAATGGCCGACAGTCGATTTTTTTTGTGGCCAATAACTCCAGTTTACCGATTGCCGGCCCGATGATCATCCATTTTGTGACACCTCGATGTTAACACGTGCCATTTAAATTGGACTCGTACTCCAGACACCGCTTTTTGCGCCGATCCTCGTAACTGATGTGAAAATATCATACGACCTCATATGCTGCGCAATGTTGGCTCTCGCAGATGTAACAAACACAAAATCGTTATCCAACTAGTCTATCAACTGTTATGTAAAATAAAGCCTTTGAAAGGCGAAGTTCAGTGGTTGCTTTCGGGTGTCATTAAATCACATACCTTTTCAATATGTGTTCTTTTTACGAGCATTCTTTGAATGGCTCTATCTCTGAAACGGTAATAGATACAGACCTCTGGGTGCGCTCATCGAGTTTAGAATGTCGTCATCTGTCTGCGTACCAAATTTAAAACGTATCCGATAAATATTCCAGAGATTCCAGAAAATCAGTTTGAAGGGCTCTAGCTTCGAAACGGTGAGTGTTAGAGCGCAACGGATGGGCTCGTTGAATTCAGCGTGTCATTTTCTATAAGTATACCGAATTTGAAAAGGATTCAAGAGATTTGTCATTTTTGTCCAAAAAAAAAACCAAGGCTATAGTAAGGAAAAAATCTCGATTTTCGTCAAAAATCAAAAAGTCGTTTTTTGGTTTCTAACGGCTTAAACAACCTTAGACTAATATAGAATGACGTTTTAAATTCAAAAATAGGCCCTAGTTTGCGTCCGGTGGCCTTTTCAATATGTGTTCTTTTTACGAGCATTCTTTGAATGGCTCTATCTCTGAAACGGTAATAGATACAGACCTCTGGGTGCGCTCATTGAGTTTAGAATGTCATTTTCTGTCAGTGTACCAAGTTTAAGAAGTATCTGATAGGTATTCCAGAGATTCCAGAAAATCACTTCAAATGGCTCTAACTTCGAAACGGTGAGTGTTAGAGCGCAACGGATGGGCTCGTTGAATTCAGCGTGTCATTTTCTATAAGTATACCGAATTTGAAAAGGATTCAAGAGATTTGTCATTTTTGTCCAAAAAAAAAACCAAGGCTATAGTAAGGAAAAAATCTCGATTTTCGTCAAAAATCAAAAAGTCGTTTTTTGGTTTCTAACGGCTTAAACAACCTTAGACTAATATAGAATGACGTTTTAAATTCTAAAATAGGCCCTAGTTTGCGTCCGGTGGCCTTTTCAATATGTGTTCTTTTTACAAGCATTCTTTGAATGGCTCTATCTCTGAAACGGTAATAGATACAGACCTCTGGGTGCGCTCATTGAGTTTAGAATGTCATTTTCTGTCAGTGTACCAAGTTTAAGAAGTATCTGATAGGTATTCCAGAGATTCCAGAAAATCACTTCAAATGGCTCTAACTTCGAAACGGTGAGTGTTAGAGCGCAACGGATGGGCTCGTTGAATTCAGCGTGTCATTTTCTATAAGTATACCGAATTTGAAAAGGATTCAAGAGATTTGTCATTTTTGTCCAAAAAAAAACCAAGGCTATAGTAAGGAAAAAATCTCGATTTTCGTCAAAAATCAAAAAGTCGTTTTTTGGTTTCTAACGGCTTAAACAACCTTAGACTAATATAGAATGACGTTTTAAATTCAAAAATAGGCCCTAGTTTGCGTCCGGTGGCCTTTTCAATATGTGTTCTTTTTACGAGCATTCTTTGAATGGCTCTATCTCTGAAACGGTAATAGATACAGACCTCTGGGTGCGCTCATTGAGTTTAGAATGTCATTTTCTGTCAGTGTACCAAGTTTAAGAAGTATCTGATAGGTATTCCAGAGATTCCAGAAAATCACTTCAAATGGCTCTAACTTCGAAACGGTGAGTGTTAGAGCGCAACGGATGGGCTCGTTGAATTCAGCGTGTCATTTTCTATAAGTATACCGAATTTGAAAAGGATTCAAGAGATTTGTCATTTTTGTCCAAAAAAAAACCAAGGCTATAGTAAGGAAAAAATCTCGATTTTCGTCAAAAATCAAAAAGTCGTTTTTTGGTTTCTAACGGCTTAAACAACCTTAGACTAATATAGAATGACGTTTTAAATTCAAAAATAGGCCCTAGTTTGCGTCCGGTGGCCTTTTCAATATGTGTTCTTTTTACGAGCATTCTTTGAATGGCTCTATCTCTGAAACGGTAATAGATACAGACCTCTGGGTGCGCTCATTGAGTTTAGAATGTCATTTTCTGTCAGTGTACCAAGTTTAAGAAGGATCTGATAGGTATTCCAGAGATTCCAGAAAATCACTTCAAATGGCTCTAACTTCGAAACGGTGAGTGTTAGAGCGCAACGGATGGGCTCGTTGAATTCAGCGTGTCATTTTCTATAAGTATACCGAATTTGAAAAGGATTCAAGAGATTTGTCATTTTTGTCCAAAAAAAAACCAAGGCTATAGTAAGGAAAAATTCTCGATTTTCGTCAAAAATCAAAAAGTCGTTTTTTGGTTTCTAACGGCTTAAACAACCTTAGACTAATATAGAATGACGTTTTAAATTCAAAAATAGGCCCTAGTTTGCGTCCGGTGGCCTTTTCAATATGTGTTCTTTTTACGAGCATTCTTTGAATGGCTCTATCTCTGAAACGGTAATAGATACAGACCTCTGGGTGCGCTCATTGAGTTTAGAATGTCATTTTCTGTCAGTGTACCAAGTTTAAGAAGTATCTGATAGGTATTCCAGAGATTCCAGAAAATCACTTCAAATGGCTCTAACTTCGAAACGGTGAGTGTTAGAGCGCAACGGATGGGCTCGTTGAATTCAGCGTGTCATTTTCTATAAGTATACCGAATTTGAAAAGGATTCAAGAGATTTGTCATTTTTGTCCAAAAAAAAACCAAGGCTATAGTAAGGAAAAAATCTCGATTTTCGTCAAAAATCAAAAAGTCGTTTTTTGGTTTCTAACGGCTTAAACAACCTTAGACTAATATAGAATGACGTTTTAAATTCAAAAATAGGCCCTAGTTTGCGTCCGGTGGCCTTTTCAATATGTGTTCTTTTTACGAGCATTCTTTGAATGGCTCTATCTCTGAAACGGTAATAGATACAGACCTCTGGGTGCGCTCATTGAGTTTAGAATGTCATTTTCTGTCAGTGTACCAAGTTTAAGAAGGATCTGATAGGTATTCCAGAGATTCCAGAAAATCACTTCAAATGGCTCTAACTTCGAAACGGTGAGTGTTAGAGCGCAACGGATGGGCTCGTTGAATTCAGCGTGTCATTTTCTATAAGTATACCGAATTTGAAAAGGATTCAAGAGATTTGTCATTTTTGTCCAAAAAAAAACCAAGGCTATAGTAAGGAAAAAATCTCGATTTTCGTCAAAAATCAAAAAGTCGTTTTTTGGTTTCTAACGGCTTAAACAACCTTAGACTAATATAGAATGACGTTTTAAATTCAAAAATAGGCCCTAGTTTGCGTCCGGTGGCCTTTTCAATATGTGTTCTTTTTACGAGCATTCTTTGAATGGCTCTATCTCTGAAACGGTAATAGATACAGACCTCTGGGTGCGCTCATTGAGTTTAGAATGTCATTTTCTGTCAGTGTACCAAGTTTAAGAAGGATCTGATAGGTATTCCAGAGATTCCAGAAAATCACTTCAAATGGCTCTAACTTCGAAACGGTGAGTGTTAGAGCGCAACGGATGGGCTCGTTGAATTCAGCGTGTCATTTTCTATAAGTATACCGAATTTGAAAAGGATTCAAGAGATTTGTCATTTTTGTCCAAAAAAAAACCAAGGCTATAGTAAGGAAAAAATCTCGATTTTCGTCAAAAATCAAAAAGTCGTTTTTTGGTTTCTAACGGCTTAAACAACCTTAGACTAATATAGAATGACGTTTTAAATTCAAAAATAGGCCCTAGTTTGCGTCCGGTGGCCTTTTCAATATGTGTTCTTTTTACGAGCATTCTTTGAATGGCTCTATCTCTGAAACGGTAATAGATACAGACCTCTGGGTGCGCTCATTGAGTTTAGAATGTCATTTTCTGTCAGTGTACCAAGTTTAAGAAGTATCTGATAGGTATTCCAGAGATTCCAGAAAATCAGTTCGAACGGCTCTAACTTCGAAACGGTGAGTGTTAGAGCGAAATGGAGGGGCTCGTTGAATTCGTCAAAAATCAAAAACTCGTTTTTAGGGTTCCGTACCTCAAAAAGAAAAAACGGAACCCTTATAGGATCACTCGCGTGTCTGTCCGTCCCACTGTCAAAGCCAATTTGCGCCGAACTACTGGACCGATTGAGTTGAAATTTGGTGACCATGAGACGGGCGGTTCTGTATATAGTCTCGAGCGGTTTTGTATATAGTCCATAGAGAAGGGCTAGCCTCAGGGCACTGCTAACTACAGGAGACAGCTAGCCTCTGGGCACAGATTTTTCAAATGTAATAAGTATAAATACCTCTTTGTGTTTCTGGTGCCCTGTTACTAAAATGTTAAATTTTAAGAATTTATCAACAAACTATTTTTGTTTATCAATGCATTATGGTGGATCAGATCTATGGTATACGACAAAAGTGCCAAAATGTTTGAACTAATAGCTTTGAACTAATTTCGACTGATGTCGCTAAAAAAAAATATTTTAGTTTGGTTATCTAATAACATAACCATAAACAAAAATTACAGGTCCCTGTAAAAGACGCTGACAGCCGTTGAGCGTCTATAGTCTATCTTTCTCTCTCTTACGTTTGCAACGACATAATTGCTTTTGATAAAAATAAAACTGTTTTGTATGGAAAGTGAAGCAGCACTTTCCATACAAAACAGTTTTATTTTTAAAATAATGTTTAAACCACAATAAATCGATCATTAAACGTTTATTTAAATAAAATTCAAAGATACGATAATAACAAGTATTTCTATTTCAGTAATACACATTTAAAGGAATTTAAAATTCATATCTTGTACGAATGTCTTCCAATGTCTTTGTCACTTCTGCCGGCGTCCTTTCTAAAACTGCAGCTATACTTTTTTCGTCGGTTCCAATGTGTTGAATTGTTCGCACGAGTCGGCATCGATCACATTCTAAAAAATAAAGTTATGTTAACGCACTAAATCTTTGATGCTTTCAATATAACAACGACCGTCATCTGAAGCCTTCGATATGACGGTCGTCATCTAAATACAACGACCCTTATCTTAATATATCGGCCGTCATCTAAATTTAACGGCCGTTATATCGAAGGCTTCAGATTACGGCCGTTATATTTAGATAACGGCCGTTATATCGAAGGCTTTAGATGACGGCTGTCATCTAAATATAACGTCCATCATTACTACATCCACGGGTTTCAAATTTATAACTCAGCTATAACTATACTCAAATGAAAGGCTCCATTGGAAAGTGGCCATATTTAGTATTTACTACCAGAGAACAGATTTACAGGACGTATAGTGTATTCACAAATTTACTGCACACCAAAACTGGTGACTAACGAAAAATACCACTCTGTATTACACACAAACATTTTTTGAGCGATCTGTAAGTTACTATTGACCACTGCCAGTTTTTCTTTCCGCGTTAAATCATTTCCTTTTCCAGGCATTTTGTTAAATAAAATATTATTATTTTACTTTGGTTCCTACGTGACAAAACATTTTTCTGGCACAATTTTTAATTAAAAATTTGAAATTAATTTTACCTGTTTACTGTTTCCATAGCGATTTTGAATTTAAATCGCGTGTGTTTTTACCACCCATACACACTGAAAAAAGCTTAAGCATTTGTCTAGTGCTACCAACATAGAGCACTAATCTGGTGTGCAGTAAATTAGTGAATAATACAAAGTTTTAGGACGAAATAGATACTTAGTTTGTGTTTTTCGAAAGACTTACTTTTCTACGCGTCAACTCATTGCGGATTTGCGTTCAGCCTTTTAATCTGTGAAAAAGAAAAAAATATTAATAAAAGTGATCGAAAATTAACAAGTGACATATAACCTAAAATTGTTGGGTGGGATTGTATGTTCGTATGGAACAATAAAAAAATGGAGATTATAATAATTTGCGTTCACTATTTAATTTGTCAACAAAAAATATTTAATTATTAATAAGTGACCTAAAATTAACAAGTGATAAATAACCTAAAATTGCTTGATGGAACTATAAAGTTGGGACGAACAATTTTGTTGCTGTTCATAATGGCGGCTCAGGTTATGGCAGAGCTTGAAAGTGCATGCAGAATATGTTTAATGGAATTTCCAGGAACAATGACAGATATCCACCACAAACCCGCGGGGGCGAATAGAATTCGAGAAATAATAACCATTTGTATTCCAGTCAAGGTAAGTCTTTGATTTTCGAATTAAGAGAACTGTTCATCGACGAACAATAACAAAAATATAAATATTACAGATATGCGAAAATGATGGAGGACCAAGATTTATTTGTCCCCAATGCTTGACAAAGTTACAAATAGTCTTACAATTTCGTGAAAAAACGTTAAATTCTGATAAAATTTTACAACGCTTGTGGAAGGCAGTTCCAAAATCAAATCAACAAATCCCAATGGATAATAATTCTGTATCGAATTTAAAAACAAATACATCTGAATGTCTTTTATTAAATGCTTGTAGTCCAGTAAAGACAGTCTCGGACAGAAATCTTGCACAAAATTGCCCAGCTGTATCGATATTATACGATCGATTGACTGTGGAAAATATATCGGAAATTGATTCTAATAAAAAAACCTCACAGACATCATTTCCAAACTCAACAACAGTTCCGACAGAATCTCTACTTTTATCTCCTTATGGACTGAACAAAAATCGCCATTCTGCAATCACTAATACGTCAGATACATTATCTACGCCAGAACAACCACGAAGCCCAGTTTTTAAAATAACGAATCCAATATTTAATAGAATTACGACATCACTTACCAAAAAAGAGTCAGCAGATCAGCAGAGAATTAATGATAGTCTATCTTTTCCAGATTCAAAATGTGAACAAATTAAACCATTGATTAATAAATCGATTGAAGTCTCTTTGTCGCCGAAAAAGTCGAATTCTCCAACGAACGATTTAAAAACAAACAAAAAACAAGTGACTTCTGTCACTGAACTATTGTCAACAAACGTGGAAGACAATTCTACACCAGTTTATGAAACTGTTAATGATTCGAACTTAACCGATAGACAAGATTTTATCGATGATTTATTAGCAAATGCAGTTATTAAGGAACAAGTAAAAGATAGTGGAAGACAATTTTCGCAGCTTGTACCCGAAACAGATACGTCTGTCGGTTTAAATAAAGAAATTAAAAGAACCAAACCACAGTCTCGTGGAAAAAGAAAATTGTCCGATTTATCATCGGATTTTGAAACAAGTGTTTCAAAAAAACAAAAACGTAAAAAGAAACGATCTTCCAAAAAGAGGAATTCGGTTTCTCGTTCAAAACGCATTTCTGTCAATGATTTAGAAAACTTAAGTATGGATAGTTTTGACGATTTAGTTGCATCAGCGAATGATGTGCCAAATTCTAAAAATCCAAATGAAAATCAGGAGACTGGTAATGAAGTAACGGAGCAAGAATCAGTAATGAATGAAGAAAGATTGAACTTACAGAAAAGTTTGGACGAAACGGCACAAGCTATTGACGAGTTATTTGGCGGAACGCCTCAAGAAAAAGAAAACGTCGAGAATAATTTTGGAAGTAACGAAACGCCCGATAGTGATAAAAAAATCAGCCTGAGAGATAGAAGTAAAATAAGAATACGGAAATTATCCGAGGACGGGTCCGATTGTTTTGATGATTCCGACGCCGATGAAACATGGGATTTGCATAATGCCGAAGACGATACGTCAAATGAATCGTTCGATTCAGATCGAAGCGAGAACGATCGATTTAAACGTAAGAAAGTTTTTAGGGGTTCCAGAGGACGGCCTAAAAAACTATCATCTATATTAAATGCATTTTTTGTAAATAGTGAATCTAACATTGACACTGAGGTAGTAAACAGTGAACAAGAATTAATTGCTAGTGCAGAGCCAACAGCTGTAAGTTCGACACCTGAATCTAAAACACCGGAATCTAAAACTCCTGAATCTAAAACGAAACATAAAAGTAATAAATCAAGTCCGTCATATAGGAAGCCAGGTCTGTTGAGTAGCAGACCGGGTCCGTTGAGTAGCAAGCCAGGTCCGTTGAGTAGCAAACCAGGTCCGTTGAGTAGCAAACCGGGTCCGTTGAGTAGCAAACCAGGTCCGTTGAGTAGCAAGCCAGGTCCGTTGAGTAGCAAGCCAGGTCCGTTGAGTAGCAAGCCAGGTCCGTTGAGTAGCAAACCGGGTCCTATAAGCAGCAAATCAAAACCGGGACCTAAAAGTAGTAAATCTCCGAAATCTGTTCAAAGTGAAAAACAAAACAGTGTAGACAATAAAAGTACAAATAGAAATGTGAAAGTACCTCTGGTTGTTAAAAAAACAATCGACAAAAAAACACGAAAATTCATCGATTTTATTGTCATTGACGATGACGACGAAGATGACCCGGTAATAACAGAATCGAATGACAATGAATCGTTAAAGGAAAAAGAACCGGTACCAAATAATGTAACTGAATCGAGTAAAGACGGTACCGATCAGCAGGACAAAGAGAACTCTGCGAACGCTCAAGAAACAAACGAAAGTGCAAGCAAAGAAGTACGACCGGTTGTGTATGCCCAGATATCGGAATGTGAGCATTGCGAAAATTGGTTTACGATGTCGGAAACCGAGTTTGTGGACCACGTCAAGGAATGCAGGACGATGATACACAGTTGTCACTTGTGTAAGGGACGATTTAAAGATATCGCCGAATTGCAGAATCACCTCGGTAAAAAACATTTAAAAGAACTTCAGGTATGCACCAGGTGTTCGAAATTGTTTTATTCTTTGGCGCATTACTGGAATCATCGGTGTGACGAAGAGAAAACGAGGACTGAAGAAGAAGTGGAGATTGTAGATGATATAAAAAAATACCAGTGTGGGATTTGTGACCGAAATTACGAACACATTAGGTTTTTTATATTACATTTCGAAAGAACACATAATACACCTGCAAATAATAATGTACCTCTGACACTCAATGATTCAGACTAATAATGTTGATTATTTTTGGGAAAGTGTTTTGAATCGTGCATAAGTACCTAATATAGCCTCAAATATTTATTATTTTTAATAATATTGACTCTACCAACAGTAATAGATATATTAACAAAATGAAATTACTTGCTGTACTGTTCAATGGTTTTTATTGATATAAAATACAACGTTTCAACCAAACTTTGCGGTCCTTTTCAAGTTTCAAACTTGAAAAGGACCACGAAGTTTTTTTATAAAAACCATTGAACAGTATACCAATTTTCAAATTATAGAGGTTTGTGTTTCCAAAGGATTCAGAACTGTAAAATAAATGGTCGTATGCCATCTGGAGGGAAAATAATTTTACTGTAAATGCTGGAACAACAGTTTGTGAAGCCCACTTTATTAAAGTTTTTGCCACAGAAAGGGAAATTACAGACAGAAAAACTAATTATATTTATTTAAGCGATCACAGATTTACTTTGAGTTATTCTTTATTTAAATAACGCCACTTAGGAAGGGACATGTACGGATTTGGTTTTTACTACTGTCCATAGTGAAAACCAATCATAACTTAGGTCGTTATGTACCTGCTGCGATCTATGTTACGCTTGTCAAGTGTCCATTGTTATAAGTTGTTTTTTTTTAAATCAGTGATTACGTTTGTGATAAGTTGATAAACGCTGGACGGATTTCAGTTTAGTACAAAGCACCAATTGGAAATTAACGGCTCACAGATCAAATCCTGCCCTTGAAGCAGAGACAGAAAAAATCTGTCTGTCCGGTCGCCATTTATCGCGTGGTACATGGACCTAGTTTTTACTAAAGTTAGTACTAAACAGTGTTTGGTCGACACATTTATCCCAGTCATTTAGAAAAGTGCAAATAGGGCCTAGCGAATTTGTTTTTGGGCTGCGAAATTTTCGTGGTTGATTGTTGCTGTACTGACTTGAATCTCATCTAAATTTAACTAGTTTGAAAATTAATCAATTGTAGTTTTGTTGTACGAGAAACTGAAGGATCATTTTTATGTATATAAAATGTATGAACACAAAAATGTATATAGAATGAATATAAGAAAATTACTTGATAAATAAAATATTTTCACTGTAATAAATTGTATAATTGCATATTATTTCATTTTAGAAACATTTATTATTAAAAAAAGAGCCGTCGTGGGATGCCTGATAGATGTGAAACGTAAATTTATTTTTATTAAAATCCGATTTTAAATCGTCTATTTTGGATTAAATAAACTGTCAAACTAGGCTTATTGTCATATGGGAAGAATAGTACATATTCAGCGCCGGCCCTGGAGTAGACCGAGAAGAGCGGTCGCTCTAGGCGCCAGGTGGCAAGGGGCGCCAAAAAAAACAATTGAAAAACAATTTCCAGCACAAAATAAAATTTTGAAATTAACACCCAACACTAATTTAATTACATAGCGGTAGGAAAAAGTAGATTTTTGAAATTTTGAGACATTTTTTATTTAACATAAAACCGGAGTAAAATTACGTGAAACGTCGACCAAAGGGCGCTGAAAGGTAATCTTGCTCTACCCTGATCAAGGGCTGGGGCCGGCGCTGCACAGATTTTTCGTTTATTTTCAAACAAAACATGAAAGTTAAGATTTTTTTATAGAAATTAGAGATTTCCGAAACGTCAGTGCATTTTTCATTTGCCCAGACACTGCTCATAAAATAGAGCAATGCAGTTGAACAGTTGGTACTCAATAACCTTAAAGAGCGTATTAAACGGAGACACAGGTGAAGTCATACCATAAAACACTTTCCAGGTGAAATAGCGCCCATTGAATTACTTTACAGTCACAATAATTTTATCTGAGCATAAAAATCAACCGACACACATTCTCATAAATTTACATAGTGGCGACATCGGTCGCAAAAGTCGTCAACTGACATTGGAATGCCATTCATAAATTTCAAACACTACCCACCTCGTTTTGTAGCACTACCATAAAACACTTTCCAGGTGAAATATTGAATTATTTTACACCCACAATCATTTTAACTGAACATAAAAACAGTTTTCAATACCATAAAATCATAATTTTAAAATATATTGTATCATTTTACATTTAATCATAAATTTACATAGTGGCGACATCGGTCGCAAAAGCCGTCAATTGACATTGGAATGCCATTCATAAATTTCAAACACTACCGATCTCTCTTTGTAGCATTAAACATACATAGCGTTGTCTTATTCTCTCTAAGAATTTTTTACAACCAAGTAATTTTAAACAGGTGTATCGTAGTATTTTCTTCCGCATTCCAATGTAGGCGCCATTATGAATGATTTACACAACGCGGGAACATTCAAAACGTTTTACCAAGAATATAAATACTTAAAAAACATTTTTTAACAACCTTGATAAGATTTTATTCCGTGTATTTAATTTAGATCAAAATTTATCTTTATACAATGTGAATTATATGAATATCTTCGAAGATATTACAGATTTAAAAATGACTCGCAACAAAATCATTATGGTGTACTTGTTTGGTGAGACCGACATAGTATTAATTCTTATCCAATAAAACTAGCTATCTGTAATAGCTAGTTCAAAATCCCGGGCGAAGCCGGACCGGGTCGTTAGTATTTATGTAATGAAATAATTTTGCATCTTAAAGTAATTAATAATAAATACTAATAATAAGTTCTTGGAAAATGAGGCAAAAGTGAATAATGTATTTACTTACATGATTTTAGTATGAATAAAATATGAGATACATTTAAATACGATTCAGACAAAATTACATACCTTTTAACTTAAAGAAAATCTGCCAATTAAAGTAATTACTATGTTGGGAAAACTTATATCTAATTTAAATGTTAAAGCCTTTAAATAATTTATGACAATATTACAATTTTCGGTTAATATTTTTTTATACTTATTTAAATTTATTTTCAATGCAGTTGGGACTTCGAAACCAGACTGAAATTTTGTAAATTGTTTACTACGGTGCAGTTCGTAAGACTAATTTAATAAACAGTAGGTAAAATAGCTATAGTTTGCTATGGTTGCTAAGAAGCACACATAGTTACAATGCTATATTCAAAAAATTTATTTTCAAACAACTGTTATAATACGCGCCACGGTTCTAAAAGGTTCTGAAGTTAGTCACAAACAGCGTCGCAAATGCATATTTTGGAGCCGTCCTGGTTGTTTTGTGGGAAAGGAAGACTCCCACCACCTCTTAGTTACCGGCACAGAACGTGCGCTCGTCGGTGATTGGTTATCGCTGGTTGTCGTGTCACTTGTCGCTTTTCTGCTATAAAGTACAGTCTAGTACGCTATTGTTAAGTTGTTTCTTTGATTGTTAATGGATCAAGATGCCTAATACAGTTTTGCATAGACAAGCACGAAAAATATGTTTTTGGATGACTTTATGCACGGAATTAGACCTTCAGATTAAAGAAAAATAAAAAAATTAAAAATAATAATATAGCGGGAGTTTGTAGTTTTTCAATCGACTTCAGAACCTTTTAGAACCGTGGCGCGTATTATACCGTCGGAACTTAAACCCGAATCTTTCCACTTTCATGGTGGAATGAGTTATCAATTACTCTACGGTGCCATACCTAAACAGTTAATTTTCTCATAATAAAGCAAATTGTAGCTGTAAATTTACATCATGCGAGAATGTGGAAAGATTCCTAGCGGTAACAGTTGTTTGAAAACACATTTTTCTAATATTGTCAGCACCGGTTCTGAGGTAGAGCAAGAGAAGCGGTCGATCTAGGCGCCAGGTGGCACGGGGCGCCAAAAAGCCAAATGCGAAAAACAATTTCCAGCGCAAAATAAAATTTGATGGAGCCTTTTGAGAGGTGCGGAGGCAGTGTTGCCAGATCTCATTATTAAAATTTAACAGATTTTATAATTTAGTGACTGAATGAAATTAACAGTAAATATTAATTTAATTAAATAGCGGTAGGAACTTTCTTAATGTTAAAGAAGCAGAAGTATAATAATTAAAGCTACTTAATTTAATTTAAATTCAGCAAGTGTTGATGTTTGCAATTAAAGTTGATTTTTGAAAAATTGGAACTTATTATTTATTTAACATAAAACCAAAGTACAATTTACGTCAAGCGAAAGCGTCAACCAAAGGGCATTGAAAGACAATCTCGCTCTACCCTGATCAAGAGCTAGGGCCACCGCTGAATATTGCATTGTTGGGTGTTTATTAATAATTATAGTAAACGATAATTGTTTATTGAATTTTTGTTTCCAAGTTTCATCAGAATCAGCTCAGTCGAAAGTCAATTGAATTGTTTCAACAATGAATTTTATCGAACAAGATATAGCCATAGTGTCGAATCTTTTAACAGTGGCTGCTTGCTGGCCACCAATTTATTACGAAATGAAGAAACCCCAAGCGTTTTTCTATTATGTCTGGGCTAGATTTTTGCTTTTTTCCGGCATTGTAACTTTGTTTGGTGAATGGTATTCCATCTATTTGGTTTGGAGCAATGGAGCCGACATTATCGTCCTCATGGAAAGTGTCACTGCGTCGTTTGGAGGTTTCTTAACGTGTTGCAAACATTTTATTATGGCTTACAAAAAACAGGAACTTTATGAGTAAGTATTTATCGATTAATTTTTAAGGTGGCTGATGGCTGATTCGAACTGTGGTCGCAAAATTCATTTTAGCACTGTTTTTATTACGTATGATTAAGCATTAAGTTTCACAAAATTTGGCCTGTACTAAAAACTGAATAAATATTTCTTTATACGGCACTTCACGAGATTTCGAATTACGGGAATATTTTGTAACCGTTCAAATTGCCTGGAAACTATATTTTCAGATTAAAAAAATATTGTTAAAGGTAGTGCTAGCGTGGTATAATAAAGAAAAATCACTTTTCGACAGATTTTGCTCATTTTTTTTCATAGGCTCTAAATAACGTTTTCTAATAAATCCCCGGATCCCGACGTTTTGATCGTTTAGAACGCGAGAGAATTAATGACAAAGTTTGCAATTTTCACGGTCAGCATATGAAAATTGCGAACTTTGTTATTAATTATCTCGCGTTCTAAACGATCAAAAATTCTGAAACTTCGGGATTTATTATAAAACGTTATTTTGAGCCTATGAAAAAAAATGAGCAAAATTTGTCGAAAAGTTATTTTTCTTGTATGTAGATTAAGCAGGAAATTGAGGCATAAGATAACAATTTTTTATTTGTTCTCTTTAATGATCAACGTTTCGGAACATTAAAGAGAGCGAATAATAACTGTTATCTTATCGCTGTCGGAACGCTCTGAATTTAAAGCCAAAAATAGAGCTTCGGCTGTCAACTGATTGTAGACTTATTTGTCAACATTCTGCAAAAATTCTTTCTCTATAAGGAAGATAAAGGACAAATCTAGGTCTCTAATGGACTACTTTTGTAATTTATGTACGATTTACTAGAAAAAATTTGGCATTAATTGTGCTAAAAAAACACACTTTTTCAATGTCACACTATGACCTTATTCGTACTTATTTCACAAAACTGTTCCATCACAAACGTAAAGTGACTCTTCCTTTTTCGGAAAAGTTTTTTAAATCTTCAAAATATTTTCAAAAATTAGAGTAATCAACTGACAGCGGCACCCTTGCAAAAAAATTTTTTAGCCTCGTAGTTGGCACCAGCAAAAAATTGAAACGTGCGGATGATTTGTGCGAGACAGAGCTAATGAAGGTCACACCCACAATATTTCTTTTGCCTACCTCGCCCCTTATCTCTGGATCTCAACACAAACTAAATTCAGAGCGTTCCGACAGCCTTATGCCTCATTTTCATGCCTAATCTACTTACATTATTTTAATAAAGAGGTGATACTAAAATTAAAGTTATTTTTCTTATTATACCGCGCTAGAATTACCTTAAATTTTTGTGTATTTTTCGAGCGGGATCGATTTTCAAAATTCTTCAAAGCTTTTTTTATGGGGAAATATGTGTGGTCACAATCGAAGGTCATTGTCAACTCAGATTTTCTAACAATGCTTTCCGCAACATTCAAAAGTTTGAACCTTCTAATTGATTGATATTTCCTTATTAATTTACAGGTTAATAAAAAATATCGACGTTGTCCAATCAGCTGCCCTAATAAAAGATAACACTAAAGACGTGAAAACTATGAAAGAGAAATTTTATTCTGAAGCTCGGCTGGTCGAGCAAATAATGTTGTTCATAATCACGATTTTACTAATCTCTTACATGGCTCAACCAATGTACCAATTGTTTTTCAGAGGAGAAAGAAATTTTCCACTTCCCACCGCGTTTCCGTTAAAAAACGATAAAAGCACGCCGGCTTATCAAATATTATCCTTTATTGAACTAGGTTTTGGAGTCGTCATTGCAACAATTTTTATTGGCGTCGATGGTATTTTTGTTTCGTTGGCCTTATTTGCTTGCCACCATTTTAAGGTTTGTAAAAAGTACCTTATAGCTAGGAGCTATTAAGCATTTTTGGGTAGTTATTTGAGGCACTGTGAAAATAACTCTTTAGTAATATCCGAATACAAAAACACGGACCTGGCTGAAGGGTAGCTTGGCTTAACCGACTAAACATATTGATCGCCTGGCAGGTAAAATGTCCCACCGAAACGACCTGTTTTTTTGAATATGTATACTATTGCAAATGTGTCTCAAATATAATTTTTAAGTCTTAAAAAATATAATTTTGCAAACACCTGGCTAAGTTTTAGACCCGATTAAAAAATCTGGATTTTTTATTTTTCAACTCCTTAAATACTAAATTTCAAGGTATTAAAATAAAAGAATGTCTCAAGGATGCAAAAATTTAAAAATCGGTTAAGTCGGTTACACCCCGCTACCCTTCAGCCAGGTCTGTGTTTTTGTATTCGAATATTACTAAAGAGTTATTATACAAATCTTTTCAGTGCCTCAAATACCTATCCAAAAATGCTTAGGTGTGTTGGTAATACAGAACTCTTCGGACACAATTGCATGTTTATTGGTCAGATTCGATCAGACTGTTCCCCGAAGACGGCCTTCAGCAGGAGGCACTATTGCCTCCAAACTAACACGGTTTTGTACAGTTGCGACATATACATTTTACAATATACATTTTTGAAATGAATCTTCTTTACGCACGGTAGAGTAAATCGAGTTTATCTGATGAAAAGTTGCAACAGTATATAAATAAACAACACTAAACAATTCCCATGTAATAGATATTTATTCTGTAAATGTCAATTTATATTTTTTTTATATTACGCATACTTTGCGTAAGATTCACTTCTGTAGAATGTAGTGTAAACTACAAGATTCAATTTTCTTTATTATCCTAATTTAGATACTTAAAATGGAATTAGAAGTTGCGGCCCAACTGCAGGACAACGAAAAATCCAACGAATATTTAGATAAATGTGTTCGACATCACAACATTGTATATAAGTAAGATTTTTCGATTTTCTGATAAGCTATTTTGAAAAATTCATAAATCAATTTTATACAAGTGTGTAGGCTTTCACGGCCGGTACTGTTCCAAATCTTCTTGATTTCCGAGCTTATAGACCGTGGTCAATTGATATTTCTACCTGGCGTTTCGTCTACAACTGCGTTAGACATTATCAAAGGCGGTGTGGCAGCGAATGAAGTGTCCTCTTCCTCCTTGCTGGCTCCCAGGTAAGTGTGTCGATGACCGGTGTCTAAGCGGATGTTTTCTGCTCGGTCGTAGTAGGAAGTACGGACTACGACCGAACAGAGAAGACACACTTACCTGTGAGCCACCAAAGAAAAGGAGGACACTTCGTTCGCTACCACACCGCTTTTGATAATGTCTAACGCAGTTGTAGACGAAACGTCAGGTAGAAATACCAATGGATCAGCCTACAAGCTCGGCAAACCGAGAAGATTTGAAATCAATTTTGTTTCAGTTTTTGCAAATTACTGGATGCCACATTTGCACCTATGGTTTTAGTTACTTTTGTGTTTAGCGGCTTGACATTGAGTTTCGTTGGATTTCAATTAATGTTGGTATGTATAAAACACTGATCTCTAACTGTATGGATTGTGGATAGGCCTGGTACAACGCCTAAGAAAAAGTGTGCACGGTGCGCCCAGAGAAGTTTTCACTTCAAAGAACTAGTATTTTGTGGAAGCTGCAAGACGTTGATGACCTCAGATATTGAGCGTCTATAATCTACAATCTCTCCCTCACTCTGTCTAGCTGCTATTTGGTACAGATATTACGGTTTAACACAATGGCCGCCACTTACAATCCATATATTAGAGATCAGTGGTATAGAATCTTTAAATATTATTCAAATACAATTTTGAATTTAACAACTGAAATAACTGTTTTAGACTTGGGGAGATCTAAGCAAAATATCGCTTTACGTGACATTTTTTACAATAATTTCTATTTCTTTGTTGTGGTTTTGTTTCTACGGAGAAAAGATAACACAAGAAGTAAGTTATTTTTCCTTTGTATAATAATATGAAGAGCCTTATTGTTTTTGGGGAAAAATCGGCGCAGAAATCTATAGTCGTTTTTCCGTTTGATCTATTATAACTCTTTAATTATACATCCGATTGAAATGAAATTTTGTATACATATAGGGAATACTGAAACTCAAATTATAGCGCACTTAAGGGGCTGGGGGGGGGGGTAACAATATATAAAAGATAAGCTGTCTGTATTTCTGAAATTGCTTAAACTAAAAACGCGAAAAAATACTCTTCTTAGAAAATAAAGTAATACATGTTCGACTGTATTTTGAACTCATCTACTCGACCGGGGCGGGGGTAGATTTTGTATAAAAGAATTGTGGGTACAATCTATACCAGGTGGACGAAGTCGCAGGTAAATTGCTATTTTTTATATTATGATGGTATACTTTTCATAACGGTTAATTTTTCCAAGAGAGTTTTGTAAAAAAAAATGTTTCAAAGCCTCACAGTTTTGGAAATACAGTGTAAACTCTTTATAACGAAACTCAAGGGACCGAGCATTTTTTATCGTTATAGAGAGTTACCGTTATATGGAGTGAAGAAAGAAAAACAACGAAATTAACAATAATCTTTAATATGTATGTTTTTGATAAAATTGTATTTTCTTATGTATTCTATCCATCTCTTGATATGTGGTGGAATCTTCTTGATTAAACAATAAAACTTTTTCTAAAGGTTTAGTCGGCGTCTTTTATAACCTAATAAGATAACATAAACAATAACACCGACAATGACGATTTTCTGTGTCTAAATATGAACACATTTCTTCGTAATAGAGAATGGCTGCTGCGCTATAAAGAGTGTACCAATGTATGGGTTTTAAGGTAAACCAACCAAATTGTGATCTTTTCTATGATATAGAGAGTTTATCGTTATAAAGAATAATGTTATAAAGAGTTTACACTGTATTTTGAAAATAAAAAAAAATCAGCTGTCCTTTTGCCCTGAAGATCTGTCAAAAATAAATTAGTTAGGAGCTGATGAACATGTTTAAATGCTTAAATGAATAGCAAATTTCGTAATATTTATTGCTAGTCGTTACCCGCGTCACCGCATTTATTATGATATGTCAAATGCCAATACTTTTGAAGTTGAAATAGTTCTGTCGCCCAATTGGCTGTAATGTTTTTTTTTTAATAATATATGCTAATGATTCAAGGGAAGGACTCGCTTAAAGCAATAATTTTCGTAAATGTTTTTCTAATTTCAGGCATCTTCAGTAGGTATTCATATTTTTCATACCGATTGGTTGAATAAGGACCTTCAATACAAGAAGAAAGTTCTTTTTATAATGGCACGATCACAAGTTGACTTTTACATCTATGGCTACAAATTTACAAAAGCCACACTGGCCAATTTCGGAAAGGTAAAATAAATTGTTCGAGGATTGTACGAAAATCGCGTGTTTTACAATAATTAGGTGCCCAGAACTTACACACTTTTTTTGTAATATGTGCCTTGAGTGACGCAAATTGAAAGTTGCACAGTTCAAAAGTAACGTGTTTTCGTCCCTCCGGATCAAGGTCACTATAAATATACATGATACAAAACGTTCTGTGTGTTACTTGGGCGAAATTGGCAATTGCGTGTCGCCGTCGCTAGGTTCTAGCGAAGAAACGTCACCCTCGTTCGTAATCGTTCATTTTCTGCCCTTGTTTGTCCACAGATACTGAATACTGCGGCTTCTTATTTCACGTTGCTGTTATCCGTAAGTCAACCAAAAGCAAACTAAAATAAGACAGAATGCTTGTTTGCTTTATTCATTTATTTAATGGGCGCGACACGATATAACGTAATTCTTTTTGATGGGTGTCATTTCAAAAGTGCGTAACTCAAGAAACCTAAACATTGCAGGAGAACACACGTTCTTTAACAGTTTGTGTTGAATAATAGACAAACCTATTTTAGAATAAAGAGTTATCCACTTTTGGAACAGAACCTTTCATTTATCTGTAGTATATTTTTAGTGTCAACAAAATTTATAAGCTAGAAAGCACTTAATAAAACTGAAATGTATTCACAACCATATTTATGCGTACTTTATTTATAATTACGAGTAGTTAAGGTTTAAAAGAAGGATTGTAGATTATAGACGCTCAACAGCTGAGGTCATCCATGGTCATGGTGTAGACTCAGAAGCGTAGCGTGCCTTGGCGGGGCCCCGTATAAAAATTTAATTGGGGGCCCTTCCCACGTTGAAGTAAATGACTTAAACGGGGAAATCCCGCAACCCGCGATAACCGATGTAGGGTGTTGCCACCTTTTGAACGCACGCTTTACGCGAGAAAAAAAGAAACTGCTTTTTTTGACTTTTGTCATTTCTGAAATAAAAAAAAAATTGGGAAGTTTTTATTAATTTTTGCTTGCGCAGTTGGGGGCCCCCGTAGCCCGGGGGCCCCGTATAAGTGATACGGCAGATACGGCGGTAGCTACGCCTCTGTGTAGATTGTAGAATCTGTATTCAGTAAAAAGCATTTCAGATCATCCTATTCTCACATATAAAATAATAAGATAAAATCGGCCTTCAAAATGTAAATTAAACAAAAAAGTGGTAGAATGTGCATCGACTATTAGTTTTTGTGTATTTTATTATAAATACGATTTAACGCGACTATTGAACTTGAAAATGTCGACTTCCATCGTGAGTATGCAAATATTATACCAATTTTTACATCTTCAAATACCGTTTACGAGTTCATTAACTTTTGTCAATATTTGAAGAAAAAAACTAATGTCGATTAATGTAGATTAGAGAAAATAAGCTGGGTGATCTTATAAGGGTTCCGTTTTTTCGTCGGATGTACGGAACTCTTAAAATGGATGAAATGAGGAGAAATGAAATATATTCGTAAATCAAAAGACCGGGTCCCAGTTCTTAATCATCTGGGAAAGGGGGGCAGCGCCCGCTCTAGGGGCAGGCCACCCCAAAATGGTGTACGATTGTGGCCTTCCATGTTCTGAATATTTTCGTTTTAATATAATCACTTGGTGTATTATCGCAGTTTCCTAAAAGGAGCTCTCAGTCCAGTAAGCGCAAAATTTGATAGCAACGCGGGTAAAGGCTGGTTTAAAATATTAATTTCCTAGAAAAATTATAGCTTATGGGATTTAAAACATTATTTTCTTGGAAGGTAAAAATCACTTATGGAACAGGTAATTTATTTATTCTACAAAGCTCATTACTTTAGCGGTATATTTTTTTGTTTTATTTTCTAAACAAAGATAAGCGAGTTTAGAAAGAGACATATGTATGTAAATTAATGTATTAGGCTTGGAAATAGATAAAGAAAAGAATAATTACAGGCTTCTAGCTAAGAAAACATATTTTTATCTCTGTTATAAATCTATTTCAGGGTAGAATTCACATATTAATATAACTTATAACGTAAATAAGATATATTACAAAAAAAGAGTGATACAGATCTGCAAAAGCAGGCCAGTATTGAAAAGATTTTATTTTTATATCGTAGATAGATAGTTTTTGTCAACTGATAATGATGTAGCATTAAGGTTACTATTTCCACCTGTTCAATGTGACCCCTTTTTCACCCGCTCTATCTGAATATGTAAAATGCGCTTACTCACGTTTCGGAAATCTAATTTCTATGAAAAATCTTATTTAATCTTTGATGTTAATGCTTGCAAATTAAAAGTATGCACCATTCTTGTGACTTTTGGCCAAGTTTTTACAGTGTATTTGATCGAAATAAACGATTTAAAATCAAATAAAAACGAGAAAATTAGCATATGTTTTACACAAATTTTTGTACAGAACAAACTAAATTTGAAAAAAATTATTGAGCAAACCAAATTTGTCACTATTTTTAACATACGTTTGTAAAGAAAAAACTTCAAAATGTTAATTGGCCTTCCCGTTATTCGAGATCTCATGACGTGCTGTAAAAAAATATTGACCAAAATCGCATTTTTTTATTCAATGTTTAGGACCAAAAATTTTTAAGCAGCAAGTTAAACATTGTGAAGCTTAATTCTTAATCGCAGCTAATAAAAACAGAAATAAAATGAATTTTGCGACCACAGTTCGAAATTTCCCGAGAGAGGGATCAGTCATCTAAAGATTCAACAATACAGTAAGACCTCGCTTAACGCTTTCATAATTACGCGGTTTCAAAACAAAAACAGTTTGACCACTATAACGTAAATTATGGATCAGTTTATACAAAATGATTCAAATGTTGAGTGAAGTTCAAAGGCAAGACGAAGTGTCATTGATGCAATATCTTGCTATCGACAATAGCTTGCTGAACGAAACAGAAAAACGCAAACGAAATTTGATGACTTCTTCACAAAAAACAAAAAGTGTCAAATGAGGAACCTTCCTCATCGCAAACATAACTTCTTACTCGAACTTTTATTTGATTTTCATGAATTTTTTGTGAACAAAAATCGATATTAGAAATAAATAAATCTATAATTAATGTGATAAAAAAGTATTACCAATAAATGTTACAAAATTAAACAAAAAAAAAACTAACAAATTTAATTATTCTCGGTTCTGTTCCACTCATGCCTATTGTACGCATTAATCGTTTAGCGCTGTTTCGTATAGCGTAAGAACTTATGGGAACGTATCTCCCGCGTTAAGCGGGGTCTTACAGTACCTACTTATTAGTGTATTTGCCATATGGCAACATACACTATTGGCGTCGGTCGGATGGCGGGACCTAGGGGTCGGACCAAAATTTCTCGACGTTTCATAACCTCCTAAACACTTTGGCACCATTTTTAAAAATGTTTATATATATATATATATATATATATATATATATATATATATATGTGTGTGTGTGTGTGTGTGTGTGCGGGCAATAACTTTCGAAAGAGTTAATTGATTTCAACTAAATTTGGCACACGCGTTGAAATCCATCACCGCAAGAAGCCTATTTAAAATGGGCCTAATCGGGCCACTTTAAGGGTAGTTTTTAGGGGTTGAAAAATGTTTTTGGGCCCCAAAATACCGAAAAAATTCTTCAAATCGTTTCAAAATTGAAATTTAACCCTCTAATAGTAATTAAAATATGTCCCTAAAATTTTAATAAAATCGGCCTAACAGGACCGGACTTACAAATTTTATGAAAACGTTATTTTGAAGATAGTGAATTATTTACTGAAAGGTGTATTTAATTTGGTATGAAGGTTCGATTGATAATAATATTGCAATTAAGAAAAAAAATGTTATTTTAAGGGGTGTATTAAGGAGTAAAATTTTTTATTTTGCCCAAAAACCAACTTAAGTTCGCATAATAAAGCCACATTGCCTGTATAAGCAAATACACTATATTGTCGGCAGGGTTTTGGCACTGCGACCCGGTTTTTTTTTTATTTTATCGTTATGTGATCGCGCGCCTCCCGCAGCTGTTCGAGAAAACAATTTCAATCTGTAAGATTTTATCGACAAGAAAATCGCCTCCCAGCATGCTTTTCTCCAAGAACAAACAATAGTCAACATTATTCCCGAATGGCGTCAGTTTTAATCGCGAACTGATCGCGCGTCCCTGAGCGGCGGCACGTCTGCCAGATCGTCCCGAGACAAACAACCTGTTGTTGAGAACGCCGCACCATGGTCAGGCCATGGCGAGACTCGACGAGTTCAACAGGCAAGTCCATGGCTAGAGAAACGTATTGTCGGTGGTATAGATTATAGAGGAGGTAGCTAACGTATATATAATATGTACCTCATATCCGGTCTGACGCGAACAAAAGAACACGAATCGCAATCACCGAGCAGCGGTAAAAAGTAGCTAGATAGCTCGACAATCTACATACTAATATTGTTAGACTCATGTATTTTTATTCAAAAATGAAATATAGGATTATTTTTTGGGGTGCTGCAAATACTGATTTAATCTTTAAAGCACAAAAAAATGTGTTCGCATTCTGGCCAAAATAAATCCTAGAGATACATGCAGAGGAATTTTTAAGACACATGAACTCATGTCATTGCCTTCTGTTTACCTTACATTGCCTTCTGTTTGAGTGTATTGTGTTTGTGAAAGAGCATTTTAGCTATTTTAGTAACTACCAATTGTTACATAACTATAATACCAGGGGAAACAGTGACTTTCGTTTGCCAGATCATTCTTTAACTATTTTTGAAAAAGGTGTTCTTTACAATTTACAATCATCTGTCAAATCATTGCCACTGCAAGCCTTAAAAAGGAAGTTAAAGAATGACCTGGTAAACAGAGAATTTTATTGTATACAAAAATTTTTTAATGTGTAATTTTAATATGTTTTTATGGACTTTCCATACACTTTTTTTTGTCAATGTGGTAAATAAATCTATCTATCTATCTATTTTCAACACCATTTATGATATTTGTGACTCAAACAAGGTACAAGCACTTTGGATCAACTTCAATGCAACCAAAGGATTTTAAAGACATCAGTCTTACTACTAGAATATATCAATAAACTGGCAATCCTAACAAACTGATGAATCATTTGGGAAACACAATAAATAGACCTTAGAGAAGGGATGTCGGAAGTGTCAAAAAGTATCGATATCTATCGTATCGATATTTTTTTCAAGTATCGATATATAAAATATCGATATATCGGTACAATTTGAAAGAGAACATTGGCACTCAAAGAAATTTAGTACACCTATTGGCTAGCTTAATATAATCTCAAATAGCAGTTAACAGACATTATTTCTAATAAATCAAATAATAAATAATTATCTGAAATCAAAAAAAGCGGTAAGAACTTTTTTTTATTATTTATTAATCAAACGTCTAATACATTTAGGAGCAGATAATTTTAGAGATTAATCGAACAATTACTTAATAAAGCCAGAGATGGCGAATCTATGCCATTCGACCGATTGTTGGTACAGCATGAATTGAGATCTAGTAGAGGAGTCAGTGTGTTACGCTAAAAAGTTTGAAGACCCCTGCTCTACCAGATATCAAGATATGTTTCATTTGCGTGCCTGTCTCAGCAATGGCCAGCATCTAATAATTCAATATTATAAGTCCAGCCATATATACCTTACTATAGGTATTATTCCACAGACGTTAATATTTCAAATACCCGTAACTATACACTCAACAAACCAATAAACGATCCAACTCAATTCGGACTAGGCCTATGGAATACACGGTCTATAGTAGTATTGTTTTACAGAGAGAGAGATGGTAGATTATAGACGCTCAGCCTACAATAGGTCTGTTTGGTATTTTAGAGAAGAGTAAATAACTCAGCGAAATTTACTCCGAAAAGTGTACGTTAGGTTTACCACATGTGTACATTTATAACAAATGGGCTAGTGACAGATTTCACAACAATGTTTAGAGTTAAAACAGAAAGATAACTTCTTTTTATATTTTTAAGACACAAAAAAATGAAAAATGTACTTCGTTTAACAATTGTCAAAATGATACATATGCCACGTGATTTACTCTACGTACTCCTGCTCAAAAGTCCGATACTGAGATCAGCGTATCTCACTTCTTTGTATAACAACACGCAATAATGAAAAAAAATTTGACACTTTTTGAACTGGATTAAGATACCAAACACACCTAATCTCTCTTTATAAAACAATTGAGGTCAATCTCCTTGTATTTTTCTGAATTTAAACCCTTTATAATTTCTTAATTAACCACATTGAGCCGTATATAAGCTGACAATTTTGGATTGCAATCAGCAATTAATAATACTAGGTATTTCTGCATTCCTGTTCCCCGACCTGTGTTTCTAAATGAAATTTTAATGTAACGAAATTTTGCACTCACCAACATGTTACACAAACTGGTGTCCTATTTTGGTCACGTCGTGAGAACTTCAATCAGAAGAAAGGAAGACAGGCGATGTAGGCTTGCCGTAATTCTTGCTGATCCAAAACTGGAACAAAAATAATACAGTTAAGTAGTTGTTTTTTATTATTGTGGGACAATTTTTAGATTTATATTTTTTTGTGTGCTTATTTCACCTTAAATGTTAAATCAATAAACCGATTTTAATCAAATTTACGTGAAACCATCCTGCAGGTATGTTCTATTAAACAGACAAGAATCATTAAAATCGGTTCACACCTGGCGGAAATATCGCGCATATTTATATATATTTTTTTTATATATATTTGCATATTAAATAGCTTCCCAAAATTTGGTTTCAATCCGCTCTTCCGTTCGACCTGTATCTTAATCACAAACAAACATTTTCAGGGGTTCTAAAAAGGAAAAAATATTGTAAAATTTTAAAAAGTGAATTTTGATTTAAATTAGTACCATTCCCCACTTGTGGGTTGGAATTTGTAAAAGTAATCTAGGTGATGTTGCGTGTATTTGTCTGTAGTTTTATTTCTTGAACAATAACACCTGTCATAAATGGAAATTGAATAAATGGGACAACATTTTTTTCCAAGCTGTATTAACGCACATATAAGGAATTATTTTTCCCTTTTCAAACAAGAGTCACAGACATTTGATAAGTTGGGCGTCTTGAGAGAAGAAAGAAAATATACCTCCAAGGTGGTGTATTGTGTGCCGCGCCGTCACATACGCGTATTGTGGTTTTTACTCATACGGATTGGATCAAGAAGCTTGTTTTAAAAAAAATAGAGTCTAAAAAAACTAAAACAACACGCTTTTATGAACTAAAAAATACAAAATAAGACATTATATCGCATCCAAAATTATTATTATAATTACCAATCTTTTTGAACATTATTTGATTAATTTTAAATACAATGTGTGTTCAATATTATAACTTTTAAACATAAATCATTTGATTGATTATTTCATTTATTAGTTATGGTAATAATTTACAAAATTTTTTATATATTTTTTACTTATTATAGTATAATTGAATTTGTATATACATATGTATTTTTCAGAGCCTGACGAAAACTAAATAAAGTAGTCGAAACGTAGCAAGATTAACAATAACACGATTGTTTTGTATTATTAATCCAAATACCTGAGATTTATTATTGAATTATAATACAAAATAATTTGACAACAAAATTAGCTTTACTGTGAAAAGCGTGCAGTGCTTAAGGCTGTCGGAACACTCTGAATTTAAGTCAAAAATAAGGCTTCGGCTGATAGGTGATTGTAGACTTATTCGTCAAATCTAGGTCTCTAATGGACTACTTTTGTAATTTATGTACGATTTACTAGAAAAAAGTTGGCATTAATTGTGCCAAAAAACACACGTTTTTAATGTCATACTACGACCTTATTCGTACTTATTTCACAAGACTGTTCCATCACAGACCTAAAGTGACTCTTCCTTTTTCGGAAAAGTTTTTTAAATCTTCAAAATATTTCCAAAAATTAGAGTAACCAACTGATAGCGGCACCCTTGCAACAGCATTTTTTAGCCTCGTAGTGTGACTTAAATTCCGAGCGTTTCGAAAGCCTTAAGCTTTCAAATTTTTTACTGGCGAACGTTTGACGCCGAATCTTTTGTTTGAGACATTGCGTATAACAACTCCCCTCGGAGTCGAAGAGGAGGAGTAAAACCGACAAGAGTCTTGAAGTTGATCCTTTGTAAATACACTTAAGTCAGTTAAGATTGTCAGTTGCGTTGCTGTGGTCACGTAGTCCGCAGTGAAATTCACAAGTGCTCGGCCGATAATATCAAATGTTGTTGTAAAAAGATCGTTCGAGTCCATCTATCAAGTTTCAGCTGGTACAAACGAATATTGTGTTATCAGATTTTGAAATACATTCCGCTCTCTTTTTGCGCTTTTATAATCGATAGATAGATAGATTATAGACGCTCGACAACTGAGATCATTAGCGCCTTCATTTATAATAGATACAAATATATTTGCACTGATTTTTCACATGATTATAACAAATAAAAATATATGTTTCATATTCCTGAGGATGGACTTATTGTCCGAAACGATCGTTGAGAAATAATTTAATAATATTTTTGAAGCATTTTTAAATGTTTTGAATTCTTTTTATTTATTTGTTAATATAATAAATTTGGCAGTTACTTAAATTAATGTTAAGGTGATCCCTCAGATTGTAAAATATGCTCTCGGAAAATTAACCCTTCGTTTTGTCTTTTAGAATTTATTCGTTATGCATTATTTTATAAATTAAAGTGAGAATCAACATTTGAATTTAAAAAACTTATTAGTAACGCTTCTGACCAGTTGAGCTGCGTATTGATAAAATAAAGTCACAGAGGTCATCAGACTCTGATAACACATTATTGTCTATTTAGGTGCATCAGTGAAGTAAACGTAAAACAAGTTTTAATTTTTTGATAAAAAATCAGTTTTGGCGCGATGTTGTTAATAGTTTCCGGTGTTTTATTATTGTCAACATTAAGCACTGGTGAGTATTGTTTCTTTGTTACAAAAACTGTACCCCAAAACCCATCTCTTTTTCAGTTTCGTGAATAAACACTAAAATACCGAGTGAGTTGTTTAATATTTGCAAGATAATTATGGTAGCATTTAAAATTCTTTAGTATGAGGTATTTATAAGTCGAATAACCCAGTTTTTTACTACTAAATGAAAGAGAATACAATTGGGACTTAAGTTCAGTAAAAAATGTAAGTCCCTGACACAAAAGAATCAAAACATTTGTAAATATTGGCTTTTAGAGCGAAATTTAGTATATAAAATTACAATCTGTGATTTAAATTAGTATACGAATTCAGGAACGGAACTAGGTTTTTCGTGGCCTAGGGCTTATTGAAGTCCAATGGAGTCCCATTGTTTGTTATAAATTAAGAATTTTAAAATCGAGGTTTAAAATTTATTTTTAATAATGTATATATCAGATCCTTTTGATGTTAATAATTTATAAATATTTTAGAGGAATTAAGATCAATGAAATTTCATTGATCCTAATTCCTCTAAAATATTTATAAATTTATTTTTAATAACATCAAAATCAAAGTTGAAATTTTGTGACGCGACCAAACATAATATAACACTATAAATTCATCCAAAAAAATGTAAAATTCTCCTAAAAATTTGTCAAAATTCCCCCAAAAAATTGTAAACATTCACTCAAAAAAAATTTGCAAAAAATCACCCAATTTGTCAAAATTCACCCATGATTATCATTAATATTAACTACTTTTTACCATACGATATGTATAAAAAATTATGATAAAAATTCAATTTTTGCTGGCCCTTGAGACTTGGGGGTCCAGGGCTTAAGCTCTATTAGTCCCTATGTGGATCTGTCCTCGTGAACGTTAGTTACTAAGAAATCAAGCGTAAATTTGTTACTCTTGATTATTTCGTTGACAAACCAAAACCTACCCGGACGAATCCGGGCCCAAAAACTAGTATAATATATCGTTTCGCATCTCGCGATTACTGTACCGGCTATAATCCATAATTTTCTCAAACAAAACAATGGATTCTCGAATCGTGGTCTGCAAGCGTCCAGAATATAAATAAAATTATACAAGGTTTTTGCGTAACGCAGCTCACCTTACACAAAGAACCAAAAGTAATAAATTATGCCACTTCAACAGGTATTGTGTACAGTAGAACCTCGATTATTCGTGCCCAGCAAAACGAATATGACGTGATATATAACTGAAAAACACGGATAGTGAGAATTGTCTTGAAAATATAACCTTAAAGTAGAAATACGACTTGTAACCGTTTATTTATTCAAAATCTTCTTGATTTCCGGGCTTGTAGGCTATGATTCATTGGTATTTCTACCTGACGTTTCGTCTACAACTGCGGTAGACAAGCCCGAAAACCGAGATTTGGAACAACGTCGATCGTGAAAAAGTCTAGATGACTTCAGGTGTCGAGCGTCTATAATCTAAAATCTATCTCACAAGATGATACTGAATTTGAAAATAGGCGAACGTGTAGCAATCTCTTGGCTTAAATTGCGTTTCTATGGCTCGGTATTACAAGCCCCCAGTTCATGAATACGCCCGGCTAGTCTGCCGTTCACGGATAACGAAAGTTCTACTGTACTTTGAGCAAGTGTTAAAATTACTACCCTTAAATAATTATATTATTGAAATGCTGACAGCGTTTTGTTTGCGGTTAAGCTGACGAATTTCTCAGAATTATATTGTGGTATAAAAGACGAAGGTTTAATGTTACTTGTTTTACACGGTTACCACACCACTGTAATCTAATAGTGATACACAAACGGTAAAACCGTAATCGTATCATTACAACGTTTCACGAATATGGCGGTGTTCCTTTATTTTGAAATCTATCCCTTCTATTATTATTAATTAATTTTCTTCAAATTCGTGTTAAATAGATTGCATCGGTAATTAATATCCACTTAGACGTCAAAGAAGAATTGAGGTTTGGGCCTAGTACAGTGGCGGCTCGTGGGCCCAAGATTTGTTCTCAGACTCAGAGAGCATAGGTGGACATTTTGTTACATACGACATCGTTGATCGAATTCATTGTTAATATTTCATAGGTATAACTGAAGCAAGCAAGCAGCTATCAGTTGAGCCACTGCACCAACCTTTACTCGCAGTTGAAGTAAAACATGTAAAAGGGTGGTTCGTGGGTCCCAAAATTGGTCAAGTCCTAGGAGAAGATTTCTTTTTAGTCTCAGATGGCAAACGTAGACATTCTGTTAAGGATCAAATTACATACGACGTCGTTGGTTGAATTCATTGTTGATATTTCATAGGTATAACTGAAGCATCGGTTGAGCACTGCATGGGTGAATGTGTTTAACATACTTTACTATGGTTGCCATAACAACGAACTTTACAAGTGCATGTTTTGCATTCGTCTGATAAAGTTCTTTATTGTAGTGTGTATACTGCGTTTTCTCTGTTACGACATGTAATTTTGTAATATAAAATTACACCCGATTTCGCGATATGCATTGAACTTATTACTACTTTAGTAGAATTTGAATTAATTTGAAAATTTATTAATAATATTTATTAAAAATGCAAGAAATGTGTTTAATAGGAAATGGTTTAAAAGAAAAGCAAAGATGCCTACTTCATTTGAATAACCGTCACTGACCTATAAGTACTAATTACTTATGATTAAAAAAAAAGATTTAAAAATGTAACCTGGGAGCTGGGGGCTTGTAATAGAGGAGTCGTGTAAAAGACATGCAAACGTATTGCTACACGCTCGGAAAATGAATAATAAATATCTCAGAGTTTTTTTTTGTGAAATTTTCCGATGATACATAAATATTGATAGTCAAGTTTAAACTTTGACGTCTTACATAAATTATAAAATAACATAAATATCGATTTTGTGTTGCGTTTATAAACTTTCATCATAAATTTCGAACTAACTCTGATTTCAGAGATGTTTCAGCTTAGCTACCGACTTTTTTTTAAACCCCCGGAAGCATATTATGTATCACGCGGTTCTTAACTTTCAAAATAATCCTGTGGTTTTATAATTATAGGGTATATTAATATTTTAAATAAGAGAAAATTTGATACGGCGTCTACGACGTCTGCTTCAAAAGTATATTCTAAATAAATAAAATCTTCGAATCAGCGAAAAGTCGCCCGAGTTTTAGTACCCGACGTTTCGTCTACAACTGCGGGTAGACATTTCAAAGGTGGTGTAGTAAGTGGGCGAAGTATCCTCCTTGATGACTCACCCCTACAAAAAAGTGTAACATTTTTTTCGAAAATGACTTGAGTAATGTATATAAACTTATTATTTTTTTAAAGCTTGATCTTTAGGGTTTTTAAATAACACTAATCATTTAAATTCGTTCAGTTCTTTTTTGAAAATATCCTACGGCTGTGGTTCGTGTATGATGAGGGCGATCGTTTCGCTGGAAGGAAAAATGGAGCTCGTTTTCGTCCCTGGTGGAGGCCGAGGAGGCAGTCTGACTGCTGCGTGATATGTGAAAGATATTCTTCTGGACCTTGTCTTGCCTTATGAATGCTTTCATTTAATAATAATAATAATAATGCGTTTAGCGTCCGTCTCGACTTTATGTCATAACAGACGCCATTCGCACCATTACTATTTTCCATCTACCGCACTTCCCGTTATTTTTCTACATTTTTAAAACTTCAACTTATGTAATAGCAATGGGCGAATGAAGGAATTATAGGAAATTAGGATAAGGGTAAGAATCACTTGTCAGTTCTTGGGTGAAGTTTGCATTCGGACCATGGACTGGCCAGCACTAAATCCTAACCTCAATCCCAGCATCTATGGGACGAGCTCAAACGGAGGGTACGAACCAGAAATCCGGCACCTACAAGCATCGCAGCGCTGAAGATAGTCAGAGGAGTGGAAAAGGTTTCCTCAAGGATTGATTAAAAAACTTATGAGGTCGATGAGAAACCGCCTTCGAGTTGTTATCACAGCTAGGGGAGGCAACATCAAGTATTGCGACAATAAGTCTTGAGCATAGCTGGGCACCGTTAATCAAATACTTAACTTCGTTAATCGTTAATCCGTTACTAAAAAAGTTAACTTCGTTAATCGTTAAGCCGTTAATCTTGCAGGTTAACGATTAACGAATCGTAAATCGTTAACTCGCGATAGAAATTCTATTTTATATTTAATGTTAATACGGGCTATGGAAGTTTAGGCAGGTCATGAAATATTAGTAAAAGAAGGGTGTATCATTAGAGTTTTTAATAATAAATGTTCAACTCAAAATACAGCTAGTCTGACATAAGGTGCATATTCCCCTTCATAAACAACAATATATTGAAGTGTCCTTGTGAATTGTAGGTACTTAATTAACGATTGAACGGACTTATGGCAAGTTAACGGAAGTTAATGTGTCCGTTAACATTTTTTAAAGTTAACTGAACAGTTAAATCGTTAAGCACTTTGTTAACTTCGTTAATTAACGATTAACGGATTAACGAGTTAATGCCCACCTATGGTCTTGAGTATTAAATTCTTTTGAGAGAGCGCGAAGAACATTGGAGTTCACCTCGTATACGCGTTCGAGAAAAGTAACCGAAAACAATGTTTCTTCATATACCTTGATGCAGCGGAAATAAGAGAGGGGGGCTGAGGAATAAATGTATATACGTTATTAATAACATCCTTCCGTCTCGGCCTCGAGGCGATAAGACGCAGGCTGAATACTGAACAGGACTCGCGGATCCTTCTTGGGACAACGACACAAACAAACGTTTCACGACGATTATTTTGTTGAACAGTATGACATCGAACTGTGCATTAATTATTATAAGTGCAAGGTTTCATCTAAAGGTCTCACCACACGTTCGTCTTTAACGCTACAATACTCTCAATTTTTCTCAAACGTTTGCAATGACGGAAGACTGTTTAGAGTAGAGATTCCCAACCTTTTTTGGACCACCGCTCCTTTTAGAAGAAATATAATTCCAACATCCACTTAGTCCACAATAGTTAATTTTATTTGAAATAGTAATGCAATAATTTTGCATATTATCTCCACCTAATGTATCTGCTTATTTATCTATTATCTATTAATTAATTAATTATCTATTTATCTATGAAAAAGTCCCCATGGAAAGCTACAAAGCCACCGTTGGGAATTTGTGGCTTAGGGCGTTCATTGCTTTATGAATACACAATTTCAATTTACAATTCGATAAAGAACATAATAAAAAAGCTGTCGAAAAGAACATTACGTTTTAGAAAAAGGGTAAATAACCGGTCAATAACCGCGGTAATTTATTTTAAACAGCAGCGACAATTTACTATTATTATACAAGGTTGTGCAGAAAATTTTATGCATGATTGAAATTTCTGGTCGAGATTATAATGTTAATTTTATTAACTACATAAATATAAATACTTTAATTAATTAATTCTTTCGATTCTACTGTTGAAAACTATTCTATTGTTTTCTTTTTTAATACAATAACTAGAAAGTACGGGATACAAGGCTCTTAAAAACAATATTTTATCGAATTATTCAATTATTATAATATCTCGAGATATTTCGGGAGGTGAATCAAAATGATTTTTATACCTGCGAGCTACGATTTATACAATCTCCAGCAATAAATCAGTATTATACGAAACTCTTTTTTTACTCTTTTGAAACATTGCATTACTTACGTCTTTTATCTGCCTCTGTTCTATGAAACACTGCATGCAGGCGACTCTCTTAAGCCTCATAAGCGAAAACGAAAGCTAAATTCATTCGTTATAATAATATATTGAATGCATAGACACATCGAATGAATTCAATTTTCGCTCGAGATATAATATTATTTCATTGTACACTACTGAATACGATTACCTACGTCTTTTATCTACGTCTATTCTATGAAGCATTGTATGCAGATCTCTCTTTCGCTCTCGTCTCATAATCGAAAACGAGAGCTAAATTCATTCGTTTCAATAATATATCGAATGCATAGACAGATCGAATTAATTCGATTTGAGATAATATTAATTCATTGCACAGTACTGAATACAATTACTTTATGTCTCCTATCTGCGTCTGTTCTATGAAGCACCGTATATGTAGGTGACACTCTCAAAACTGACCATCGAAACCGAGAGCAAAATTCATTCGAGAGTTGAAACATTCATTCATTCACACCTCCATGCGAAGAAATCATTTCAATTGATTAGATAAGAAAAATCATTCGTATAGCAATCTTCCGATTATTAAACTCGTTCGATGATTCCCAAGTCTGCTTCTATGTATGCAGGTCTCCAATTACGGGGGACGGAAGTGTATTGAACGCGAGTGACGTCTCCCATGCGAGTTGACAATAAGTTGTCACATTAATCAAACCTGTCGCGTTACGGTACGCTGACATGTGATATACGCTATAATGAAATAATACCCCTGCCTTTGTACACATTATATAGTATCCATGTACTATATACTAGGTACTTTGTAGTACTATCGACGTATTAATACGTGTTATATACAGCTTACCTATATAAATAAAATGATAGAGGTCTGCCGTTGTGTGTGCAACACGCAAAAACTACTGGATATATATTTCGATCAATTTTTTTAAGTTATACTTCTTTTGGCACAATTTTGATCGGATAGGTTAATTAACCAGATATATATATATAAAACACAATGGCGGCTTCCGATTTTTGTTTCTCAGAACAACAATAAAGCAGTTTTCAATAGTAGAATTGAAACGATTAAATAATATATTTGTATTTATATAGATATCGGTTACAAAATTAAAATCTTGGCCTAAAGGTGCAATATTGCGCAAAACTTTCTACGCAGCCTTGTATAATAATAATAAATAGCCGCGGATTTTTAGCCAGTAATTTAGTATAAAGCCAGTAACCGAGCGCTGTAGCGTAGTGGTGAGAGCACTTATCTTTTAATATTTTTCATATAAAAATAAACTTAACTATTATGAACTACGCCTACTACGCGTTGAGATTTTTTTTCCTTCTAAAGGCGTCGGTGGTCCAAAAAAGTTTAGAGGCCTCTGTTGAATCTACTCGGATAAAACTAGTAAAATATAAATTATTTGTTTCAGGGCAACGGATAACAACGATCCAGCTAGATGGCGTCCAGTATTTCATAAGTCGAATGAATCCGTATTCGCCGGAATTGAATTACTTCTTGGCGTATCAATATTGCCGCTCTTTGGGTCTACAGTTGGCTTCTTTCGAGACCAAAGAAAAGGCCGACTCGATCAGTCAATATCTTACGAATGCCGGTAATGTATTTATTTTGAATTTTTACTTTGACGTACATAAATAAAAACTGATTTCGAAATGTCGGTAACGTCGAGGACATTAATTTCGTCGTGAGTTCAACCTGCCGCAATCTTTTGGAAGCTGCAACTTGCAAACCCTAATATTTCAATTTTCGACAGAATAAAAATAATAATTATTATTTTCATTCTGTCGAAAAGGAGCCACATTGATTATAATCAATGTGGCTCCTTATGTGCTCCAATGCTGACTCACGCAGCCAAATTATGTTTGCATATATTCGATACGAATGCGACGGTCGGATCTAGGACTGTAGCTTCAAACAAGACGTTATGAGAAAATTAATATTTTCATTTGCATCGATTATAATCACAAACGCTAATGACCTCAATTGTCGAGCGTCTATCGATTTTAAACCACGGTAAGAATGGGTTGTTTGTGTGTTTGGAAATAAAAAAATATACAAGAAAAAATCAATTTGAAAACAAGCTTTATTGTTGACCTGACCTAAAAGGTTTCCGCGAGAAGTTTAAATTATGATTTTTTATGAACATATAGTATCTCGCGACAAGCGTTTCGGTCAGATCAACAATGCAGATAAAATGATTTTATTTGGTTACATAACGAATCACCCCACGACAAAACATCTTATTTCGAAATTGTTTCCGATCAATAAAATGTAATAATTGAAGAATCAATAAAATCTTAAATATTAACTAATATTATTAATTAATACTTAAAACTCACAAAGGAAATTGATATGGGTGAAATAAAATAAAAAAAGCCAATAATTAAATTCGATGGCACTTTATTATTGTACCAAATTATATAAAAATATTTAAATAATACAATGATGGAAATACGAAATAAATCCGTTAACTGGCTAACAAATAATAATTAATTACAGCTCAATACACTATGATCACTAAATTGATTAATTATCTATCTTATGTATTTTGTCGCGGATGTATTGGCTTTAGGGTATTTTGGCAGCATGTATTATGACGTCGGGTGTTTTGTCGCGAACGTTTTGGCTTCGAGAATTTTGACGTACCACCGTGAAGTTGAATAAGCATGTAAAAAGAAGCGATGGGATGATACAATATTTGTGCTTTTATAAATAAAAGTTTGCAAGGTGTATAAGACGTGTAAAAAAGTAAAACAATAAATAGATTTTTACTCCCAAATTTTAAAATAACCTTGTACCCTATTGCCTTAGCCGAAACCTGTTCAGAACTGGTTATAAACTCTTGATAATATCTGCGATCAAACGGCAAAACAGCTTATGTCAATTGTGTAGTAAAATAAGATTCATTCATTCATCCAATCGTCGTCAGCGTTGCCAGACGTCCCGATTTTTAAATCAAAATTAAATGTTCCGCGCGGGACAAGCTCAGTCCCGCTTTTCGGGGATAACTCGACCGTGCGTAAATAATTATTTTCTTATTGTAAGTTGTAATTTGTAACACTCACTCCTCAGACTATTGTTTGAAACGCCATATTTTTCTAATGAATAAAACTTTTTTGATTTTGATATGTTTTTTTTATTTTTTTTATTCAGAAGACGAATAAGACTCAACTATTTAACGATAGGGTAAATCTGATTTAAAATATCATATTTTTATTAAAATACATTTTCTATGACTATTTTTGCTATTGTCACGTAAACGTAATTTGAACTCAAATAAAAAGATAAATATTTAAAAACTTTTGATTATATACGTTTTTTTTACTATGTCCCGCTTTCGACGAAAGAATCCCGCTTTTTTCACTGAAAAAGTTCCAAAATCCCGACTTGGCAAAAAAAAAATCTGGCAACACTGTCGTAGATATACATTACCTAGGGCTTTAAAATAACCGAGCATGGAGCGATGTCGTCGTTTATATGACGTTTCCTTTATTACAGAACCCCAGTTCTCAGACTCTAACCTTCGAAAGCAGGTATTAAAAGTATCGTTTGCATTTTGAATTTCATATTAAAAAAAAACTTTAAAATATGAAATAATACTAGGCCCAAATAAACCTCGCTGTTAGTGACCCCTAAAAAAATTACAGTCTTTTAGGTTGGGTATGAATCCTCTGATGATGCTATTAAAAAGAACATTACACATTACAGAAGTAAAACTGGCATAATTGTAGATAAAAAAATATAATGGCACCAACCCACCGGGATCGAACCTACAACGTTTAGTTTACGACACACCCGCTATAAAGCTCAACACTGGAAGGCCGGTTTTTTTAAGTAGCATACGGTATACGTTCATTGCAACGTTTCGTTACATTCTCAATCTCATGAATCGAATTTACCCTACCGTGTCAAAAGAAGTTTTTCTTTAAAAATGAGAAACGTGGGTGATTCAGTTGTTACTAATCTTATTTTACGCAGTGACCGAGCTGGGTAGAGTAGTGGTGACAGCACTAGACTCGCATTCGGGAGGCCCGGGTTCGAATTACCGGCGGGGGCAGATGTGGCTGGGACTTTTTCCTATTGCCTCTCGCCGAGAAACGGTAATTCCTGTACCGGCCGTCTTGATTGAGGTATTCCATGGTTTCCCTCAATTAATTCCAGATAAATATCGAGATGGTTCCTTATTTGAGGCCATGGCCGATTACCTATCAAACTCCTAGTTCAAAAATTACCTGCCTTATCCTAATTTCCTATAATTCCTTCATTCGCCCATTGCTATTATATAAGTTGAAGGTTTAAAAATGTATAAAAATAACGGGAAGTGTGGTAGATGGAAAATAGTAATGGTGCGAATGGCGTCTGTTATGACATAAAGTCGAGAAACGGACGTTAAACGCATTATTATTATTATTATATTTTACGCAGTGTATTGCTGAAGATGGGAGCTTAGCTCTCGAAATGTACATCCACTAATACAACTGTCCTGGTAAGAAGTTACTATACTTTTATTTTTATACGAAGTTTTGTCTTGTGACCACGACTGTACAACAATACCACCTTTATTGAAAAGAGGACGTTCACACCAAATCGTGCCAGTTTTTTTTTATTTTCTTTTTATATTTTCATTAAGGTTTTTGAACTCATCATATCTATATTTATATAATTATTATTCCAAAGAGGAGAGCCGGCTGCCGTTTCAAGACGTTTTGTTTGTCTAATCAAATTAAAAGCACACAGATTATAAATTTAATGTAAAATAAACAGAAAAACGATCACTTCTTCGCAAAATTCTACCAAATTCATTGACATAGTAAATAAATATTATTGTAGTGTATTCAGAGAACCTTACGTAAGACACTACATAAGTCTATCTTTTAAGGCTGTGGGAACGCTCTGAATTTAAGCCAAAAATAGGGCTGATAGCTGATTGCAGACTTATTTACCAATATTTTACAAAGATTCTTTCTCTATAAGGAAGATAAAGGACAAATCTAGGTCTCTAATAAGACACTTCTACAACTTATGTACGATTTACTAGAAAAAAATGACATTAGTTGTGCCAAAAAACACACGTTTTCAATGTCACACTACGATCTTATTTCACTAAATTATTCTTAATTGTGACCCACAATAACCATTTTTATGATTTTCAAATATTGTTTAAAAGAATGCTTTATTTTCAAATGTGTTTTTACCGACATAGTACTGCTGAGACAACATTGTTTGTGTTGAGTTTCTATAAGCAACGCAGAAGAAACAAACAAGTTTAATATAATTTTCAATTTCGTTGTATTTAGACTTCGTCTTGATTAAATCAAATTGTATTTTGTTGTACTTATTTATTTATTAAATTGATATTTATAGTATTCAGCCTTATTTAAATAAATATGTTAGTCATCTAAAGTATTTAATTTAGACCAAAACTGCCCTTTACGCAGACTTTGAACTATTTATTTTAATTAACAAATACTTTTATTGAAAAGTATTTAAAATACAAATATCAGAAAAGTATTTGTATTTTGAAATACTTTTACTCAAATATTTCACAAGTCTGCCTTTATACACCATTTAATTTAGATTTATAGGTAATTTGTAAATCCGGACGAAGCCGGACAAGACCGCTAGTTTATCATAAATTTGTGTTCCAGGATATACGAAATACGATTTCTGGACGTCAGGAAATAAACTGGGAACAGACATGTATTTATGGATGAGTACTGGACTGCCCTTCAACGCGACCTTCAACTATATGAGGAAACATGGCGAAAATGCACCGCCACTAATTCTACCATCGGCCGGGCCTCAAAGAGTTTCCCGAGAAACGTACGTACATCCATAAATCGAAAGATTTTATGTAGCTTGAAGATAATATAGTCTATCCTGAAATAACAGATTAGGTGTGTTTAGTATCGTACTCTAGTTTAAAAAGTGTAGTGATGAGCAAAATCGGTCTTGGTCTTGATTTTGACCAAGACCATACTTGTTAGCAAGACCAAGACAACAGTCAGTCTATTTGGTCTTTACCTGAATTTGAGAATGGTTTAAAAGACTATAATACGCGCCACAGTTCTAAAAGGTTCTGAAGTTAGATGCAAATGGGAGCTTGCCCAGGTACAGTCGGTTGAAAAACTACAAACTAGTGCTATATTATTATTTTTAATTTTTCTTTAATCTAAAGGTCTAATTCCTTGCATAAGTCATCCAAAAAATTATTTTTCGTGCTTGTCTATGCAAAACTGTATTAGGTATCTTGATCAATTAACAATCAAAGAAATAACTTAACAATAGCGTACTGGACTGTACTTTATAGCAGGAAAGCGATAAGTGACACGACAACCAGCGATAACCAATCACCGACGAACGCACGTTCTGTGCCGGTAACTGGGAGGTGGTGGGAGTCTTCCTTTCCCACAAAAGAACCAGGACGGCTCTAAAATATGCATTTGCGACGCTGTTTGTGACTAACTTCAGAATCTTTTAGAACCGTGGCGAGTACTCTATGCGGTATCTGTCAAAGAATGATCTTCTATTACCCTACAGTGTTTCAGGATGGACTATAGTGGATGTTGTTTAGTTTACTTTGAATATTAAACAAGTTTTTTATGAACTTTACTTGTTAGTTAGTCACCCAGATAGTTGTTATTAGTTAGGGTCAAAACTTGTAATCCGACTTTGTGACCCGTTTCTACAAACCCGATCGGCTCGAAACTTTGTGCGCATGCGTAGTTCCCATGACAATACCATGTTTTCATATTATGTTCGGCCTGATAACGGTGTTAGGAGAGTTTTGTTTTAATATATATAAATATATATCGCAGCTCAATAGTTAAATTAGCCATTAAATTGAACGGCTAGCTTTCAACTATATACTAGGGTTGATCAATAAGTTCCCGTGTTTGACGACAGATGGCGTTGACGAGTGAAATTGACTTTACCATCGTGTACTGCAGACCTCGTGCTGAGTTGTAGATAAATTCATAGGTTAGGTTATTTTTGACAGCCAGTTGTATCATCCGTGTTTTGTATTTTTCGGCAAAATGGAAAAAGAGCAATATCGATCCGTAATTCGTTTTTTATACGAGTATCTCATCGTGGTCATAGACAGCAACCTACGTCAGTTTTATCTCTTCGCATGTTTTTTAAAGAACGAATTACGGATCAATATTGCTCTTTTTCTATTTTGTCGAAAAATACAAAACACGAATGATACAACAGGCTGTCAAAAATAACCTAACCTATGAATTTATCTACAACTCAGCACGAAGTCGTTTAAAAGTCTGCAGTACACGATGGTAAAGTCAATTTCACTCGTCAACGCCATTTGTCGTCAACCCTCGTATACCTAGCATTTAAGTTTAATAACAATTAACGTTTGGTTTAACTGAAAGCTACTCCTTTAGACGCAGCTCACGGGGGAAGTGAAACTTCTTTAGAGTTATGAACTCGTTTCATTGATGCGTTATCCATTTTGCGTCACCAAGGTTTTTCTTATATATTCCCGTCGCTGAATCATTTCCCCTTTAATGTTACAGAGAATTTCAAACAGATACGTCGGTAAAGAAGTTCACTTCAAAAAAATTATTCGTTTGTTTCGATGATACTTTACTGAAATGCCCACCTTTTTTTTGTCATGTAACGTCGAGTAAAAGTAATAAAACATTTTGTAAAAATTGAAACAAATTCGTTCTGAAAATCGTTCTCGCTTGGATTACACGTATCACAATAAAATGTAATCGTTTCTGTTACTGCACACGAGGCAGCAATATAAGTAACCTATTTTAAAGTACAGAATAAAAATACAACAACGTTTCGAAAATCAGAATCAATGATAAGAAATTTCGTGCCTATTTTGAATCAGTTTTACCTGGATGAAGCCAACTTACTTTAACACTTAGGGGGCCTAAAATAGCCGCATTCATCCGGGTTTGCAAAGCACAATAAACCGTTGGAGAGTTTTTGTGCGATATTGTGAAGTAAAACTTCTTTAGCGAGAGTATCTGTTTGAAATTTTCTGTGACGTTTAAGAGGAAATAACGCGTTATGTTAAAGGGGAAAATAAGAGAAACTTTGGCAATGGAAAATTATATAAATAACATCTACGACTAAACAAGCTTTACCTACTTCCCCCGCGAGCTTGTGTGAATGAGGCACACACATTTTTTTTATTTTTACCAAAAAGGTTATCAATTCAACATATCGTGTTTGTTTAACCATAACTTTTCGAGGGGTTACGCGATTTAAAAAATGACGCCATTTTGTTCGGAATTTTTACGGATTAATTTAACTCAAGATTTGAATTATCAAGAAGGTAGTGTACTATAGAGCGGAGTTTTTATAGTTCTGTGAACGATTTCCGTGTTTCTTTTATCGGATGTTGAAATGACGACTTCTTTTTATAAAATGTGTTTCCGAAATAAATAATAGACGTTTCCTAACTTATCAACTGTGAAGTGTACTCAGGGAATATTTCTTGAATCTAATATTTTAAAGTCGTCTTTTAAGAAAAAAATTCTCTCTAAATGAAAAAAAAAACAAGCGAATGACGTGAACAAAATGAAACTGAAGTAAAAAATTTTAATCGAGTGAAAAAAGCGTTTTCGCTTCTTAATATATTACATTAAAAACGCTTTCGTAAATTTTATTGCATTAAATCGTATATTACATTTCCTTTTAAAATTGATTTTTTTTATTTTATTTATATACAGAGTGTTTGATTTCATTCAACATATTGATTTTACATGTGAATTTTCTCTATTTTATTTACACAGAATGCAAGTTATGTCAAATAGTAAGCTCAAATTAACACTAAATACTAATTTAATTTCAACCCTGGAACTGGCAATAGCCAAGTTGGGTTGGAAAATTCCATTTATTTTTTACACGCAATGTGATTTATTTTCTATTTAGGTACTAATTTTGTAATTCTGTTTTCTTTTTTTCCCAAGGAATAAATTTATTTATTACTATTATTATTATTAATGCTGTTGAAGAAAAAAAGGAATTATGAGATTATTTTCGAAGTATAAGAATTAATTATATAGTGGTGGGAACTTTCTTAATGTTAAAGAAGCAGAAGTATAATAATTAAAACTACTTAATTTAATTTAAATTCAACAATTGTTGATGTTTGCAATAAAAGTTGATTTCTGAAAATTTGGGACTTATTATTAATTTAACATAAAACCGAAGTAGGTACAATTTCAAAGATTGACCAAAGGGCGCTGAAAGACAATCTCGCTCTACCCTGATCAAGGGCTAGGACCGGCGCTACTGCGACCCGAGTTTCAGTGCACAATGGCCTACAACAGGGGTTCCCAAAGTTTTTCTTAAGCGGGCCAATTTAATATTACCGAATTTTCTGGCGGGCCAAAAAAAAAACCAAAATAAAATCAAAACAATAACCACGATTTTTTTTGTTTTAAATTTATTTAACTATTTATTATTTAAAAATTTTTTTTTTTTTATTTTAAAATATTTTATTGTTTCTTATTTGTAATATTTATTATTTATTTTACTATTTGCTTATTTATTTTTTAATAAAAATATAATATAACGTATCGACATCGCGGATCGAATTCACAGGTTTTGCGGGTCGTACTTTGGGAACCCCTAGCCCTACAACCAGGCGAAATGTTTCTCGATTGATAATGTTGTTATTTTTTGACCACAGGTTTGGTTATAAGCACGAATGCGTAGCGTTAAAGGCGCCGACCATGGAATGGGACGTGGATGATTGTACGACGATCAAGGATTTTATTTGCGAACAAACCCGCTGCTACTATTACAACTACGGTTCAATTCCAGTGTCCTCGTCACAGGGGTAAGACATCAAAGGTGAACAAAAGCTATATGCTATACCTACTACTTTATTTTCACTACTAACTACCGTGTATCTCACGTTTTAAGCCATCCCTAGAAAATAATACCAACACATTAGCTGAAGAAATCATTTCGAAAGAATCATTCGAATAGCAACCTTTCGATTATCAAAATCATTCAATTTAATGAACACAATTTTTTGCAGAATACCCATCTAAATAATTTCAATAATCTTAGTTAATTAAATTACTGACACAGAAAATAGTAATTTGTGAGATATTTCACTCGTCTATCGTATCGAAGCGTCATCTATGAAGCACTTAATCAACGACTTGAGTGCGCAAAGGAGTTTTGCCTTCAAAAACTATATTTCAATATAAAATTACTCTAGCATTTGGAAATGCAGACACTTCTGTGGTTTGAAATCCATGTTTAATTTGCTTGTTGATCCCTGCAGCTTATGACCACTGTATAATATTACGCAAGATAGAGGTAAACAAACTTCATACCGTTGCAGCCTAAGGGAAATTGCTGTCTAACAAAAACCAGTTAGATACGGTTTATGATAAATTATCCTAACGCGCTCTCGAGAATTACTATTTATTCGTTTTAAATGAAAACATAACGTTTTATTTCATTTACTATAGAACATTATAGATCAAGAGCAGGCCCGGCGGATGACCAGGGTTTTGTGGGTAGCTATACCCATACGAAAAATTCCGTGTGGGTAAAATACCCACATGGAATTTGACAACATTTCTTTCACATATTAATAAATATGAGTTAATTGGAGGGGGCTTGCTTTGAAGTTTGTTAATTTAATCACCGCTAGATCGAAAAAAAATTTTTTTTCATCTCACTACCCACACGGACAGAACATGACCTGCCGGGCCTGATCAAGAGTGCCTAGACCTTCGTTATTTTATAAAAGCTAAAAGTTTTTCAGCGCATGCACAGGTAGGAACGATGGGCGATGGGTCATCGTGGCTTTGGCATGTAACTGGTAGCAAAGTTGTATAAAATACCGACTTAATTTCGTCAAATTATAAAGCGTAAGATTTTTCATAGACATTAGAGATTTCCGAAACGTAACATGCACATGCGGATGAAGAAGGGGGGCATAATGAACAGCTGGTAAACAGTCACTTTAATAATTCTATTCTTTTTTGTTACAGTAAACCTTTAGTGTACACAACAATCCGTCCTTTTTCATCATCATCATCATCATCATCAACATCATCACCAGTTGCATCAACACAATCTCCATTAACAACAACCGCTTCGGCAGACAAACTAAACATAATAAACAGTATTCAAATGGTGTCCAATTCAGTGACGAGTTCGGATTCGCACCCTCATCCCCATTATACCGAAAACAGTGACCAAGGGGAAGAGGAAGCCGATTCGGAATTTGCCACCGTAGGACCCTACAGTAACAAGGATCAGTTTGCGGCAGATATGCAAAACGACGAGCCTTATCAAGCTCCCGAAGAAGAATACGTGTCGACTATTATACCACAAACTGATTAGTGATTTCATTTGTTTTATTGATTTTTTTCATCTGTTGTTAAATGTCTTCTACATCCAGTATGAAAAAAGTCTTGAGAGATGTCTGTTTGGATATTTGTATCGACTTAAGTCTTATAATCTTGGGAACGGCTTATACCCCTCGATAGATTATTTCTTGGGGAAGATTTACGACTGCAATAATTGTACGGGCGGTTTCCCCCGGGTAAAAATCAGTCAAGGGCGGATCTACATACAGACTAATAGGGATTAAGTCCTGGACCCCCAAGTGTTAAGGGCTCACAAAAATTGAATTATTATCACCAATTTTTAATACTTTTTCATTAATATTGAGCACTTATCGTATAGTAAAAAATAGTAAATATTAATGATTACCATTAACCTGTGTGAATTCTGACAATTTTTTGGGTGCATTTTGACAATTTTTCGCTGATTTTTTACTTTTTTTGCGTGAATTTTAACACATTTTTGGATAATAATTTGATCAGGTCACTGAGTTTTTTTGGTTATGATGTTATTATGAATTAATTTTAAACCCCAATTTAAAGATTCTTAATCTAGCAAAAAAACAGGACCCCTAGGCCCCAAAAAACCTAGATCCGCCCTTGAGTAAAGTGGAATAAAAGTTTGTAATAATCTTTTAGCAACGATGAATAAAAATCAATATTACTTTAGCATATATATAAAATCACCACATTTATCATTCCATATTTTTAAAAATTATTTCTTAGTCGTTATTTATAACGTATTCGTAGTATTGTGAGTTACATGTTTTTTTAATCATATTTTATACGATTTAACGATGTAGTGCTTAAAAAGAATACAATAAAGTCTGACTTTTTTTTGATAATTTATTATTATTATTTGTAACCTACAAAGTACAAATGTTTGGTATACTGCCAGCTGATACAAACTTTCGTTCTGAACTATTTATTACGAAAAAACATAGCTGTTATTTCGGTATCACTGTATTATAAATATACAATATAGACAACGTTAATGGAGCAAAAGTTGACTGGTTACAAGTGAACAATTCTGTTGTCATTTATTTATGAAAATAGTATATTAAGGGGGTATTCTCATGTGAACGCATAAATTTTACCTCTTTTTAGGGAATTTTTTTTTAGACGACAATAACATTCAATCTTTTTAATTTTTTTATATATTTTTGTTTGTATCTTTAACTGAATAACAAAAATTTTTTTTCTCTTATTTTACATTTTTTATATATATATTTTTTTAAATTAAATTAGACACTAACAAAAAAGCAAGTCACTGGTCATAGTAATAGCGGCTGTTCATGTTGTCTGAAATAAAAAAATCGAATGGATCATTGTTCAGTAGGGATGTCGCTATCGTCCCTACCAAAATTAATCAATTTCATTAAAAAAAAAAAAATGGCGGACTGTAGAAAAAAAGTTTGTGTTTTTTGTAAATTTTTTTGTTAAAAATCGTTTAAAAAAATAAGAAAATATTTTCGAAAATAAGCAATTTTGGTACGAACGATAACCATTAATGAGTAGAACATATATAAATTTCAAAGCAATCGGTTGAATACTTTTTTTTTAGGACCATGACAGTTTTAGAAAATAATGTTTCCAGATAAATGCGTTTAAAGTTTCAAGAGCCAACAAGTCGGCGACTATGAGTTGTAATTTATTTAAAACTAGGAATTTCGGTCTCTATTTTTCACAGCATATTTTCGATATGTTTTACTATTGAAATATGAAAAAAAAAATGAGAATACCCCCTTAAACCAAAAGAGCCAAAAGTTGAATTTCCTGCACTGCACCACATGATGTCCGAGACGAAGTCAAGGGCATCATATGTCGCGCAGTGCAGGAAATTCAACTTTCTGTTCGTGTGATGTATACTATTTTTCTTCATACTCGGTCGAAAGTACGCACTTTCACAAATATATAAAAAGACTAATTATATTAAAGAAGATGAAATATGTAATGATTCTGAAGTTTTGTTTCCTTCCGTGGAAGAATTTTGGATGCAGTCCACCATCTCCGAGAAAAATTTTTAAATCAGTGACTCAGACTTAGAAGTTGAAAAGTTTGAAAACGCCAATTATTAACTATTTTTATCACCCTATTTTATTTTATCAATGTACATCTTGAACAAAAATGTGAATATCAATTATCTTTGTAAGAAAATCGCATTTAATAAGACAGGCTTGTTATAGTTGTTTTTTAAAAATGCCGACGCAACGAAACATTACCGTTTAATCCTAAATTGTTGTAAATCTTAAGTCGTTTTAATTAGCCTTTTGATATTCAAACGTACGCATTTTCAAAAGAGCATCCTGTGGCCGCAGGACACAAATGAAAAAAACATTACGAAGTATTCGTTATATAAACAAGGTTGGACAGAATAATCTGCTTAACCTTAATGATAGACTGGAAATTTCAAACTATAGTCGCAAAATTACTTTCATTACTATTTTTATTAGCTGTAATTAAGCGCACTAAGCTTACAAAAATTGGCCTGCTGCATAAAAATTTCAAAAAAACATATTTTTGCTCTAAAAATGAAATTTAAAAAACTTGATATTCGTCAATATTTCTTTACAACACGTCACAAGATTTCAAAATACGGGAAGGCAAATTAACATTTTGAAGTGTTTTTTCTTTACAAACGTATGTTAAAAATACTGACAAATTTTGCTTGCTCAAGACTTTTTTTCAAATTTTTTTTTCTGTACAAAAATTTGTCTAAAACTTTCACGTATTTATCTGATTTTAAATCGTTTATTTAGATCAAATAACACCGCCTTTCATAATGTCTAGAGCAGTTGTAGACAAAACTTCAAGGTCGGATTACATCGAGTAATGGCCACATGATCAGCTGAATCGTTGATCTTTTTAGCTTGTTGTTTATATAATTATTTTTCAGTCAGACTACGAGATTTCACAGAATTTGCAACGCGATTAAAAAAAGAAAAAAACCACAAGAATAGGTACAAAGACACAAAGGTGCAAATTCTACTTTGTACGAGCAATCAGAGGCGATGATAAAACGAAATTGTATATTAAAATCTACAAAGGGAAATAAATACTTTTCTTTGATATTATATATATTTTTTTCGTTCGTTTGTCTCAGATATTTAATTAAAATATCTGGTGTCGTCCGTAATTTGATTGTTATGAGAAGAAATAAACGTTAGACTTCAATGCGCGGTCTTTTAGACCACATTGATTATAGAAAATATGTACAATTTTCTTAAAGAAACTTACGGACTCTGAGATCATCGAAATCTTACAAAGTTAGATAAGTACGAGATTTGTTTTAACTACTTTTAACCTAAAAGTTTATCTGGCAAATGTTAAGCTTAAAGGCTTTAAAGGAATCTCAAAGTAGAAATGTTTGACTAATTGCAAGACATTGAAAAAGAAGAAGACAAGTTTTGCAACTTCAAACGTTTAAGTTATTTGACAAACTAACTTTTTAATTGGGTCGCACTATTTGTGAATTCAGTGTACAGATATGCACAAAAATTTATCTTTATAATCTACGTTCATCCTTTTTAGCGGCTTTTATTTGTTGCTATAAACACTGATTATAACAAACAGATATTATCTTTAATAATAATGTGAAAATCAAATGAGCCCGTTCCACGTTATTTTAGGGTTGCAACCTACGTTACAAATCTATATATTATATAAAAACAACACGTTTTTATGAACTAAAAAATGCAAAATAATTTGACAACAAAATTAGCTTTACTAAAAAAAGCGTTGAGTACTTAATATCGGTAATACATTTTTCATTTAATAGCTAATTGTAAACGTAGAGCTATTATGAAAATTTAAGTAGATAGCACCCCGCGCTTTTTACAGTAAAGTTAATTTCACTGTCAAATTATTTTGCATTTTTTACCTCATAAAAGCGTTGTTCTATAGGGTAGTCATTTTTTGAGCCGACGGATCAACGGATCCGCATAATTCAGTGAAACACTTCACACACATAGAAGCACATTTTACACTTACGTATCAGTTCTTGCTTTGATGCATCTGTCAGCTCAAATGACTCATGCATCACATGTTTGGCTATGCATTCTTGATTCTATACAGGTCGTGATATGATTGACTGAACTAGGTAACTCAGTGTCAGACTGCAGTAACATATTCAGAGCTCGGCTCTTTTTGAACCGGTTCAGTGAGCCGGCTCACATACGGGATCCAGATGCAAAGATGCAGATCACTAAAAAGACCCGTTTTTCCCATCTCTAAAGCAATGTTTCACCATCGCAGCAACTTCTAAAACTTAAGTTACTATAGTTGCTCTCTAACCAATAAAATTCCCTGAGTTTTCGCAAGTTTTACAGAAAAAGGTCCCCTTGTAGAAGCGTGTATTTAACTGAGGGATTACTGTAAATCTATCGGCACCAACGCGTACGTTTTCAACTTTAATTTCCAGCTCAAATTTCCAATATTTGTTATTCGATATCATAAATCTGCGTACTTCCGCGTTGTGAAGAAGATATGGAATAGTTACCACACATCTACAATTCGTTTATCCCAAGATACGTTCGGGTAAATACCGCTAAACATGACGCATGATAGTGCCTGGGAGCAAATATACTATGCACAAACACACACAAGTGTATATTTATATATATATATATATATATATATATATATATATATATATATATATATATATATATATATATATATATATATATATATATATATATATATATATATTTAGATCTTCACTCAGGTCATGGAAAACAATGCCACGATCTGTCCATGTGAGAATTTTCACAGAACATAAACATCAAAGTGCCCTCTTAAAATGTGTAATAATTTTGCCGTAATTATAATATTAAAAACTAGCGGCCCAGTCCGGCTTCGCCCGGGTGTAAATGTAATATATAGGATATAAAAGATGAGAATCATTATCATTAAATTCTCAACGTGTATTGAATTTGCGCGAATTCAATCGTTTTTATTTGTGAATGTTCAAAAATCGAAGAAAAATCTTATTTCCCAAAAAGAAATTAAAAAAATTCTGTTGATCCGATCGCTACTAAACTTCAGAAGATCACTCGCTGGGCTAATCTAAAGATTGTCTGAAAATTTCATCAAAAATGGTCTACCCGTTTGGAGTCCATAGATTACATATACATCGTCTTTTATCTATATAGATTATTAAAATGTAAAAAGTGGTTATTGTGACATAACGATAATAGTTGGACATATAGTATCCCGAAGTTTTTTGTAGTTATTGATATGTTCTTTAATATTGTAGAACATACTTTTGTTCTATCATCAATAGTTTCCGCAGCGCATGCGACGAAAGATGTTTTATAGCATTTTTTTACACCTTGGGTTACGTTACTAAAGTTTTAGTAAGGATCCCTAATATTTTCTAGCAATAAATATAGTCTACGTTACTCAGAGTGAATGTAGCTTTCTAATGGTGAAAGAATTTTTTAAATCGGCACAGTAGTTTTTGAGTTTTTTCATTACAAACATACACACAAAAATACAAATTTTTCCTCTTTATAATATTAGTGTAGACTAAAGAAGTTAAACTTCTTATGTGACCTTATGAGGGTGAGATTCATTATAATTTTCTCTCTTCTTTGCTACTAAATTTCTCGATGGTTGAAGTATAGAAGCGAGTCGACACTCGGACAGATACTACTGTATGAGAGAGACGGCTGCAAAGGACGCCGCTCTCAACTCTGACGCCGCTGCGGCATATCAACAGTTGACTAACAACGTCGAGAGCGTCGGCACGACATGTGCTTGCCAACGTCGCGACGTTTATCATCGCGACGCTTGTTCTCCGTGTTCTTATTATAGTTATGTTCGGTGGAAATAAAAAATATATCGAATGAAATAATTGTAGCTACTTATTAAAAAAAAAAAGTTACGCCATGAACAAAAATATTTTTAAAGAGAACGTTACGAAACAATTGAAAGTTTGATAATTGTGCGGCAAACTTGAACTAGTTTTAAAAATTGCGGAATTTAAAAAAAAAGTTCCGATAAGTTAAAAAAACATAATAAGCACTTAAAAAACGCAAGTAACATAGTTTCTCAAAAGTATTTTTATTTCATACTTTTAATTAAAAAAAAAACCTTAATATGATTAATAAGTACCATGTATGAGCATAAAAAAGTATGTACATTAGTTTTTTAGTTCTTAAAAAGACGGTCTAATACGCTCCCGATCACATTATGGATCTGATAAAATTTTTACAAATTTTCAACAAACTGAAGTTAATAATCTTCTCCTGGGACGCCACATTTGTATTTATTTTAATTGTAAATTATAGACGCCTGACAACTAAGGTCATTGAGTCTAATTACATCACAGGCGCTATAGGTCGATTAAAAAAAATATGTTCCGACAGCACGACATGACTTTCTATATTAAAACTCTTCTGAAAAACCATTTTCAGTATTTTCAAAAAATTGCACATCAGTGCGTCTAGACGAATTTTTGTTATCTTCAGTTTGAGATCAAACCCTCCGAGTTAAAAAATTAAGTCGGGAGAGATTAACTCTTTGGTGCCAGGACTTAACTCGAAAAATTTTTTTAACCTACGAAAGAAAATACAATTTAAACTTAAGTCAAGTCAAAAATGAAATTTAACAATTTTTTAACTTAAGTAGGTCCTGACACCAGAGAAATAGTGATCACCTGTTTTTAACTTCTCAAATTTATTTTATCCAGTGCATTTTTCCCTAAAAAATCTATGATTCTTGTACGCTTAATAATATATATTGCAGATTATAAACGCTCGATAACTGAGCGTCTTATTTTTTATTAGTCAAACCTTTTTAAGACTTTAAACAATATCACCTTGAACGATCCTCAACGAGAAAAGAAAATTTGGGGAAAGTACAGAAAGTGAAATTATGGGGTACGCTGGAGGGACCCTAACTTGGTGATTGAAGTTGATTTCGAGCCCAGAAATATTTTTAATTTAAACAATAAAAAAATCTTCAAAATTCCGAGAAAATTTTGCTAGAATACGAATAGTAAATTTGAAAATTGAAAGGGACCAAAACTGTTGGTTGAAACGTCTTTTATATAAATAAAAATATTGAACAGTATTGCATGTAATTTTATTTTGTTAAAATACGAAAAGTAATTTTTGACGTACATTTAGTAATGGTTACAGAACTTTTTTAATTAAACCAATTCTTAAAAACAAGTTTGATTCTAAAATTTTTTGGATGACAAGAAATAACAATCTCAAATGTTTCATGCTGAATATTCATAAAAAGTATGGAAAAAATGTTGATAGATGTAATATGAAAAAATATCTGAATTAATTTCAAATCTGTGTACAAATATCTAACATTAACGTCAAACAAATGAAACAAAAGAACAAAAAAACTTGTACAAATCAGTGGTGAAATATGATGATTTGTTTTTGTTTTTGCAATGATAATTATTGATTGTCGACAAAAAGTTGTCCTCGCTTTTTTATTACATCATTTTGCTTGACCCGAGGCGTCATCATTAAAAATATCATAGCCGATACTGCAAAACCACTGGACATCATATTGTAGCTGAGCTCGGTAATAGCCGAGCGTGCAGCGATGCTTTTGTTTATATGACGTTTCCACTGCTCGTCTATTACAAGCCCCCAGCTCCCAGGCTCAAAGCCGAGAACTGTTATAAATTATGGAAATCGCATATACCTATTTGAATAAATGATGATTCGATATTAATTTAACTTATTGAACAGCCTAGTAATTTTTGACTTTTGCTGTTTAAGTACTCGATCGAGGTTGCTAGATACAGAGGTGACCTCGTTCCGTTGGAGAGTAGTGCGGGGATGCATCATCCAGTGGACTATCAATTAATATTGCGTGGTTGATAAAAATATTGAACGGTCTCTTTTTCATGAAACGAGGTAACCTAAACTGTAACCTATATTCACTCAGGAATTCGGATTTCGTGAATATAGGTTACAATTTTTGTTCTTGAAATAATTTCCTCGTGTTTAACGGTGTCCGGACAAAATCACCAAGACAAAACAATCACGACAAAAACAAGCTCGGGTAATAACAACCCCTTCAAGAACGACCACGTCAAAAACCATCACAGGACATAACAGCCGTAAGTCATAGCAAATACAGTCGACTCTCGATAATTTGAATAATTTGAAATTTTTTCTCGATAAATTGTTATTCAACAACGACAAAGACAACTTCGGGTCACTAGAATTAATATTGATTAATATTAATTCTAGTGACCCGAAGTTGTCTTTGTCGTTGTTGTTTTATCTTGGTGATTTAGTCGTGAGACCGTGTTTAACATTACTACATAATTATTTTTTATCAATGTATATAGTATACATAGGTATTATGTTCAAACAATAAATTGAACAAAATATAATAATAAACACGCTGGAGGTACGATGTAATGTGATTATGTAATAAATGTGATGCATGTGAAACCGTGTGCAACAAGGATTATGTAATGTTTAACATGAAAACTGTTCAAAATGAAGTGACTGGCTATATATCGTGAATAATTCAATTAGTTGCTGCAAAAACGAAATAAACATGATACAAGGTAAGATTAAAATTTGTTATTTTATATAAAAGTACTAGCGGACCCGGTAGGCAGACGGTGCCCTACCACAGACCTCGCTAAAATTGAATTGAGAGACGCGAGGGGGGGGGGGCTAAAAATTGGGATTAGATATATGTGAGAAATCAAAAAAAAATTATATATATAAGTACTTAAAAAAATTTGGGTCGGAAAATTAAAAACAATATATTCTGGATCTGGACAACAGCGCCACTTATCGGGTCCAACTATAGCTAAGAACCATCCAGGTGACCCAATAAATACAAAAAAAAATTACATCAAAATCGGTCGAGCCGTTTAGGAGGAGAAGACCTACGAATAGCCACATACCGGAATTTTATATAAGTACTGGTTTTGTTATATCTAAGAATGTTGTAAATCTCTTCTACTTTTTTCGACTACTTAAGTATATAATACGCGCCACGGTTTTAAAAGGTTCTGAAGTTCGATGCAAATGGAGGCTTGCGCAGGTACAGTCGGTTGAAAAACTACAAACTCGCGCTATATTATTATTTTTAATTTTTCTTTAATCTAAAGCTCTAATTCCTTGCATAAAGTCATCCAAAAAATTATTTTTCGTGCTTGTCTACGCAAAACTGTATTAGGCATCTTGATCAATTTACAATTAAAGAAACAACTTAACAATAGCGTACTGGACTGTACTTTATACAAGACAACCAGCGATAACCAATCACCGACGAGCGCACGTTCTGTGCCGGTAACTGGGAGGTGGTGGGAGTCTTTCTTTCTCACAAAACAACCAGAACGACTCTAAAATATGCATTTGCGACGCTGTTTGTGACTAAGTTCAGAACCTTTTAGAACCGTGGCGCGTATTATACCTGTGAGCTGCCAAGGATACTTCGCCCGCTGTCATACCGCACCTTCGAGAATGTTTACCGCGGTTGTAGACGAATTGCGAGGTAGAAACCCCAATGAACCACGACCTACAAGATCGAAAACCAAGATTTGGAACAACGCCGACCATGAAAGTCTACACAGTTGGATATTCTTTTTCTCCTCTTTTCATCCACGCCTATGGATGGCTTCCTTTATTTGTGTTGTAAAACTCCATTTATATTAATACTTTATTCATAAAAGGATAAAAAATTTAAAAAAAGTGTAAGTAAACGAGAAGTCAGGAATAAATGTAAAGAATAATATCTATCAGAATAATATTATGTACCTATATCGAAAAATATTTTATTATTTATCATATCTCCATGTAGAACGGAAGCCGTAGAATTTTAAGGTAGCAAGCTTTTTAAACGCAGGTAAAACATAAAAGGCAAAATTATATAAATAAAATGTAGCATTACTTAAGTGCTTCGATTTTAGAAGTTATACTTCTTTTGCCGCGTTGAGCAGCGGCGGCTTTACCCATTGCGGCAGGTCTTTGCGAGGCCCTTTGTCCTTCGTGAAAAGTATGTGATGCGAAAGTAGGTCTGGTTGTTTGGTTTAGGTATTTGTCATGTTTGACGAGAAATGCTAAAGTTATACAAATAAATAAAATTTGAGTTTTAAAATATTTTACATTCAAAGATTTACAAAATTAATTCGAGGCGTGATGTTTGAGTACTACATAATGAATTTGCAATTATGTTTTGAATGCCTGAATTAGTTAACTAACTTTATGTTAATTTATCGCTATGTTATAACCTGAATAAATAATTAAGGATCAAAATCAAAAGTTTTAAATAAAAAAAATATAGTTAAAAAAATCTATATTTTTTGCTTGGGTTGTTGCGCGAGGCCCCTGCAAGAGCAAGGCCCCGGGCGATTGCCCTGTTCGCCACCCCCTAAGGCCGCCGCTGGCGTCGAGGGTAAAGAGAGTAAACTTTAAGAAAGTAAGGCGCGCACAGGAAACGAAAATTCGACAGTATGAAGTTAGCCGCGCTAACGAAAATTCGATAGTATAAAGTTGGTCATAAGAGACCCAGACTGAAATGACAGATGGACCACATCAATGCAATATAATAATATACTAGACGACTATAACCTTTGGATTACAACCATATTAGTCGTTTTAAGTGCCATCCAGCGTAAAAAAGTAAAATAAAATTTTGAAAGTTTTCGACTATTTGAGGTTAATTTTTTGTAAGTATTATTCTTAAACTTTTTGAAGATTTTATTTTAAAAAATTATTTGCATGTATATTAAAAATTAGTTTTTTTTAATTGGATATCGATATTGTAAATTGTAGATGCTCAACAACAGAAACATTTAAATGAACTTATCACGATCTTTGTTCATTTAGCTTTGATTTATCGTTTTAATTTTCGAAATAAAAAAATAGAGCTATGCTAAAAACGAAAATATTTTTAATGGAGATCCGACTCCCAAGCTACAGCCCTGCGTTTAACGTAAAATGAAATACAGAGATAATACTTTAACAATGTGTTGTGCGTAATATACGGGGTGGTTCACAACAATGAAATTAAAATATCGAATGAACATATTTTTCACATACTCTATTGCGCATCTGAAATGGAGATTTTTTTCTGGGTATTCTTTTTTTTTAATAATTAAAAGAAGAAAATTTTAAACAAAAACGAGCGAAGGGAGTGATAACGTATTAATGAATTATACATTTTAGTGAGAATCGGGTACGCTCGAACAATTTATTTTTTTGTTTCGATTTATTTTCTATATAGACGCAATGACCAAAGTTGCGCGTTTTAATTTACAAATTATCTATAAAATGTTTCACAAATGTCTGCGAAGAATAATTCAATATAGTTTCGTAAAAAAACGTGTGAGTCTCGCCCACATAAACTCACAGGGGAAGTGAAACTTCTTTAGACTAATGAACTCGTTTCATTAATGCGTTATCCATTTTGCGTTACCAATTGGTTTCTCTATTTCCCTGCCGTTGAATCATTGCACCTTTAACGTTACAATTTCAAACATACGCCCACGGGAGAAGTGAAACTTCTTGAGAGTTATGAACTCGCTTCATTTATGCGTTGTCTATTTTGCGTAAGCCCGCCGATGAATCATGTCTCCTTTAACACTGCAGAAAAATTTCAATCGGATACGTCACTAAAGAAGTTTCACTTAAAAAAATGCGTTTTTTTGCTGCTGGCTAGTTTTGAATGTAGAATTAATTTATTTCAAAATTGTGTCGGCTTGTTTTTAATCACTCCGTATATGAAATAAGCCATAAACAATAAAGGCATTGTTAACTCTAGTTGGCTGAGTCGCTGTGGGGCTTAAAATATTGTTACATGGCACAATTCCTTGGTTGTAATTATTTATTATAGCTATCTATTCATGCTACTGTAAGTATTAAAAACAAACCATTATTTTCAAACTGAAGAAAAATAAAACCAGACAAATGACTTTCATAAATGAAAAAACGCGTGAGCCTGACCTGCATAAGCTCACGAGGGAAATGAAACTTCTTTAGCCGTTTGTGTTATTTGTTTAGTTTTTTGTTTTGTTGTAAAATTTTTAGTTAGAATTAAAATTAAATGTCATAAACCGCAACGTCTGTCTGTCTGTAAGCACGTTTGTAACTTAAGAACCGCTGATATAACTAAAAAAATGGTTTAGTTCCCCATTATAAAAAAAATAATACCAAATACATTTACGTAAAGTTTGTTTTGAACTTTAAAATAAAAAGTTTCCCGCGGATAACATTTTTTCATCTTATAAATTTTACAAACAAACCTCATTATTTTGAAACAAAGTTTAATTAACTATAAAAATCAATTTCATACGGGAAACTTTGAAATCATAATCTTCTTAAGAATAAAAGAAAATATGAAATTATAATACAAAATAAGTTTAGCGTAGGAAAAACAGGTCACATATTAAGCACACAAACTAAGATTTGTGGTTAAAAAAACGTGAAAAAAATTAAATAAAAAAAAATGTCTGTTTCGTTGCACTTATAGCAATATTCAGAGGCCATACAGTAAAATTGTGTTTACAAAACTACTACCAAAATGAAAGTAAAACCTTCATTAAAAAAACGTTTTCGCACATTAGAGAGAAATGAAATAGAAAAATATCCCATCTACCATTACCCAGTCTCGGGCCCCGGGCTTGTGGGGAGCCACCCGGGCCCTTCCGGCCCAGAACACACATACACACACTTACCCAAATGTTCGCAAGAGAAAAAAGGTACTCAATAACTTCAATAAAATGATCTAGGTATTTTATTGGATCGCGAAAGTCCGTAAAGTTTTTAAATCGAAATAGTCAAAAATAGTCGGTGAACTCCGAGGTAGACTTTCATAAAAATCTATGCCAGTTCGCAACTAAAAAAACGTAAACAACACGAGATTGTAATGTATTTTGTCGGTATTTCATTAAAAAACAAAGAATAATTCTCAATTATAAAATCTTTTTGTGAAAACAGATAGCGTTGACATTGGAAAAGTTCCAACGTTCATACTTAAAAAAATGTATCTTTGATTCTGAGTTTGCGCTAATATCTAAAAATAATATCGGCGAAATGATTACAGAATTTAGTATTTCATTTGCCAAAAGTTCCCAAACATTTATTTAATAAAGTTTACTTAACGTGTGTAAACAGTACAGGGAAATTGCACTACCGCTCATAAATTGTAGATTTAAACTGACAATAAAAACGATATATCTTTTTTACGCAAAAAATGATTTATGAAAATCTATGACACCATTCTTTAAGCCGGCCGTAGACGGGCTGCTTGAGCTGTTAAATATGTACCATTCTTCCCATATAATTTTTAGCCAAGATTTTACAGTTCAGTTCTAAATAGAGGATATAAAACGAGAAAATTAGCATAAATATTTGTAGAGAATAAATTAAATTTGAAAAAGCCAAATTTGTCAATATTTTTAACATAAATTTGTAAAAAAAAAAAACTCCAAAATGTTAATTTGCTTGTTCGTATCTTGAAATTTCGTGACGTGCTGTAAAGAAATATTGACGAATATCACGTTTTTTTATTCAATTTTTAGGGCAAAAATATTTTTGTAATTTTTAAGCAGCAAGGCAAATTTTGTGAAGCTAAATGCTTAAGGACTAATAAAAAAAATAATAAAATGAATTTTGCAGTTTCGAAAAAAATCATAAAAAATAAATTTGTCTGAAAACCTGAAAAAATTGAGATTACAGATATAGATGTCTTGTTACTATTTTACATATTAAAGACCATTCTCTCACAAGGCCTACCGGTTATGATTATTTGATGACCAAGCTCTTTGTTAGAAGCTCAGTAGCTTTGCAATTCATGTAATCTCGTTTTTCAAAGCTACAAAAAAATGTAGAAATTAAATTTTAATATTTCACAATTCAACACGAAAGCTTCATATTCTAATTTAACATATAAGACATTCATTAGAGTCCTAATAAAAACTTACATATTAATGCAATGCAGATTAGTACAGTCAGGGTCAGAAAATGGGGCCGTCCCACATAATTTATTTTCACGTTTCTGATATAACTGCGTTTTTATTATTGCCGACATTAAATGACGGTGTCTCACAAAATAGGAGCACAAACTTTAGGATAAATAGAATATAGACGCTCGACAAATCATATAACTTTTGAATTACTCTAGGTTGACTATGAAGACTCTGATGATACCTACTGTAAAAAAAACTCAGACGACTCCATTTCGAAAAACGTGAGAGCCTCACATAAACTCATGGAGAAGTGAAACTTCTTTCCAACATACAATGTTTATTAACACACGCTTTTTATATTATATATAGTATTTTGACAGTTACACAATATTATAAAACTCACGCAAAACTATTGAATAAATCAATCTTGCCCGAACCCCGGCGGGGGCAGATGTGGCTGGGACTTTTTCCTACTGCCTCTAGCCGAGAAACGGTAATTCCTGTACCGGCCATCTTGATTGAGGTTTTCCATGGTTTCCCTCAATTAATTCCAGATAAATAACGAGATGGTTCCTTATTTGAGGCCATGGCCGATTACCTATCAAAATCCTAGTTCAAAAATTACTTACCTTATCCTTATTTCCTATAATTCCTTCATTCGCCCATTGCTATTACATAAGTTGAAGTTTTAAAAATGTAGAAAAATAACGGGAAGTGTGGTAGATGGAAAATAGTAATGGTGCGAATGGCGTCTGTTATGACAAAATCGAGAAACGGACGTTAAACGCATTATTATTATATTATTATCATTAAATCAATCTTGCCACACGTGTAAATGTGTATATGTTTACAATTATCCCCTCCTTTCTCGCGTTCAAGGTTACTTGTAGGTATATTTCCCCGCTGTTGAATCATTTCCCCTTTAGCGTCACAGAAAATTTCGAACAGATACGTCGCTAAAGAAGTAGGATTACGGCTCAGAAGAAAAACAAGATTAGATCAACATCTGGGGTCATCTGTGTCTATGAAGATGATTTAATCCCTTACTGTATTTATATGAGTTAAAATACAAGTAACAAATTTGCATTCAAAACGAACATCAAAAATCATAAATTAAAAATTCAAATGGAGGGCGTAAATCAACTTGACACTGTGATCTCAAAAGCAGGGTTGTATTAACAATTAAAAAATTGCCAACAAAAATATACAAATAAATTAGTATCGCAAAATATTTGGCACAGTTAAAGATAAATTTAAAAACATTGAACTTGGAAAAATTCCTGGCATTAAAATTATAACAGCTATTTAAAATTATATATCTGAAAGCTCGCCAAAAATACATTTACAGCGCTATTTTAAAATAAAGAAACAAATTGTGTGCGTTAATGGGGTCGTTCCACATTTAAAAAAATCTTTTTAGAAAACATTTTATGCCACCCACGATGTGCGTTCTAATGTAAAAAAATAAGTTACCGGTTAAAACAATCAATGAAATGTGTGAAATTACATGGTTACACAAAAAGTATTTTATTTCAACAAACATATTTTAAGATTACCGCATTTAGTATTTAAATACTAACACAACTAGCCATTTTGTATTTGAAATAGAAAATCCAGATGTTGTTTGCATTTTTAAATGGTTTTATTCAACTTCTGCACGTTCCGTATATTTGTTCGTTTGTAAATAATTGTAATCCAAAATGGTTGAGGGTTTGACAAAATGATTACTGAAAGGTATTAATAATTACAGTGTTATTAACACCTACTGTAAAATAATTGAGGTTAAGTGTTTCGGAAGCAAATATTTGCCCAGGAACATTGAGCCAGTGTGTAGCCAGAATGAATACATTGTAACGGGGAAGACGAGATTTGAAGCAAATATTTGCCAATGACTATTGGGCCAGTCTTGACATGTGTGAAGCCGAGGTTTTACTGTCGTATTAATTAATGTATAATTAGGACACATGATATAATCAAACAAATAACGAATTCGTCTGTAAAAAATAACATTTTCCCAAATATGCGCATGACTTGTTTTTAAAATTGCTAATTTAGTAAATTAGTAATTAGAATCTCTCGTTTATGCTGTTACATTTTTGGCAATTAATTTCCCTCCAACCACAGCACAACATAAAATTATTCGACTGAATAAAGATTTCACGCCAGAAAATTCAAACTCAGTTGAATTTTATTTCAAAGCCTATAGTAAAGGTTTCAGAATATATTTTTAAAGGGTTGAAATTTATTTTCTACACATGCTGGGTTGCAGAAAGCATTGTCAAAACATATGATTTGACAATTGTAATCATATAATTACAGTTTTTATACATTTTGCGAAAATAAGCTACCGGTAGGATGATATTTGTGAATCAAGGCGGAAAAAGAACACTCCTTCTGAGAGCTTCCGTGGCTGGCGCTGCGTAAATAGTTAAAGTTACATTGAAATAATGTATGGTCAAATAGTTCCTCTTAAAAAGTTCTAAAACAAAGTCCACAATCTTGTAAGGTTGACTCACAATATCCATTTTTATGATTTTTAAATTTGGTCTGAAAAAATATTTTATTTGCGAAGCTATTTTTACCAACATGGTACAGTAGAATTACTTTCACTTACAGAGTTTTCTTGCTTAACTAGTCCTCACTCACTCAGGTTTGACTGAATTACTTTTTTCTATGGGCTAGGTGGAAGATCAACGCAAGTTGAACCGGGCCTTTTGTACAAACATTTATTATTATTATTATTAATTTACAAATCCGAACGAAGCCGGACTGGACCGCTAAATGATGCGCTTTATGAAAATCTTATTTAATATTCCTTAGTGTTTAAGACAGTGTCGATGGTGAGAAGGGATTATTGAACGCACCCCCGCGGCTAAATTTTAATAAACACGGTCTATTGTGTGCTCAGATAAAATTACAGGCACGAAAATGAAGCCAATTAAACAGCGCCGAGCCAATTTTGAGACGGTGAGTCGCAACAATTAACGCGAAAATTGGTATATCGATGAAACAAAGGCAAAACTTGATAACAGAAAGATATTGCCTACATGTGTAAAATCAAGATTATTAAATTACAGTAGACGCACAATTATAAACAGATAACCGGAAAACCAGTTTAAATTTTATTTTTAGATTGAAAATTCTACGATCGTATTAGTGGCTCGATTTCCCAACAATGTGGTTAAAACTCGAAACGGATTTAGAATCAAATCAGCAAAAGTAAAATAGAATAGTATATGTATCTACAGAACGTTATTAAATCATAGATAGATAATCGGAAAACCAGATTTTATTTTTAGATTGACAATTCCACGGTCGTATGGTTAAATCTCAAAATGGCCTTACAGTCATAGCAGCAAAACTAAAGTAGTAGTTTGTGTGAATATAAATGCAGTTAGGGATTGCAATCCAGCGGTATTTTCAATCCAGCTGGATTTATGCTGGATTAAAGCAAATCCAGCTGGATGCAGATTGCAATCCCTAATTTGAACGTCAAAAATTGTTGTTCAAAGTTATTAATTCAAAACAGTGTGTATAATCGAAACTTGACTGTATATTGATAAAATGCTTGTTGGATTTGTTGGGATTGTTGTCTGATAATATCCGACCAAACATTTACCTAGCGGCGAGATTTACTCTGTTTTCGTATATGGCTAACGTAATTACAATAATATGAATATTAAGTTTTGTTAAGGTAGATAGTTTTAGTAAATTTCTCTACCAAACTATCACATAACTTATTAACTTCACAGTACATCGGGAAGTTATTGCCGCAACTGAAGATCGATTATTTCGAATGAAAATTGCACTATTCGATTATAAAAATATCTCGAGATGTCCTGAAAGGTCACTCAAATTCATTCGAATGATTTTTATACCAACGAGAGACGATTTAAGTATAATCCAATTTTCAGTAATAAATTAATATACTACGCTTTCTTTACTGTTTAAAACACTCACAGTATTTAATATATGAGGAGCAACTTTTCAAATCGCATTATGTCTCATAATCGAACATTCATTCGTTATAATAATGATATCGAATGCATAGACAGATAGAATGAATTGTATTTTCACTAGCATCCGAATCACTCGAGATGCTTATATGCATTGCACAGTATTGAATACGATTACTTAGGTCTTTTATCCGTGTCTGTACTATGAAGCACTGTATATCGGTGACTCTCTCATGACTGACAATCGAAACCGAGGGCAAAATTCGTTCGAGAGTCGAAACATTCATTTATTCACGCCTAGTACCAACACACCTATTATTATGATACATCATGAGAAGGAATCATTTCGAATGAATCATTCGAATAGTAACCTTTCGATTATTAAAATCATTCGAATATTCCCAAGACTATAGTCGCAACTAAGCTTTTCTGACAATGTGACGACCAGAATTAGTCGTATTTCAGAACAAAACATTGTAAATTAGACATAAAATAAAGTAACTTGTGCAAATAATAACACCTGTGGTTTCTGGATCATAGCAAGCCATGGTTGTTAATATGCAAATGTTGGAAATTAAAGTAAAGTGTTATATTTATTGCTTGCGTTACGCTTTATTTCACATCGGCAGGGCTGAGTTTACTTATCGCTGAAAAGACGGACAAATGCGAGTAGATCGCGCGCCCTGAAGGTTATGTAACGTTATGATAATTTGGTAAAAAATAAGCCTATCACGTGATAATCCGCATGGATTTTTTGGATTTTTTCCTTTACTTGGGTCATGACCTTCCTCGTGCCATATTGGGACATGACATATGGGCGGAGTTTAGGCCAAGTGTAATGTCGAATCCGCCATTTTTTTTATAGTAATGAAGCATGTAAAATGTGATGTAATTATGGTTTAAATTTCTGTCACCAGATGCCGTGTCGTTTTATGTCAAAATCCCAATAGGTTTTGACGAGTATCTAAATACGTGATTTTGGGGTCTTTGAAAGGTCGTAGCTATCTTTTTATTGCATACAGTTAGAAGCTTCAATTTTTTATAGAACTATGAGATTGTAGCAAAGGACTTTAAAGACATCAGTCTGGGCAGGATATTAGAATATATATCAATAAACTGGGTGTCTTGGATTTTAAGTGATAAGATAAAACTGTCCTAATATGTGGACAAAATTAATTTTTATTCATCCCTGACAATCGCCATTTTACAACTGTTTAATGTTGAGAATGAATAGAGCTGTAAAAAAGTGGATAATAAACTCGATAAAACAAATGTTTAAAAGTTTATTTACTTGGAGTTGAAACTTGCAAATATTATGTTTTGTTATATTTACTGTGAAAGTTAATGCGTCCATTATTCTGTCCGCTCTTCAGTGATTTACAGGAATTTGTTATAATTTCAGTCATGAAAAAGAAACTCAAAGTATATGTATAATTTTTTTTTACTCGCTATTATGTAGATTAGCGGCTAAAGCTGCTAGAATAAATATTTTTTTACGAAATTACAAGATAAAAAAAAACTCGGGTCATAGTGCCAAACTTTGCCGACAATATAGCGTGGCTTTATTATGTGAATTTATGTTTTTGAACAAAATAAAAAAGTTGATCCCCTAATACATCTCGTAAAATAATATTTTTTTCTTAATTTCAATATTTGATATTTGTTTTATCTACTCATAATTTGCACAAAATTATATACAACCTTAAGTAAGTATAATTCTTTCTCGGCAAGCAAGCATTTTCATAAAATTTATAAGTCCGGTTCTATCGAGCCGATTTTATTAAAATTTCAGAAGCACTTCTTAATTAATACTAAAGAATCAATTCCGAGAATTTTTTCGGTGTTTTTGGGCCTCAAAACTATTTGCAGCCCCTAAATATACCTCTTAAAATGATCCGATTACACACCCATTTTAAACAGATTTCGTGCGATAATCGTTTCCAAACTGTATATCAAATTCCGTTAATATCAATGAAGTACTTAAATAATATGTATGTGTTTGTCTTAAGGCTGTCGGAACGCTCCGAATATAAGGCTTCGGCTGATAACTGATATTAGACTTATTCGTCAACATTTTGCAAAAATTCTTTCTCTATAAGGAAGATAAAGGACAAATCTAGGTCTCTAGTGGACTACTTTTGTAATTTATGTACGATTTACTAGAAAAAAGTTGGCATTAATTGTGTCAAAAAACACACGTTTTTAATGTCACACTACGACCTTATTCATACTTATTTCAACAAAATCGTTCAATCACAAACCTAAAGTGATTCTTCCTTTTTCGGAAAAGTTTTTGAAATCTTCAAAATATTTCCAAAATTTAGAGTTATCAACTGACAGCGGCACTCTTGCAACAGCATTTTATAGCCTCGTAGTGTGGCTTGAACTCAGAGCATTCCGACAGCCGTAACGAAATTTTGTATACAGATTGCAGTCCATTATCGGACGAAGCCTATTTAAAATGGGCGCAATCGGACTGTTTTTAGGGGCATATTTAGCGGTTGAAAGTATACATACATGTATTCTTTAAACAATTTTTTATGTTTTATGTTTTATATTTTATTTGTTACTTTTTAAACTGTTATCTGTTGTATTTTTAAACTGTTATTTTATGTCTCATATTTTATGTATGGCTTTGCGGCTTTAATTAATTAAATAAATAAAAAAATCACCCAATAATGCTAAATTCTGTATACAGTTCTAAAATACAACAATGTATTGGAAAAATACATTCTTTCATCTATTTTCAATACAATTACATTATTGAAAAGTCTGTTTCTAATTTATCGGCGGTTGGAGTTTATTTAACAGTTTAAATTTAATCATGTCAAGTTTCTGTGTTTAATCAACTTTAAATTTTCTTTGAAAAAAAAAACTACAATAATAAAGATTTTTAACTTTCACTCGTCGAACAATTACTGAACAAGATTTAAGAAGTTGTTGAAAAGTTCCAACAATTTAAACTTTTTAACTGTTGGAAATATTTGATGCATCGTTAAATTGATCATAAATGATTACTGAAATTTATTCTGTGAAATCAAAATTTTTAAAGTTACACCACATATATACTGAAGTCTTAACTAAATGAATAACTTTTTGAACCGAAAACTTCTTTAGCACCGTTGTGATTTAAAACTCGATGAAAAGAAAAAGCGACTCTAAAAATAATATATATAGGTGCTGAAGACTAAAAATAATTGTTTAAAAAAACTAAAAAAAAACCCGCATTAATAGCAAAGCGAACTAAAAAGTAAAAAATAATGTTTTATTGTAAAATAGCTACTTGATATCAAGCACCCCATGTGCTTGATATCAACCAGCTATTTGTAAAAGTGTAGTTAGTATAAAAATAATAATGAGCACCCCGCGTTTTTTTACAACAAAAACATATTTTTTACTTTTTAGTTCGGTTTGCTATTAAAGCATGTTTTTTGAAACTACTATTTTTTATTTTTTAGTCTTATTTTTTTATCTTGATGATCTGGTCAGGATAATGGAACAAACTTATTAAATTATTATATTGTCATCGGTCCTTGATAAGTGTGCAAAGTTTCAGTTTAATCTGACGTTTCGAAGCGGATGAATTCCACATTCAAAGATTCCATTACAAACATACAGGTGACGTTAATAAAAGCGTGTTAAAAAGAGACAAAGCTATAGGATTTAGCCTGCGAGAGAATGAGACAGAACACAGATATACAGTCTTTCCTATTATCTTCGTAGCCTCCCCACTCTTGTCTGACAACCGTTGTACATATGTGTTTGTGTGCGCCTGCGCATTGCCGGGCCGAAGGTTTCACTTCTACCGCGTGTGAACTGCACACATATTTTTTTTTAAATACTAAATTTCGATACCGCTTGATTTCTATCGTCGAATCGAACTTACTGTTACTAAAAATTAAACATTATATTGTCCTGCCCTAGATGTAGTCTAGCCAAGTTGGGCAGACAATCTTGGTGACACACAGCCGTCATATTTTTCATGGAGGCATATAAATTGGAAATAAATAAATAAATATTGTAAATTTACTTACCCAGTATCTATTCTGTAGTTATCTGTAACAAAAAAAGAATAACATTATAATAATTATAAATATTTTAGTAGCTTCTGTTAAAAAAAATATTATTATAATTTTTTTGCAATGACTTAAAAATTAACATTAGTTTAAGAAAACGATGCTTAAAAATTATTTTGTCGCACGACCTATAAAGTGGCTGCATTTCATGTCTGTATATCAGTTGTAAAACAAGCGTTTTCGCACTAGTTCGTAAAATAAAACAAAAGTAATTCGATGTTACCAATTTAATGGTAATATTTCTTTTAGTTGCCATTTAAATCCATACGCAAAAAATGTAGTATGTATCTTTTTTTAATTTTTAACATGCGTAGTTACTAGGCTATGTGCGTCGAATTATTAATTAATATTTGTGCCAGCTCGGTAACGGTAAGTTTAGTATGTATCTCGTTCGTAATGATGACTTCGAGTGAACTGTTCGTTTTAGTCTAATGTTATATCCTTGTATAATACCTTCATTTACGAAAGAGATACATAAACTACTTCGAACCAAAGGCTCCACTACTGTTGTTGCTACCGAGCGGGCTACAAAACATTGTTTCATTTCAATTGCGTGCAGAGCCGCCGGCAGCGGCTAGTAGATACCAAATATCATCTGTAATGTTCCAAATTAATTCATATACTGTTGTTTTCAGAGCTCGCGGCATATTTATGTACTAAAATTTTATATGCACATTAAACAAAAGACACACGCGAATGTAACGTTATAAAATAAACATGTGATGAGTACACCAATACAGTGCGTTTGGAAAAATGTATCACAAAAAAAAACAGCGGTGTTTTTGAAATTGATTGAAAAAGTCTATTTCTAGGAATAACGTCTGGCAATTCTTATGTTGGCCATCTCTCTTCCATGTCTTCTTTTAATTATTCCGAACAAATATCAAAATGGTTCCGTTTACAAGGTCACGGTCAGATAACCCACAAAATTCCTTGTCTTATCCCAATTTCCAATTAATTCTTTCCACGTCTTTCGGAAGTAAAATAACGGAAACAGTTGAAAACTATACAATAGTTCTCTTGAGATTTGCGTTTGTTTCTGTAAGGTTGCCAATAACTAAACTTATTTGGGTCTAGTATCATTTGATGTTATCAATTTATTATTTTTAATAGCCCTAAATGAAATGGCATTTTTACTATCTCTCGGATTAGAACCTGTGATACTGGGGGGCTTGTAATAGAGAAGCCTTGGCAACGCTATATAAACAACAGCATTGCTACACGCTGACTACTGTCACAAGGCTAGTAGATTACTCAGGTTGCCTCGTTCCGTTGAATAGAAATGGGGAGATGTCATCCTGCGGATCTGTCAATTAATTGCGTGGCACTGACTGTTGTTTATAAACTTTAAAGACACCGAACGGAATCGAAAGACAGAATATTGATTGTATTTATAAATTGAATTTTTAAGGTAAGAGATTTGCATAGACCTCTAGCTAAAAATAAATGACATTTTTGATATTGTCATTATAGGTTGATAAAAATATGAACAGTCCACCTGCTGACGACATTACCACGCTTATGGTGATTGGTCAGATGAAAAGAGACAGCCTCTGTATTATCTTGCTATTGTTATAGAGAATTTTAAAGGTTTAAAAAAATACTTTGAGGCTTGAAATGGCTGCTTTCTATGATTGGATGATATTAAAAGGTAATAATAAGTAGTAAAGTTTTAGTAATATGAGAAACATTGACTGTTTGGATATGTCACTGCAGGGTAATTGATAATTCATTTCGCCGCGATAGTGGAAAGTTTCCGGTTTAAGTCCCGACGGTGATAGTGTTTGAAAATAATTTTTTCTAACATTATTTTATTACAGAATTTCTTGAAAAATATTTTTTATCATTCTACTATAAAGATAAATAATAATAATATATAATAAATAATGCTTGTTTGCAACAAAAATGTAACAATGGGTGTTTCTTAACAATGGTAGCAAACTGTAGCTATGTTACTGTGATTAAAAGGTTATAATCTATTTTTTTTTTTGAGTAGACTGTACAACAAAACGCATACATATAAAATATATGACGTATTTTTTTATAATGACCAGGGTGTGTTCAGCATTAAAAAAAAGTTTTTCAGAATTTACACGCTGAATTTTTTTCCATGTGTACGAAAAAATATGAAAGACTATTTCTGAGAAAAAAAATGTTAATTTAGACATGTGAAAACGTTATTTTTGTCATAAAAAGTTTCTTTTTTAAATTAGATTTTATATTTTTAATTTTGTTTTTACGAAAAAAGTGACGCATTCGTTATTTTTTTCTACGTAAGCAAGGGTTTGTGAATAGCTGAAATCATAGTAATGTATACATATCAGAGATGTTGAAAAAAAAAACTCAAGTTACTAGATTAACCATGTACCGCAATTCATTCAGTACTAATATAATAATAATAATAATAATAATGCGTTTAACGTTCGTTTCTCGACTTAATGTCATAACAGACGCCATTCGCACCATTACTATTTTCCATTTACCACACTTCCCGTTATTTTTCTACATTTTTAAAACTTCAACTTATGTAATAGCAATGGGCGAATTAAGGAATTATAGGAAATTAGGATAAGGTAGGTAATTTTTGAACTAGGAGTTTGATAGGTAATCGGCCATGGCCTCAAATAAGGAACCATCTCGATATTTATCTGGAATTAATTGAGGGAAACCATGGAAAACCTCAATCAAGATGGCCGGTACAGGAATTACCGTTTCTCGGCGAGAGGTAGTAGGAAAAAGTCTCAGCCACATCTGCCCCCGCCGAGATTCAAACCCGGACCTCCCGAATGCGAGTCTAGTGCTGTCACCACTACTCTACCCAGCTCGGTATAATAAAGCAATTGTAACACTGAATTCACATCAAGCCAGAGCAGATTTTACTCTGTAACGGTAGACATGAACCCTTTCAGTCAAAGTTTGAAACGGAATTTAAAATACATGACTTTTAAAGCTTGAGTCGTATTTAAAAAATAATAATAAATATTTGTGGCTATATTAGGTACTTATGCACGATTTAAGACTGTCCCTATTGAGGACGATTGAGTGTAAAAAATGAGCGGCTAAATATGATGACACAATATTATTTCTGTTAATAATGAAGCCTAATCATCAAGTTGAATTAATCCAAATTAAAATGATCCGTTGACATCCAAGAAGTGAATTGTCCCATTCACTGTTCTTAAAATAGCTTCGCACATCTCAGTGTCACTTTAATATCGCTTAAATCGAGTGCACTGAGCGGTAGGAGAGGGGAACGGGGAACGCAAACATATCCAGGGACGTATTTACCAAATTTATCTGGAACTAATAACGCTTGATTGTAGATTAGAGACGCTCAATCTACAATCTCTCTGTGTCTCAGCATAAAAAACTCGGGCCTCAGTGCCAAATCCTGTCGACAATATAGTGTACAGTAAGACCCTGCTAAACACGGGAGATACGTTCCAATAAGTTCCTGTGTTATACGAAACAGCGCTAAACGAGGTCATCTTAATACGTAGATAATAGTGAAACAGAACCGAGAATAAGAAAATTTGTTAGTTTTTTTTGTTTAATTTTGTAATATTTATTGTTAAATACTTTTATATCACATTAATGATAGTTTTATTAATTGTTAATATCGATTTTTGTTCATAAAACATTTATGAAAATCAAATAAAAGTTCGAGTAAAAAGTTATGTTTGTGACAGGGAAGGTTCCTCATGACATATTTTGTTTTTTGTGAAGAAGTCATCTAATGTCGTTTGCCTTTTTCTGTTTCGTTCAGTCAGCTGGTGTCGATAGCAAGATATTGCATCAATGACACTTGGTCTTGCCTTTGAACTTGTATCATTTGAGTCATTTTGTATAAACTGATCCATAATTTACGTTATAGTGGCTTTTTTTAGAAACCGCGTGATACTAAAACAGCCTCAAGCGGAGCAGCGTTAAGCGAGGTCTTACTGTATTTGCTAACACAGGCGGTTAATTATGTAAACATGTTTGTTTTTAGACAAAACAAAAATTTAACCCCTTAATACATCTCTTAAAATAATATTTTTTCCTTAGTTTTAATATTATTATTAATTCAATATCTGAACTCAAATCCGCAAACTAGCATTTTTAGAAAATTTGTACGTACCGGTTCTGTAGGGCCGATTTTGTTAAAATTTTAGCAACACATTTTAATCTTCTTATGGGTCGTGACGATGAATTTGGGTGATAATATATAAATATTAGATATAAATAATTAAAACAATTCCAAATGAAATAATTGATATAATTTGAGCGCTTTCGGGAAATCCCATCTTCAGAATAATTATGACATATTACTAATTATTCTGAAGATGGGATTTCCCGAAAGCGCTCAAATTATATCAATTATTTCATTTGGAATTGTTGTAATTATTTATATCTAATATTTACATTTTAATCTTCTCTAAAGGGTTAAATTTCAATTTTGAAACAATTCTGACGATTTTTTCATCGGATGTACGAAACCATAAAAATCATTTCCGATATCAGATCAGAAAATTTCTGACGTGACGCTTGCGTACGAAACGTGAAAGTAAAAATAGCAATCTCCACTTCAACTTTCTTTTAATTTAAATTTCTTATATTAATCGATAAAGTAGAATTATCTTTGTTGTCTTAAGTGTTCTCGGTTTGAATATAAACTGAACAACGCTTCAAAACACGTAGCGGAAAGTCCAACGAAAAATGTCCGTACTTTGAAAATAACAAACAATACCCTTCATCATCGTCTCCAGAAAGTAGAAAGCATATTTTTCTTTTACATTGTTTCCACAACGAGTCGATGTTCCCCTAGGGACTTACGTTATTACGTAATATAATATTTGTTATAACGTGTGTCCATTTAATTGAACTTATTTACTGGCTATTCGATTAAGGTAACTGTTTATTAACTGTTCAATATGCTGCCTTTTTCATCCGTAATCCGTAATGCGTGTGTGCATGTAAAATGCACTCACTCACGTTTCGAAAATCAATTGATGTCAATGCTTACAAGAAAAACTAGAAATATGTAGCATTCTTCCCAGATGACTTTTAACCAAGATTTAAAATCAGTTAAAAACGAGAAAATTCGCATAAATTTTACACAAGTTTTTGTACAGAAAAAAAAAAATTTGTTAAAAAATTCTTATGCAAGCCTTAGTCAGTATTTTTAACAGTTTGTAAAGAAAAAACTTCAAAATGTTAATTTGCCTTACGCTAATTCAAAATCTTGTGACATGCTGTAAACAAATATTAACGAATATCACATTTTTTTTAATTCAAACTACACGTTATCTAGAAATTTTAAGCAGAAAGTCAAATTTTGCGAAGCTTAATCCTTAATCACAGCTGATAAAACCAGTAATAAAGTTAATTTTGCGACCACAACTCGAAATTGCAAAGTATCAAATCGATATGATAATTAGAAGTTGCAGGTTAAATTCGACTTCCAACATTTGTTTAATAAAAGCGTGTTAAAAAAAAATAATAAATTGAAAAACACGAATTGGTACCAGGCCCAAATAAACTTAGCAGTTAGTGATCTCAAAATTTTTGCACAACTCATTATTTTATAATTTGACTGATTTTTCACTCGGCACTTGGTAGAACATGATTAATAATAATATATTCAAGTTGTTATCGTCCATGATATATGTTTGTAGAATGTGGATAATTGGACATAAATAAAAGAAAATTCCAAATTTTTTTTAAATTTGCGACGTTTCGTAATAATAATAACAAATAAATAAAAACAGTTGAAAATTCTACAAAAAAAAATGTTTAGAATTTTCAAGTGTTTTTATTTAATCTATTATTTTAGTAAAACTTTATTTAATTCCATATTTTTTTGGACACACGATAGCTTCACACTAGAGAAGGGTTCTACAGTAAACACTTAAAATATGTTGAAAGGCCCGAATTAAAAATATCCCGATGTCATCTGACGAATAGACGACGACAAGAGCTCAAATGCGTTCTTCGTGTCCTTTTTCCCAAAAACAGAATTTAGTGATTCAGCACTATTCATAAAGTTTCGAGAGTTTCCACTTCACCTTAAATTGAAAACCTAACCTAATTTATACAACGTAATGCGATTTTTTATTTAATTACTAGCCGCTACCCGTGGCCACGGACGCGATTGACATGAAACAATTTTTTATAGCGACAACAATAGTGGAGCTTTCGGTTCTATCATATTACAGTCTTGCCCCTCGGCAACGATAACAGTGATGGAGCAAAAGAGCGTTAATTTAACATTAAACGTATCAAGATCCGGTCAACTTTTGATTAAAAAAATCGTATAAAATTGTTATAGCTTTTTCACATTTAACTCCATGACTTTACTATTAAAATAATAAGTATTAATTTTACATCAGCGGTATATATTATTCACATGAGAATACCCCCTTAAGTTGTGCCAAGTTTATAATTTGTTCCGATAAAATATATACATTTCATCGAACCAAATTATAAATTCTGACACATTATACAGTCTAATGTTTTCTAATTACAAATTTAAAGTAGGAATATAAAAGAGTCGATGAATTGGAAATGTTAAACTGACATAAATTGACCGACTTTGAAATTTGTTTGGCAGATGCACAAAAAGCACAGAGCTCTACTAATATTATTCTTAACTTCATGTCATTTATATTTAGAACGAAAGGGGAAAGTTGTCTAAAAGCCCACGCATACACACATGTTACTTTTTTTGTACAGAAAACTCGAGATTAATAGACACGACAAGCGTAACGTAGATGGCAACAAATAGATAACGATCGAAGTTATGATTGGTTGTTTTTATATACATGAGGACACCTAAATAACTTTTTCATTTTAAAAGCAATCATTATAAAATTTTCAGCAGTTATGCAGGTCATTAAGATGCATCTTTTTTGTAGGAACAAAATTTTTCAAAAGTCAAAATCTATAGCCAACTACGATTAAAATAAAAAGTAGGTTTTCAAGCAAACTCGTGACTTTGCTTGAAAACCTACTTTTTATTTTAATCGTAGTTGGCTAGATTTTGACTTTTGAAAAATTTTGTTCCTACAAAAAAGATGCGTCTTAATGGCTTGCATAGCTGCTGAAAATTTTATAATGATTGCATTTAAAATGACAAAGTTATGGTGCCCTGATATAAAGTGAAACACACTGTATGAATTAAAAATACTGGACGTATAATGGAATAAGTCATAGAAATTCTAAAATATTTTCAAATTTTAATTCCTACTTCTCACTTCTTACGCTGCTTAGCCAATAAAAAAATTAACAAAGTCAAAAAAATTACATGTGTTTTAACTTTCCATTTAAATTTCGTGAAAGAAGCGAAATTTCTGTATTAATATACATTTTATCATTTCGCTTACATAAACAAAAATTTTCTTGTGAAATTAAATGTCGAAAATAATTAAGACGTCCTAAGAAAACTCACGTAATTATAAAAAAAACCCGGGTCGCAGTGCCAAAACCCTGCCGACAATATAGTGCATTTGCTATACAGACAGTATGGCTTTATTATGGGCACTTAAGTTGGTTTTTGGGCAAAATAAAAAATTTTACTCCTTAATACACCCCTTAAAATAATATTTTTTTTCTTAATTGTAATATTATTATCAATCGAACCTATATACCAAATTATATACACCTTTCATAAAAAATTCCCTATCTGCAAAATAGTGTTTTCATAAAATTTGTAAATCCGGTCCTGTCGGGCCGATTTTATTAAAATTCTATGGACACATTTTAATTACTACCAGAGGGTTAAATTTCAATTTTGAAACGATTCGGCGAATTTTTTCGGTGTTTTGGGGCCCAAAAACAATTTTCAACCCCTAAAAAATACCCTTAAAATGACCTGATTAGGCCCATTTTAAATAGGCTTCTTGCGGTGATGGATTTCAATGCGCGGGCCAAATTTAGTTGAAATCAATTAACTCTTTCGAAAGTTATTGCCCGCACACATATATATATATATATATATATATATATATATATACGTATATATATAAATATATATATATATATATACATATATATATAAACATTTTTAAAAATGGTGCCAAAGTGTTTAGGAGGTTATGAAACGTCGAGAAATTTTGGTCCGACCCCTAGGTCCCGCCATCCGACCGACGCCAATAGTGTATGTTGCCATATGGCAAATACACTAATAAGAAATAAAACAAGGTTTTATCTTCATTAAAAATTAAAAAACTTATATAAATGGGGACGAGATTTTAATTAGCATACTACAATATAACTTGCATCATCTGGAAAACTGAAAACAGTTTAATTAAGTATTAAAATTTTTACGTGAAATATTTGAAAACACTTGTTTAAATTACACAAGAAAGAATATCTGCATCCGAGAGGGAAAATTGCTTATGGTAAAATAATATTTTTGACGATTTAATCTCTTGGTTCGTTTCAATAATAGGATAAATACTCGCCACGATTCTAAAAGGTTCTGAAGTTAGTCACAAACAGCATTGCAAATGCATATTTTGGAGCCGTCCTGGTTGTTTTGTGGGAAAGGAAGACTCCCACCACCTCCCAGTTACCGGCACAGAACGTGCGCCCGTCGGTAAAGTACAGTCCAGTACGCTATTGTTAAGTTGTTTCTTTGATTGTTAATTGATCAAGATGCCTAATACAGTTTTGCATAGACAAGCAAGAAAAATAATTTGTTGGGTGACTTTATGCAAGGAATTAGACCTTTAGGTTAAAGAATAATATGCGGGTAGGCCGTAGTAGTCTATAGTGTAGTAACTTTGAAATATAAAAAATTGTTAAGAATTTTGATTTCGATTTTCGGCCCGATTACTTCCCAACGTACTGGGATGTGAAAAATATTAAGTTATCACAGAATTTCCATCGTAAAATTAAATTTGACGTGAAATGAAATTTTCCGTTAAATAAAATATAATCACTACTAATCCGATGTGAAAAATCAGTGAAAATTATTTTCATGTTCATACAAGGAAGGTTATGTGTTAAAAGTTAAACGAAGTTTAACGAAAATTAATGATTGTGTTGATAAATAATTGTCTCGTTCATTTTTGCATCACGTCGGTATGTTCGTGATTTTCATTACCGACATTGTGTTGGTTAATACGTGAGATACGGGGAATAGGTTGTTCGGCCCGGCTTCGCCCGGTGTTAAACAATATACAATTTTATTTACTCGGACTAAGTAACTCTAAGCCGGAAAGGGAACGAACCCACGTTCATCCGTATTTGTGAAAAATTTCATGACCGTAGGACAGTTTTTGTGTGACGAACCAATCGAGTATTTTTTATTTTTAACCGACTGTAAAAAGAGGAGATTATCAAAGATTCGTGACGTAATGTTTTTTTTTAAAATGTTGTTCAGTCACATAACTTTTTGAGGAGTTAACCGATTTGCAAAATTTTGACATCATTTTGTTCAGAGTGTTTATCGATTGGTTCCGGGCTTGTTGGCCGTGGTCCATTGGTATTTCTACCTGGCGTTTAGTCTACAACTGCAGTAGACATTATATCCAACGCGGTGTGGTAGCGGGCGAAGTGTGCTTCTTCACAGGTACCTAAGTGTGCCGATGACTGGTGTCTAAGAGAATGTTTTCTGCTCGGTCGTAGTAGGAGGACACTTCGCTCGCTGTTACACTGCCTTAGATAATGTCTGCTGCAGTAGTAGACGAAACATCAGGTAGAAATACCAATTGATTATTGCCTACAAGCCCGGGAACCAAGAAGATTTGAAAGAACTTAAAAGGTTTCAATCTAGCTAAATGCAATCAAAAAACATCTTAGGAATGGCTAGGATTTCGTGTATTAAAATTAAAGCTGAATGTGTAGTGTAAAAGGCTATAAATGGTTAGCGATGGCAGCCATTAAAAGTATAAATTGTGAAAACCCATAGAAAGTTTAGGAAATTTCTCTTAGAAAATGACATCAACTATAGTTCGAATTGGCTCAATTATTTTCCAGTATCTATATAATTCTAACGAACTAATTAACTTGGAACTCTAATTAAGTTTGTGCGTGCGACAAACCACATTATATTACCATAACTTCGCCGCCGTCATAGTGTACTAAACACGTATAGTGTTAACCTGTTAATGACCGCAGCTTTTTTTCGAAAACATTTTAAAACATTACGCAATTTGAGAAAGTATCTAAAAAGAAATAATTCTGAACTAAAATTCAATTTATAAAATTACTAGCCGCTCCCCGCGGATCCGCCCGCAATTTTAATAGTTACGATTGTTTCATTAGTCACACTCCGTTCGTTCGCTTGAATTTATAATTAGTTATTTCATTGCTCACTCACTCCGTCCGTTCGCTCGAATTTATAATTAATTGTTTCATTACTCACTCACTCGGTTCGTTCGCTCGAATTTATAATTATTTGTTTCATTACTCACTCACTCATTTCGTTCGTTCGCTCGAATGTATAATTAGTTATTTCATTACTCACTCGCTCCGTTCGTTCGCTCGAATTTATTAAATGGTTTTTTTTGCACTAAAAATTAGAAAATATATTGATCAAAATTCATTCAAGAGTTGAAACATTCATTCAGTCACGGATACTACCAACCTATTATTATGATACATCAGCTGAAAGATCATTTCGAATGAATCATTCCATTATTTCTTGCACGCCTATGATACCGAAAATCCCTTAGAAAATTGTCAGAAGACGTTTTCTTTAATCATTCAAGTCTGTCACTTTAATTAAGTAGCATTTTGCCACACCATTGAGTGTCTTATTTATTCAAAGCGAAATTTGTAATTTCGTTTTTCTGCAGGGGAATTTTCGTCAGAAGAATTTCTGTTCGCGTTAATTATTACGAGGTAGTAATAATTAATTACATACAATAAACAAACAAACAAACGTGGTTGTTGTTTTACACAATAAATAAACAGTATCGGTTATTTGTAAACCATATTACTTTTATTATTAGTCTCTAAAATCAAAAAGAGTTCTCATGAAAAAATCGGAAAACTAGATCGTTAACTACTTTAAAAAACCAACAAAACATTTGAACTAAAAAAAAATTCAAAAGCTTATTTTTATGTGTTTAAAGTAAGGTCTATGTGGAACTCCAATAAAAAATTAACGACTGTTGACTCAACGCGAACCTCTTTAAACGAAACGTTTAAAATAAGCCGTAAAATCTTTTTTTAAAACACCGAAGAGGAACATAAATATTCATAGATTTTTTCCTGAACGGTTTTAATTTCTGTAATACTAAAATTCCATTTGGTTGAAAGCATATCTCGAATATCAAAGACTATTGCAAATATTTAGATTTCGTTTGCATTTTTTACATCGACTGATTATTTTATTACAATACTACCCGCTCCCCGCGGCTCCGCCCACGATTATAATTATACACGGCAACAACAACAGTATTAGAATCTTCATCAAGACCTAACAGCTACATTTTTAGTCCATAGAAACTGTATTTTAAAAATTAGAGTGTGTTAATCATTGACTTCCCCCTTTCCACACCTTAGAAGACTATTTTAGTATTTCTACTCAACAAAAGAAACATGTCTGCCAAATTTCAAGTCTGGAGTATTAGACCTCCAAAGTTGAAATTTGGCAGACAAGGTATCGTGATGACCTATCAGTGACATTCATCTCCTATTTCAACCCCTTTCAGTTTTATTTTTGATACAAAAGGTAACCTATGTCCTTCTTTAGGATCAACGGTTTAGGCGTGAAAGCGTAACAAACAACATAAAATCAAATATCAATAGCTGCTTTTGCAAAATAAAAAATCCGAGGACATACGGTATATTAAAACGACACCTCGATGGTCGGTAAAGAAATTACCTGTATTATTTACATCTTACTGACTTACGCAAATTGTTTTTTGTACCAATTAATTTAAACTTTTCACCGAGCTGGGTAGAGTAGTGGTGACAGCACTAGACTCGCATTCGGGAGGTTCGGGTTCGAATCCCGGCGGGGGCAGATGTGGCTGGGACTTTTTCCTACTGCCTCTCGCCGAGAAACGGTAATTCCTGTACCGGCCATCTTGATTGAGGTTTGCCACGGTTTCCCTCATTTAATTCCAGATAAATATTGAGATGGTTCCTTATTCAAGGCCATGGCCTATTCTCTACCAAACTCCCAGTTCAAAAATTACCTATCCTATCCTAATTTCCTATAATTCCTTCAATCGCCCATTGCTATTAGTTAAGTTGAAGTTTCAAAAATGTAGAAAATAACGGGAAGTGGTAAAATGGAAAATAGTAACGGTGCGAATGGCGTCTGTTATGACATAAAAGTCGACAAACGGACGTTAAACGCATTATTATTTATTATTATTATTATTAACTTAAACTTTTCAATATACTCTATAATAATGGACGGTACTTAGTTTGAATATAACAATTTGAAACACCTTACAAAGGACAGGTGGCGTTGTAACCACTTTATACAAAGCTTTAGCCAAAAGCATCATAAGTCAAGCTAAAAGCACCCCGCGTTGTAAATAAAGCTTTAGAGGAGCAAATCCATTCCCATATGAGTTGCAGTGCATTATGGGAAACGAACATATAGACGCGGGAGAAGGCTCCTTTATCAAACGGGAGCTCCATTGTGTAAGAGTAGGTGTGTGTAACAATAAAATTCGGGGCATAGATAAGAGAGATGTGTCGTAGCTATGAATGCCCAGAGAAAGATTTGAATTTGGGTCCTCCAAAGAACACAGTATAGTAGGTGCGTGTAACATTGAAATGTGGGGCGTACATAGTGTGTTTCACTTTAAATGAAGACACCTAAATAACTTTTTCATTTTAAAACCGCAATCATTATAAAATTTTCAGCAGTTATGCAGACCATTAAGATGCATCTTTTTTGTAGGAACATTTTTCAGAAGTCAAAATCTAGCTAACTACGATTAAATTAAAAAGTAGGTTTTCAAGTAAACTTACACGTGAGATCAAGATAGAGCAAAATTGTATTAAAAAAAAACTCCGAACTATGAAGTTTCGCCAAAAAAAAACATTTTTTAAATTTCTTAAAATATTAATGCAATCTGTAATTTTTTTGTTATTTTACTAACAATTGTGCCATGAAACAATAAAATATCATATAAATTAAATAAATTGACTTTAAAGAAGGATCACAAAAGTGATTGAAACATTGTTATTTATTCAACAGTATAGCAAGTAGCTTCATTTCGTGAAAATATATAAATTACAGGTGACATTCATATTTTGACATTACATTAAAATAGCCAATATGTATACTAAATTTTTTCGAGTGTCAATGTTCTCTTTAAAATTGCACCGATATATCGATATTTTTAAAAAAATATATCGGTACCGATATCGATACTTGAAACAAATATCGATACATATATATATCTATAGTTTTTGGCACTTCTGACATCTCTACGATCAACTGATCAAGCAGTCCGTGAACGCCGGGTCTTAGCAGTGCTCTAATAAGATTAGAGTGTGGATTATAGACGGTCGACAGTTGAGGTTATTATCGTTTACAGTGCGGCCAAATGACTTGTTAAACAAGCCTATTTTTCGTAATAAACTAAGCGACAAAACGATGAATGGAAAATATTCGCAAACGATTTATATTATAAACTTTTCCATAGGTTAAAAAGGAACTCACAATGAAAAACTATTTAAGAAAATTTTTTATGTGGAGCGTAAGAATTTTTTAAGCGCGCACATAAAATGCTAATGCTTTGAGGGAATCACAATAAAAATATGGTTTTCAATATTTTGGCGCTTTTCTCTTGTGAATTGCAAACTTTAAATTCAAACACTAGGGAAACAATTTATGATTTTAGAGAGATTGGCGTTATTTACAACGGTTTGTGTTTTCATTAATGAGGCAACCTGTCAAGGTTATTAGACACAGAGGTGACCTCGTTCCGTTGGATAGTAGTCTGGAGATGTCAATGGATATTGCGTGGTTGATAAAAATATTGAACGGTTTGCCATCTGCCGTTATTTATGGAACGAGGTACTCTGTCAAGGTTATTAGACACAGAGGTGATCTCGTCTCGTTGAATAGTAGTCTGGAGATGACGTAATTCAGTGGCCTGTCAATTGATATTGCGTGGTTGATAAAAATATTGAACGGTCTCCCAGTTTACGTCATTTATTAACGAGGTGACCTCTGCATCTAATGACTTTGATTTATATTCTACTTCCCCTGGTCAGCTGTCACCATTTTTATATGAAGATGTCAACTTATTCAAATCTAATCATTTAGACTTATGTTGAGAATCTGTGTTGTTTCATTATTTTCAAATCACAAGAGGTCGTCAAAATACCAAGCGATGAAAATTCCTAAATTCATTCACGTTTGTTTTTTATATTGGTTTTACATTAAACTGTTAGGGTTGCGCTGAATTCAATATAAAAATATTCTATTACTTTTTTAAAACATTATTTATATGGAAAAACGTGAGGAAAATTCTGATCGCTATTTTTATCTTTTTAAATTTTATATTACAATATTTCCAACAAATCCATTTTTACATCAGAATTGATTTTTTAACATATGCATGTGAATAGTTTATTTATTTATTTAGTTGAAATTTCAAAAATCTATTTGCATTTTAAATTGAAAATTCTCAATTGTTGACACAGCCTTAAATATATTCAAACGAAATTTACCACAAAAAATAGCAAAATATAGTAGATCAACTGTGAATATGTCGCTACATCACCATGATCAACAAAAAATAGTGATATAGAAGGGTAAATAACCGGTTAATTAACCGGTTAAATAATGGCGGCTATTTGCTCAGGTCACGGATATTGGCTTCATCGCTGCTCAGTGAGAAATAAATAATGTTGGTCCCTACTGCAAGTGCTGCCTCTCATGCTAAGCGTTTGAATTTCTCAGGAAAAAGACATTAAATATAGAAATGCCCATTTTGTTGAAAATCTCGATTTAATGTAGTTGTCGTGGTACAATATTGTCAAAAAGTTATAGATTATACGCGCCACAAAAGTATACTAGCTTGTAGCTAAGTGATCCATAATTTGTACGCAAGACTGTACCCGTGGAAACGTAACCCATACAGTATTCATATGCATGTATACTTTTCTATAAATTGTTGAACTTTAAACCGTTATTTATAAATAATTAGACGGTCAACATTTTTTTCTTATTTTTTTTAAACTCATACATTGAAAGAGTGTCAGTTTTTGGAAAGTTTCTGACAGTTAGTTCTTTTTTTATAAATAAGAAACTGGTTCAGAACTACAGAGATCGTATACAATCAATGTTATTTATCCAATCTTTAATTGAATTTATCTCGGATTATATACGGTCGATCGACTTCAAATTTTCAGGGTAATTGTATTATCATGTCCTTAATAAGTATACAAAAATTAAGAATTTTCTGACGGTGTGCCTTATTCACGACAACTACCTCAAGTCCTTTATACGTGACATAAGAGAAATGCGAAAATTTAGAGAAAGTCTTCAATACAACACATAGCTATGGTTCGAGCGCAACGCTTTACCTATATCCTATTGAAATTGGAACTGCCATAGCCACCTATAAAAGAGCAATCAAATAGCATTGTTGTATCTGTTGACTTTTATCGTGTATACAGGATGTACTGTAAAATATATATTTACAAGAATTTCCAACAAATTAAACGCGATTTCTGAAAACTGCCCCACTCAGAGTTACGGCTTTATATTAAGGTTCACCAGCTGTTCAACATACTCCCTGTTTCACCCGCATATAGCTCTATCTTACGGGTAGTTCGAAATTCACGCTTCGGAAATCTTTAATCTCCTGGCGTGTTGTAACGAATATCACGCTTTTTGGTGCAATTTTTAGGACAAAAATATATTTTTTTGACATTTTTGAACAGAAAGCCACATTTTATGAAGCTTAAATAAGCTTAAGCACATCTAATAAAAATAGTCAGTTCGAAATTTGCCGAGAGATTTTACGATCTGAGGGATAAGTCACCTTAAGAAAAAGCGAACATTTATACAGCGAGGACTTACAATTAAATATTATTGATATTCGAAACTAATGTAAGTTGAACCGATTACTGACCTCTGATAACGTAACGAAACACCGCCTTTCCCGAAATGAAAAATGGACGCTTTGTTTATTAATAATGCATACAGCGTGACAGACAATAGATTGGAATTCTTGTCTTTCCGCACTGCAAGAGTCCGAATGTACCGACCACACCTGAAACAAATAATCGATATTATTCCTCAAAGGTGTTTTTTTGTCGGTACGAAGTATCTGTCTTAATACTGCATCAAAATTAATGTTACGCCATTTTGGAGATTATTTTTCTCTCGAAAAATAAATTAATACCTTAAAATTAATGTTTTTTCATTAAACAATTACAGTTTAAAATTTAGCCATCTGGTGGCAATCTGTTTATTTTAACGGTTGTCGATAACATGGCAATCTGTTTTTTTTTAACAGTTGGTAATATTAAGTGACGTAGTGACGCTGAAGCCTCTGAATAGAATAGAATAAAATTTATTTTCACCCTATTATATTATGTAACTGACCAATAACGTTGTGAAGTATTTGCACGGATCCGCTAGTATTATAAAATGTACAAAAAATAAACAAAAGAAATGCTCTCTTTAAAAGATTCAAGGTTATTGTTTCTTAATAATCTCCTGTCAGGGAAAAAAGTAGAGGTTATGTTCACACTTTTATTTTCACAGGAGGTAAAAAACAATTGCAAAGAATGTGTTTCAGATGTTTCACGGAAAAAGATTAATTTTAATGAAGAAACTTAATTAATTATTATAAAGCAAAAGAAGCAACAAAATAAATACCTAATTTTTAAAACACTGCAGCGAGATCTGGAGATTATATTCACACAAAACATATTTTATACCATAAATGCTAACAAAAAACACACGAACTGAAATTTTAATAAAAACGTGCAATAATTTCAATCGAATGTATTCTAAAACAATTACGCAAAGTTCATTAGTCTATTACATAATCCGTGTGACAAATTGTAAAGCTGGCCATACACGGTCCATCGTGGATGATAATAATTTTTGTGTTTGAATTAATTCGTGTTTGATTTTTAGGGTTCCGCATATCCGATAAAAAACCCCTGCAGGATCAGGTCTGTTTGGCTATTCGTCTGTCACAACCTACTTTCTCCGAATCTCCTGGACGAAAAAAGTTGCACAGTTCGATGACCCAATCACGGACGTATAGCGTAAATAAATGAATTTCGATTTTGCGAGCCATATTAAAATTTCACAAAAAAAAATTATTTTTTTCAATTGCATTATGTGACGTATCAAATGAAAGGGTTCGTTGTAAGAAATACGAATATATTTTTCTTATAATTTTAAAATGTAAAGCTTAAAAGATATTCTCTCGGTGTAAAAATGGAAAATCAAAATACATTTGTATTCTTGTCAAAAAAGCTTTTTAGTAGATCGTGTGTCTCACAAACTCAGCAATCTACCGATCGTCTGGATTTTAATTTCATAAACATTATCTACAACGAAGAACAGATTAAAAAAAAACCTTGTATCTGAAAATGAAAAAACTGCTTTGCAAAAAGCAATTTAAAAAGTCATGTGTCAAAGAAAATAAAGACTGGGGTATATTGTGCTTTTATATCCCCTTTTTTTACTAACAAAAATTGAATTTAAATTAACATTTTAACAGGCAATTACCTTGCAAATTAACCCCGATACTAAATTGTACTTCCAATTATCTAAATAGAATGTACAGGATTAAAATCCAATATCTGCACGAAGATAACGTCGCGTTGTCTTAAAACTTTGTGACTGAAACTTGCAAACTGCAAAGATTTATGATGTTTGCAATTAAATTAATTAAAGTTTAGTGCAGAACGATCATAATAGCTTTGTTATTTGTATTGAATAACTAAACAGGCCAAGCTTCGTCCGAGTAGATTTTAGTTTTAATCAACATTGGTGCAGAGACTATGCTATAAAAAGTTCGATACAACTCAACGCAGTTCCAATATAAAATTGAGTGAAATACGGCACTGGTTTTGTTCTGAAATTCTTTGATTAATCTTCTGCTTGTTGGAGCTGAACGGACAAATGGACTTCTGCGACTTGTGTGTTGTGTGGACAAATTTATTATCGTTTAAATTAAATTGCGCCGAGAAAAAAACGTGTTTTTTTTGAAAGAATTACTTTTTTCAGTCGGTACAATCAACGCTAAAAGTAATGCCCATCGCTCGGATCTCATGGGTGTCCACTCTTAAATATTTCATACCGACAAAAAACACCTTTGAGAAATCATAGAGACCGATTAAGAACATTTTCAATTGGCAATTATTCCGTTTCGAAAAATCCGTGCAGTGAGTCGTCTGGACTCTAGAAGTTAGTTAGCGAAGCTTGGATGTTGCATTATAAGATAAGCACATGATAAAAGCTTTAGTTAGTTAACGTGAGTTATCTTCGCTCTGGGAACAAAGCTGCCGTCCCGTCGGAAACTACAATAATATCAACTGAGAGAGTACAGTTTCCCTAACTGTCGCAGAAACTCGACGAATAACTCTTAGAAACGCGCCAGGGCCGTACTAAATTCATTTGATCAGTTCAAAAGTAGACGTTTGCTCTGACACTTGAAATATTATTATCTGGTGAGAACTAAATGTAATTCCATGAAAGTTAAGATTTTTTCAAGTGATTTTACTCACGTGTTTTCAAGTTTTTAGTTCCTACTTTTCACGCAAATTGTCTCCTCCTACGTTACCAGGGCCGGATTTAACTTTAGAGCCGCCCCAGTACCGAAATATTGTATAAAATGGATAAATTATCGATATAGAAATTTTAAATAAATAAATTGACTCATTTATAACAGAAAATTTATTATAAATAGAAGGAACGTAGACTCATTTGCGAATCAGACTGCAGGTAGCAGCATGCAGGGTTGCAAGTTACAGTGTAAACTCTTTATAACATTATTCTTTATAACGATAAACTCTCTATAACATAGAAAAGATCACAATTTGGTTGGTTTACCTTAAAACCCATACATTGATACACTCTTTATAGCGCAGCAGCCATTCTCTATTACGAGGAAATGTGTTCATATTTAGACACAGAAAATCGTCATTGTCGGTGTTATTGTTTATGTTATTTTATCAGGTTACAAAAGACGCCGACTAAACCTTTAGAAAAAATTTTATTGTTTAATCAAGAAGATTCCACCACATATCAAGAGATGGATAGAATACATAAGAAAATACTAAACAAGTACTGGCAAAGCAAAAAACGTCAGGCAAAGTTAACTGACTATATGTATTAATTTTATCAAAAACATACATATTAAAGATTATTGTTAATTCGGTTGTTTTTCTTCCCTTCACTCCATATAACGGTAACTCTCTATAACGATAACAAATGCTCGGTCCCTTAAGTTTCGTTATAAAGAGTATACACTGTATTTGATTTTTCACAACCCTTGGCAGGATGCTGTATGAAAGAATATGGGAAATAGGGATCTGTAAATTTTGCAGCGGACAATTTTTAAAATTCGAGACAGTGAAACATTTACTTATATAAATAAAAAACCCGGGTCGCAGTGTCAAAACCCTGCCGACAATATAGTGTATTTGCTTATACAGGCAGTATGGATTTATTTCGCGAACTTAAGTTGCTTTTTGAGCAAAATTAAAAATTTGACTCCTTAATACACCCCTTAAAATGACATTTTTTTTCTTAATTGCAATATTATTATCAATCTAACGTCACACCCTTCAATAAATAAGTCACTATCTACAAATTAGTGTTTTCCGGTCCTGTTGGGCCAATTTTATTAAAATTTTAGGGACACTTTTTAATTGCTACTAACGGGTTAAATGTCAATTTTGAAACGATTCTGAGAATTTTTTCGGTATTTTGGGGCCCAAAAACATTTTTCAACCCCTAAAAAACTACCCTTAAATGCCCCGATTACGCCCATTTTAAATAGGCTTCTTGCAGTGATGGATTTCAACACGTGGACCAAATTTAGTTAAAATCAATTAACTCTTTCGAAAGTTATTGCCCGTACACACATATATATATATATACACATATATATATAAACATTTTTAAAAATGGTGCCAAAATGTTTTGGTCCGACCCCTAGGTCCCGCCATCCGACCGATGCCAATAGTGTATGTTGCCATATGGCAAATACACTAAAAATCATCATTTAAGGGTTAAGGATTGGCAAATGCGGCTCTGTTAAAATTTACGAAGTAGCTATTCAGGTCGCGATTGGACATTCAGTAAATTGTGACCTTGTTAAAGCTATTATTTGTTGCACAAAGTCTTTGTATACCCTAATGTAGGTAACCTCTAGTTAGTGACCTGCGTCTCCTGTCGAAGGGACGCTCTGTTATTTAAATGGTAAGTTAAAATTGCTCCAAGGTAAACACTGGACACGATTAGAACAAACAAAGAGAGCCACAAACCGAACGAACAGACAAGCGCCGGCCACAAATTGTATTCCGGACGACTAAATTAAACGATTACAATTACGCACTTGTCAATTTGTGGAAATGTTTCGTCGTCATGTCCCGTCCCATCAATTCGAGATGCATTGACAATAGAGACACCGTTCCACCTATCAAAAATTTTATAATTTTGATCAGTGCATTTCTCTGGTGTCAGGTATAAAGGACTTACGCCAAAAATCGTTAAATTTCACCTTTTTCTCTAAATTGTATTCGCTTTCGTTTGTTAATAACGGCTTAAAACTAGGTTTTTCTACTTAAGTCTTTTATATACCTGCCACCAAAGATTTCTTATATATATATTGCAAACAATAATTAAAAAAATATGTACAATAAACCGTCATAATATGATGACGTAGAAGACTAGTCACACTTCTTTATCTATAGAAAGAGATGTATATAAATTATTTCATTGTTGGTTTGTTTTCAATTTGAGAAGTCAGTGGGTTAACAGATAATCTACAAACTCTAACGAAGCCAGATTATAATATAAATTGCACTCTGATCTGTCCGTCACACAAAAACGTTCCAACGGTGAGCAAATCCGAATGAACGGTGGCTGATTTCAACTCCAGATTTATGCTAGAATAAGTTAATCCAAGTAATTAAGGTTATAAATATTATTACGCCTCGAGTGAAACCCGGTCGAACACCTAGTACTTATGTTATAAATTAACTGCCAGGTATAGATATGAAACATTACACAGATATTCGGGAGTAAAATGCCAACACACGCACGTAGAGTAACGTGTGTGTAGTGTAGTAGAGAGGGAAACGCTCGGTATAGGTATTGAGAGGCACCTAGTTGGAAAAAGGCGACTTGACGCGAGGCTGGCCGAATGGGACGCCGCAAGGTACAATCTACACGTTTTCACTCCCATCCAAGCGCGCCATTAGATGTTTCACATCAGTAATTGTCTGCAGGGACAGGGATCGGTACTTGGGTTTACTTAATAGCAATTCAAATACTATTTTTTTTAATTTATAAACTGTACTTCAGCGAGAAGCTCTTTAGAAAACTTGAAACTTTTTGTTCGTCTGATATGGTTATTAGGATAAAATAAAAGAGTTTTCATTTTATTTTACACGATTCGTTGAACAACTTACGAAAGTTTTCTTCTTTTAGCTTCTTATGAAAAGATAAGATATATATTTGTTGCTTTTTTATGTATGAATTTGCATCCTTTAAACATAACATCAAAGAGATTTTAGATAAAGTAGATACTTCAAACGTAGCAACAAGATTATATATTTTTCTTTCCTGATATCATAAAATTTAAATAAATCTTTGAAGATTCTCTTAAACACTAAATAGTGTTACTTGATGGTAAAAATCAACACTTTTTTATGCCGAATCTAAGCGCAAAAAGGGCACCGTCCAAGTTCTCGCAAAAGCAGACAAGAAATTGACATTTTAATGATGAAATAATTCCAAGTTTGGATTATTTTTTCATGACTTTATGGATTCAATTTTTTCTTGTATTGAGGATATTTTTAATGGTGTGTTTCATGAGTTTTACATTTTACGGAATATCGGACATTAATTTTTATAATTAAAAACCAACACGTTTCAATGTAATTAATCGTACAATATTATGTAAAGTTAAAAAAGCTCTTAAATACTATTTCAGGATCCAGAACTTTCGAGGCTTCCAAAAGTGTCAACTCTTTAAACACTTGTACTTTATAATAATAATAATAAATAAATAACAATGACAAAAAAAAACTCGGGTCGCAGTGGCAAAACCCTGCCGACAATAATAGTGTATTTGCTAATACAGGCAGTATGGCTGTATTACGTGAACTTAAGTTTGTTTTTGGGAAAAATATAAAAAATTAACCCCTTAATACACCCATAAAAACAACATTTTTTTCAGTTAAAATATTGTAATCAATTCAATATCTGAACCAAATAAAATACATCCTTCAGTAGTAAACGCATCAAACTAGTGTTTTCATAAAGTTTGTAAGTCCGATCCTGTCGGGTCGATTTTATTAACATTTCACCAGTGCATATTACTCTTCACTACCTAGCTGGGTAGAGTAGTGGTGACAGCACTAGACTCGCATTCGGGAGGTTCGGGTTCGAATCCCGGCGGGGCAGATGTGGCTGGGACTTTTTCCTACTGCCTCTCGCCGAGAAACGGTAATTCCTGTACCGGCCATCTTGATTGAGGTTTTACATGGTTTCCCTCAATTAAATCCAGATAAATATCGACATGGTTCCTAATTTGAGGCCATGACCGAATACCTATCAAACTCCTACTTCAAAAATTACCTATCTTATCCTAATTTCCTAAAATTCCTTCATTCGCCCATTGCTATTACATCTCTGTTATGACATAAAGTCGAGAAACGGACGTTAAACGCATTATTATTATTATTATTACTCTTCACTAAAGGATTAAATGTCAATTTTAATAAAATATAAAAGTATTAAAAATTAAATATGGTAATCTAATTTTTGTGGACCCTTGACACTTGGAGACGCAGGACTTAAACCCTGTTAGCCCGTACATAGATCCATCCTTGAGGCTACAGCTCTCACACCAAACCACCAATAATAATATCAATGACGAAAAACCGTACCCGAATTCACGTCAATAAAAGAGGGAAAAGTTCATAAAATAAATCTATTGAAAAGTTGAAACGGGTTCAAACCGAACATATGGGAGTCTAAAGCGATTCAATATTCCGGAAAAGCACATCGTTATCTCTGATTTTATCCCGTTTGTGCATAAAAATAAGGGCAGATGTGTTCGCATATATATTTGAAACACTATATTCCTGTGTCAGCGTCTAACCGCAACTTGATTCCTGCAGGACCTCATTATCCCGACTACAATACAGTACTCCTAGCCGCCACGGACAGGTTATGATCTCAGTTGTCGAGCGTCTATACGATATTTACACGAGGGTTGATCAATAAGTACCCGTGTTTGACGACAGATAGCGTTGATGAGTGAAACTGACTTTATCGTCGAGTACTGCAGACTTTTAAACGACATCGTGTTGAGTTGTAGATAAATTCATAGGTTAGGTTATTTTTGACAGCCGGTTGTATCATTCGTGTTTTGTATTTTTCGACAAAATGGAAAAAGAGCAATTTCGATCCGTAATTCGTTTTTTATATACGAATATCTCACCGTGGTCATAGATGATGAAAGGTTCCCATAGGCAGCATCCAATTTCAGTTTCATTTCTTCGTATGTTTTTTAAGAAACGAATTATAGATCGATATTGCTCTTTTTCCATTTTGTCGAAAAATACAAAACACGAAAAAGACTATTGCGTTGTTTGTATGGCGTTTCCATGGTTACTCTATTGTAAGCACTCAGTTTACAGTTTCTAATTCGAGTTAGAGTTGGGTAACTCAGATCTGAACCGGTTCAAAGAGCCGACTCCGACAGAAGATCCGTGAGAGCCGACTCACTTTTTTTTGAGCCGACGGATCAACGGATCTGCATAACTCAGTGAAACACTTAACACACAGAAGCACATTTTATACTTACGTATCAGTTCTTGCTTTGATGCATCTGTCAGCTCAAATGACTCATGCATCACATGTTTGGCTATGCATTCTTGATTCTATACAGGTCGTGATATGATTGACTGAACTAGGTAACTCAGTGGCAGACTGCAGTAACATATTCAGAACTCGGCTCTTTTTGAACCGGTTCAGTGAGCCGGCTCACATACGGGATCCAGATGCAAAGATGCAGATCACTAAACTCTAATTCGAGTATTGGAAGTGTCTAATATGATTTTTAAACACACAATAGCATTATATTCGAGAAAAATCTACATTTTTTGCACGTACCTTCTATAAAAATAGCTGAATTATTTGTTATATTTAAAAATAAGGAGCTGAACTTTTCGTAAAAACATAATATTATGTAAATTCACTGTTCGGTCATATATTGGAATCTATTTGGATTGTTTACAGAAACTCTCTCTCTGTTGCTCATATAGTTTTAATTGACAACTGACAGGTTACTTTTGAAAATTACTGTTGAATATACGTGAAATAGCATTCATCTGTTTTCCTTTACGCACTAGAGCGAAATGGATCATTTACCGCTACCCAGGCATGAAAAGCAGCTACATAATAATAGTTATTTGTGTGACAAGACGAATAAATTCTACTGTATTTGAGTGCAATTCAACGGAAACTGGGAAAATGCGGTTAAAGCGGTTCCAGTGACATCAGAGCCTCTAGAAAATTAATTTACTGTTGTACCTTGTTTATACTGCTTGCAAATAGATTACACAGTTCTGGATAGTTCAGGGAACATGGCGTTATTAAAATTTCAATAGTTCATTATTTTTTTCGATACATCCATTGTGTTGTATTATTTTCACGAATAAAACGCTGATTAAAAAACAAACTGATTTTTCACTCGGCAATTGGCAGAACATGATTAATAATAACAAATAAAAAAAACCCGGGTTGCAGTGCCAAAACCCTGCCGACAATATAGTGTATTTGCTTATACAGGCAGTGTGACTTTATTACGCGAACTTAAGTTGGTTTTTGGGCAAAATTAAAAATTTGACTCCTTAATACACCCCTTAAAATAACATTTTTTTTCTTAATTGCAATATTATTATCAATCTAACGTCTACACCGAATTAAATACACCCTTCAATAAATAAGTCACTATCTACAAATTAGTGTCTTCAAAAAATGTGTAAGTCCGGTCCTGTTGGGCCGTTTTTATTAAAATTTTAGGGACACTTTTTAATTGCTACTTACGGATTAAATGTCAATTTTGAAACGATTCTGAGAATTTTTTCGGTATTTTGGGGCCCAAAAACATTTTTCAACCCCTAAAAACTACCCTTAAAATGGCCCGATTACGCCCATTTTAAATAGGCTTCTGGCGATGATGGATTTCAATACGTGGACCAAATTTCGTTAAAATCAATTAAGTCTTTCGAAAGTTATTGCCCGTACACATATATATATATACATATATATATAAACATTTTTAAAAATGGTGCCAAAGTGTTTAGGAGAGGTTATGAAACGTCGAGAAATTTTGGTCCGACCCCTAGGTCCCGCCATCCGACCGACGCCAATAGTGTATGTTGCCATATGGCAAATACACTAATAAAGACACTTGAAAATTCTACAAAAATTATTTTTAAATTATTTCTCGACGATTGTTACGAACAATAAGTCCATCCTCAGGAATATAAAACATACTAAAGTAATGTTTTAGTTAAAGTAGAATACTCTAAAAGGTTCTGAAGTTAGTCATAAACAGCATCGCAAATGCATATTTAGAGTCGTCCTGGTTGTTTTGTGGGAAAGGAAGACTCCCACCACCTCCCAGTTACCGGCACAGAACGTGCGCTCGTCGGTGATTGGTTATCGCTGGTTTTCTTGTCAATTGTCGTTTTCCTGCTATAAAGAACAGTCCAGTACGCTATTGTTAAGTTGTTTCTTTGATTGTTAATTGATCAAGATGCCTAATACAATTTTGCATAGACAAGCACGAAAAATACTATTTTGGATGACTTTATGTAAGGAATTATACCTTTAGATTAAAGAAAAATTAAAAATAATAATATAGCGCGAGTTTGTAGTTTTTCAGCCGACTGTACCTACGCAAGCCTCCATTTGCAACTTCAGAACCTTTTAGAACCGCGGCGCGTATTATATATGTTTTATATTCTTGAGGATGGACTTATTGTCCGAAACGATCGTCGAGAAATAATTTAAAAATAGGTGTTGTCCAACCACATCCCACCAAATCTTACCAAGGGGGATGGTAGGTCAAAAATGAAAAAAACCCTCAAGTAATTAATGGATACCACTTAACAACAACCATTGCCACGCAAGCAATTAACAGACCCGCCGGATGACGTCATCCCTCCATTACTATTCAATGAAACGAGGCAGCCTCTATAATCTACTTGCCTTGACTAATGTACCAAATACACCTAATAACAAATTCATGGCCTGCTCCATCCGCTCAGATCATAAAATCTAAAGCAAGTTAGTCTGTGCTTAAAGGACGCCATGCTATACTTTATTTATGATCTCATTTCGAGACTAATACACTCTAGAGAGTGTAAGTAAGCTAATGTAACAAGCTTGCATGTTGCTGATTAACATGAAGCTACAATAATATGAATCTCCACAACAATAAGCTTAAAGTACCACAATCCATTCTATACATGTGCTAGAGAAACAATTAAACCGCTCCACAAGATGTCTGACTAACAGAAAATAGTTATTTTAAATCTTATATGTTCCCAGTAACATTTACTTAGAGCTTGGCTTTCGAGATAGCTGTAAGGAGTGTTTTAAACAACATAATATTTTAACTGTTCCTTCTATATACATTTATTTTTCATTATGCTAATTACATAAACATAAAACTAATTTTTTTTTCGCTAGTTCCAAACATAATTATCACACCCGTCATAATAATAAATTTATTCTACCTAAGTGTAACTTATCCTTATTTTATAATAGTCCTGAATTTGCGCAGTTGCGAATGTACAACACATTACCAGAGCACGTAACTGCAATGCCTTTTTTCAAATTTAAATCCAATTTCACATTTTAAACTTTAATATTATATTGAGAATGTCAGATGAATTGTATTTTCTTTGTGACAATAAATTAAGTAAGTAAGTAAGGTAGTCAAAAAATCAGAACTTTACATCTCAATTACATTTTACTGTTTTTAGGGTTCCGTACCTCAAAAGGAAAAAAACGGAACCCTTATATAAGATCACTCGAGTGTCTGCCCGTCCCACTGTCATAGCCAATTTGCTCCGAACTACTGGACCGATTGAGTTGAAATTTGGTACACATATGTAAGTTGGTGACCCAAACGTAAAAAAAATGAATTTTGATCATGGGATCATTTTTGGAAAAAAATAGGAAATTAAAAAAAAAAGGTTTGCAAACTGTACCGTGTGACATATCAAATGAAAAGGCTTATAGTAAGGGTCTCAAATATAATTTTAAAATAAATAGTTTTAAAGTTATTTAAGAAAATAGATGAACAATTGACCATTCCCCCCTTATCTCCGAAAGTACTGAGCCTAAAATTTCGAAAAAAATAGGGAATGTCGGGTCTCACGCATAGTTTACAGGAAAATTGAAACGAAGATCTTAAGTCTTAAAGTACTCACGGAAAACGGAATAGTACGGAACCCTCTTTTCGCGAGTTCGACTCGCACTTGACTGGTTTTTTAACAAAGAAAATTAAAATAATCCTAACTAAAGCGTGCCTCTACAATATAAATATAAATTGATTCAAACCATAATTTTAATTGAATGTATTTCCTTATTATAGTGTACTGTAATTTGTTGACGTCACATGATTAAATAAATGTGAAACAAATAAACATCTGTATTTTATTCAATAGTTAATATAAAACATCATTTGTAGTTTCCTATTGAAGTAGACCGAATTAAATTAAATTCAGAGCCAATGTATCGTAAAACGTTTTATAAAAATAGAGCTGTATAGCTCTCTATATGTATAATCATATTATATCTAGTATAAAGAGACTACAGAGCTATTGTTACAAATACATTTATACAGGCTGCATCAGAATAATATTACTCGTCTATTTAGAGAAGATCTGTATAGTAAAACTAAATCGGACAAAACTTATCTGCACAGAACAAAATGGTTTAATTGTAATCTTATCATATATTAGGGGTGTTTGGCATATATAAGAGTAGAGTGAAATTTACCATGAAAAGTGTACGTTAGGTTTCCCACGTGTGGTACACTCAAAAAAAGTTTTGAGGAACTTGGGGTTTGGCATAGTTTTTAGTAATACTCTTATAAGAAGAAAAACGTAAAAACATTAATAATTTCGCCATTTTAAACAAACGGCGTTCAAATATCAAAACATGATAAAAGTTCGTTTTTAATGACATTTTAAAACAATAATTACAAAAGAAAGAAATTCTTAAGAAAAAAATTCAACGAAAGCAGTTTAAAGGGGACATTCTCAGCTTTCTAATGCATTTTCGAAAATTGTCGTACAATCATTTCGTCAGGAGTTATGAACATTTAAAGTCAAAAGTGGCATTTTTGCTTTGACAGCTGATAACTCGGTTAAAAAAATCGTAAGAAAATTGCAAAAATGCATTTTAAAGAGAAAAGTACCAGCTTTGAGGAGTTTTACTCGAAATTTATCTGAATTTTCCTTGGAGCCTATATACATGATGCAATTTTATAAAAAAATAAGGGGATATTTTTTCTCTTTCTTCTTTCAATTGTCACGGTTCGCTAACAGATGATAAAACAATTTCAAATTTTGACTCAAAAACTAGAATGTTCAAGCTTTAAAATGAGCTATCGTTTTTTAAAATCCGATCATTTTATGCGAAAATACAGCGCTTTGAAAATCATCAAAATTTCAACATTTTTTATGTGTCCTCTTATTTAAGTTGCGGAGGTAGTTTTATTCCAAATGATAAATATGTCGACATATAATTTGTGGATTACGCCAATTTTCCAGCCAACAAAGCTTAGGATTATGCTAATTCGTCTGTGGGTTACGCCTATTGAAATATCATCATGAAATTTGAAAGTTACGCCAATTTTATATTCGACATGAAATTTGAGATTACGCCAATTGGCCAGCAAACATTGAGGGGTTCACCAATACGACAATGACATATTGTCTTGTTGGCTTAATGCTCGACTACACTTAAAATTAACGACGAAAGTTTCACAACAGTGTATTGTGGATCAGCTTGTACATTATATAGCTCTCAGTCGATCGTACGGGGAGCTACTAAAGAATTAATTAAACGTTTGAAAGACTTGAACCACACATTTTATGTGGATACATTCTACATTATTGATGTAATTGAAACTGCTTTAGAAAGATTATCGAAGTGTACAGATCAACCAGTTCTTTTCAAACAGTGGTCAGCGGGGATACCGATTTGTAATAATAATAATGTCAAATTTTACTACCAATTTTACAGAGGACAGCGGATATATTTTCTAATAATAATAAATAATAATAATGCGTTTAACGTCCGTTTCTCGACTTTATGTCATAACAGACGCCATTCGCACCATTACTATTTTCCATCTACCACACTTCCCGTTATTTTTCTACATTTTTAAAACTTCAACTTATGTAATAGCAATGGGCGAATGAAGGAATTATAGGAAATTAGGATAAGGTAGGTAATTTTTGAACTAGGAGTTTGATAGGTAATCGGCCATGGCCTCAAATAAGGAACCATCTCGATATTTATCTGGAATTAATTGAGGGAAACCATGGAAAACCTCAATCAAGATGGCCGATACAGGAATTACCGTTTCTCGGCGAGAGGCAGTAGGAAAAAGTCCCAGCCACATCTGCTCCCGCCGGGATTCGAACCCGGACCTCCCCGAATGCGAGTCTAGTGCTGTCACCACTACTCTACCCAGCTCGGTTATATTTTCTAATATAAAAAGCATATTGTCTGGTTTACGTGCTGCACGATTTAGGGAAAATCTGTAACGTTTTGGAATTGTTTGTTTCGCTAAATAGGATTGTTTTTTAACAGATGGCATCAAAATCTAAAATTCGGCCGAAAGTGGAGTTTTGACTGGTTTGTAGTCTAATGCTGGATTGCAGAAAGCATTGTCAAAAAATTGGTTTTGACACTGGCCTTAGATTGTGATCACATCAGGACTCAGGAGAAGTCTAATGTCGTTGTGAAACTCCCATTAAATTGTACTCACACAAAAACAAATGATTAATCTACATAGAAAAAGATGGCTTTCAAGCTACGGCCTGATTAAAATTTAAAATGCGTAGGAGAACTTTGTTTCGAAGTGAAAATTATACAAAAAAAAACGCTATTAAACACATGTATAATACAGTTTACGAAAAATATCGTTGCAATCGATCAATTGTATTTCGAGTAGAATAAATTCTGCAATGCTTCTCTTACGGCGAAATATGCCATGACTATTTTTGCTCACTGGTCATTCCCTTTTTATCGTAAAAGTTGACCCCCTTATAATAGGGATGTTGACTGTATTCAAATAAAAACATAATTTTAACGAAAAGCAGTAGTTTCTATGATAGAAATACTAAAAAACACTATATTTTTCCTTATTTTTAAGGAATTTAATTAATATTTAATAAATAAAAACCTAATAAAATCACGCTCAAGTCACGTGACAACAGACACCAATCAGAACGCATGACGTCATATGTTCAGCCACTGTCAAAAAACTTCATTGTTTGGTTAATATTTAGTGTGTAATTTATTATTATTTGTTTATAGGAAACGTCAAATTACATGTAACTATAGCAACGACTACGAAACAACTTCTCATCACCTCAGTTTACTAACGTTTATGAGCACAGAATACGCATCTATAGGATGGTAGCTCCCGTGTAAACTTTTGAGCCTCCTTTGGTATGAACAGGTGACGTCACGCGACTAGTATTGGCGTTTTGGACCGAAATTTGAAACGGGATTTAAAATACATGATTTTTAAGGCTTGAGTTGTATTTAAATAAAAATAATAAATATTTGTGGCAATATTAGGGATTTATGAAACGATTTTAAAACACTTTCCCAAAAATAGTCAACATCCCTATTGTTTTGAAAAATTTATTTTGAAACGAAGCTTAAACTCTTTATGTACAAAAAACGTTTATCATGAATGAGTATTTTATGTAAGGCTATAATTCTTTTTAGTATATACGATATATGAATCTTCTTTTGGTTTGAAATATCGTGAGAGTTGAACTTACAGATATGTCAACATCACGAACGAAAATCCCTAAGTGTATGTGTGTCTGTATGTACATAATGTATGAACAACCCTTATACAATCGAGCACGGCAGGGTTGGCGTTAAGTCTGACGGATTGACTTCCACTTAATCCGGAATTAAGGAACGCAATCCAAAAAATAAACGAACACCGTAATATTCTTACGTCACGTAACTGCCTCCGTTTCATTAATGCCTACTTGTCATCCCAGTGCGAGAAAATCAAGGTTAGCAGAATATTATAGGTTGGGCGTTCACATTATTGAAAAGTGTGACTGGGCGAGAGGGGAGAGAGAGCGGGGGTAGAAGGCCAACTGTTCATTATAATTAAAAATTCAAGCTAATGGTTTCGAATGACATAAGCAAACGGTTCAACCAGTCACAGACTTCATAGCCTCTTACGCCCAATCGATGGTACCTTGAGTACCAAGTACCCAAGGTTAGTAGAATACTACATAAGTTGGGCGTTAACATTGTTGAAAAGTGTGACTAGGCGAGACGGGAGAGGAGGCGGGATAGTAGACCTTGAAGCCTTTTTCCCAACTGTCAAAATGAAACGTTTCGAATGGCGTAAGTAACCAATCATAGACGTGACCATTTTTCTAGCTTCTTACGTCCAACCTATAAGTAGTCTACGAACCATAAGGCAAGGTTAGTAGACTACTATAGGTTGGACGTCAACATTGTTAAAAAGTGTGTCTAGGTGAGACGGGAGAGAGGGAGGGGAAAGTACGCTTCGAGACCTTTTTCTCAATTGTGCAACGTTCATTATAATAAAAAAAAACAAGCCGAGGGTTTCGATTGACGTAAGCAATCTATTCAACCAATCACATGACGGGACCATTTTTATAATATTTCCGTGTCGGTCATATTGCATTTCATTTTGGATTGTTTACTAAAACTACCTGTAATAATAATAATGGTCGGGATAGAACCTACGAGCTTTAGGTTACGAGGCAAGCGTTCTATCTTGCTGCCGCCTTAGTTTAATGTTTTACAGCCGGTTTTTTTAATACATTGCGACACGTTTCGTTGTAATTTCAATCTCACGAATGAGTTTTACCCTACCGCGTGAAAAGAAGTTGATGTACTTTATTTTTATAATGTGCACTTCTCGAAAAGATGAAATTTTGATACACGGGAAGATTCCATTGATTTGTACAGTTCAAATACATAATCAATAATGTCTCTAATAATAAGAGAGATCCGATATCAAGATGGATAATACGAAGACGTGACATATATTATTATTCACGCTAAATTATCTCCAGCGTGTCATGTTACAAGCGTGATATATTGATGTTTTCCATCATTTCTGTTCTCCGTAATACGTTGAACGAACGTGCATAACTGAGAAAAAGATTTTAGTTTACCAGTTGCAAACCATTCACAAACAGAGGCTCTAAAATTTTGACTCGAACACGGAAGACTCCCTGAAGTGGCATTTGTGTGAAAAAATAACAAACAAGCTTCCCTACTTTATATATTACATTAGTGTAACTAAGAGTCCAAGAGCTGATGACATCCGTTTCATGAAGTGTTTGATTCAGGTTGAAATTTTATACAATAGTATATATGGGTAAGATGTCTAGGTAAATGAGTGTTTGCTTGGCCTACCTGGGTACGCCTGGTACTGCGCAAAGTTTAAAAAATTGTGTGCCAAAAAAGTGTTTATTCAAAAGCCAACAAGTACTATTCGAATGTTAAGTTGATTTTAGATAAATAAATAAATGAGGCCGACTCTTTTGGAGGGGTTAACATTAAACCATAATACCCCAAAGTTGAATTTTCATTCACGCTGAAATTATAGCAACTTCATTAAATATATTTAAAAATATCTGCAAAAAGCCAGACGCTTTTTCCGGGGTTTAAGATTATTTTTGGGAACATATTTATGGGTACTTATTCTCGATTTAAAAACACTTTCCCAAAAATAGTATTAAATATATAGTTTAAAATATTAACAAAATAAAATTACTTGCAATACTGTTCAATATTTTTATTTATATAAAAGACGTTTAACCAACAGTTTTGGTCCTTTTCAATTGAAAAGGATCAAAACTGTTGGTTGAAACGTCTTTTATATAAATAAAAATATTGAGCAGTATTGCAAGTAATTTTATTTTGTTAATATATCTATTACTGTTGGTTGAGTCAATATTATTAATTATTTATATAGATTAAAAATTGAAACTATTTCTTTTATTTAAAAGATACTTTTCCGATGAACTTCACTCAACTAGCCTAGCGTATTATATTTCTTAAAAGGTAAGAAGTGTAAATAAAAAACCTTTGCTGCCACATTAAAACAAATTACATTATAGCATTGAATTACTTCCTCATTCCAGGACGATAGATCCAAGCTAATGAGCTGTTGAGCGTCTACAATCTACAATCAATTTCTCTCTAGACTCCCATTTTATATTTTCCGTTAAGCGGAAATAGTGCACATTTTGTCAGTAGTCATTTGCCGATTACTTCACAAAAGCAATCTTAGTAATAACAGTATTATCCTTGGGACAGAATCTCTATAAATAACAATGGCGTGCCTTCCTGTGACGTATTAAGCTTTCATAGTGTCGAAGCAATATGTTACAAAGCCGAAGAACTAAGTAAGCGTATAGTTCAAAGAGTTAACGTGGTCTCTATAAAAAAAAATATTAACCTCCTTCAAGAAAATCACTAAAAAGATGAAAATACTGAAATTTTGAGGTCGGAGCTAATTTCATTACAAAAACTTTTAAATACATATCTACTTTTATTAAATAAGCGACGACCTCAAAATTTCATTATTTTCATCTTTTTAGTGATTTTTTTGAAGGTTAATATTTTTTTTTTAAAGTTTTTTTATTTTTTACTTTTTAGTGGTGGATTTGATTTCGCACATTTTTGAAGATTTCCCTCGATTTCTCCAAGGTTCCATCATCAGATCCTGACCTGATGACCATGGGACCACCTGGGATGTATACCCTTTCAAACAAAAAAATAATTTTCCAAATCGGTTCAGGCGTCTTCGAGTGATCGGGGAACATACATAAAAACTAAAAAAAAAAGATTCCGACGAATTGAGAAGTCGGTTAAAAATAGAGAGGTAGGGGGAGCTAGTGACAATTTTGCTCATAGCATTTCCACAAACCTGAATTTTTGTGAGTTCATTAAGGGCACTATATTGAACATAAAAACCGTAGTCTGGCAGATAAAACCGGAGACAATGCGTGGGTGGACGCGGTTAAAGATGTTAAACTGGAGGTGGTTAATATATATTTTCTCATGTTTGAAATTGTCTGAGTGATAAAAACTCAAGTCTGGCGGCCCGTGACTGGGGAAAAGTATGTCTGGCAGGCCGACGTGTTCATGAGACAGACGGACCAGCGGAGTCTTAGTAACAGGGTCCCGTTTCACCCTTTGGGTACGGAACCCTAAAAAGATGTGTTTGAAGAAAATCAACATCATCTCAAATGAATTTGTTTTGTTACACCCTGTATATAATACAAAAAAAAAAACGGCAGAGGATATATTCAATCTAGCTGTATATATTTATTTTCAATATCAGCCTTTCGTTTCATCAAATTGTGTTTACTATGAGAAGCGAATATTCTCTTGATCTTCTTTCTCCGCGTACAGATATTTGTGCTAGGCTAAATCATTTTATGTCGAAAGTTCGTAGCAACTTTTGCTTTTCTGTCTGTGTTCGTCGTTTCCACGATGACGTTTCTCTACAAGTCTAAAAACAAACTATAGAGCTCCTATCAAAGGGAAAATAATATTATATTCGTTCTTTTGTTCTGTCGTAAAATTATTACTTTGCCGCAAGCCATTTCGGAAGCTACAGTGGCGAAAATCGAAAGATTACTTTAAAAGACTGGCAATAACTTTCGAAAGAAATGATTGATGTTCACAAAATTTAGTCCACAAGCTGGAATCCATCATCGCACGAAGCCTACTTAAAATGGGCCTTATTGGACAATTTTAAGGGGTGTATTTAGGGGTTGAAAATAGTTTTGGGCCCCAAAAACTTCGAAAAAATTCTCGGAATCGTTTCAAAATTGAAATTTAACCTTTCAGTAGGAATTAAAAAAAGCTTCTAAAATTTTAATAAAATCGGCGTAACAAGGCCGAAATATGAAAACACTAGTTTGCAGATAGTGAGTTACAATATTTATTGAAGGGTGTATTTAATTTAGTGTAAATGTTAAATTGATAATAATATTGCAATTAAGAAAAAAAATGTCATTTTAAAAAGTGTACTAAGGGGATATTTTTTTAATTTTGTTCATATACAAACTTAATCATAAAAACACACTGCCTGTATTAGCAAAGACATTATATTGTCGACAGGGTTTTGGCACTGCGATCCGAGTTTTTTTCCTTCAACCGTTAACGCCACAAAAAATTTCAAACAGATACCCTAGCTAGAGAAGTTTTACTTAAAAAATTTAAATCTAAAAACCCTTGAATAATAAACATTAAAAAAAGATTGACTTTTTTTCTTTGTTGTCCCTGGTAATTAATATAAAAATGATTTGTCGAGAAAAAGGACTTTTTAAGTAAACACTTATTTGTTATTTATAGCGACGTTTCGTTCCTTATTTGGAACTTTTTCAAGCTTTATAACTATTAAATGGACAACAAATATGGAAAAGTACAAACATTTAATAGTTATAAAGCTTGAAAAAGTTCCAAACAAGGAACGAAACGTCGCTATAAATAACAAATAAGTGTTTACTTAAAAAGTCCTTTTTCCCGACAAATCTTTTTTATTAGAAAAATATGTTATTCACTTGTATTGTAAATATATTTTTCTTTAAAACAAACGACACAATCAAACATCGAAAAGTATTACGTAATTTACACATCTGCCCTTTTTCTGAAGAATGGAATCAAAGGATTCAATTATTGAAACGGAATTGATTCAGTGAAGCATCAACCGTTCGTTGCGTCGATGGCTTATAAAAATATGATATTTCGCTAAAGCACGGACTTGAAGTATACAAATATACATTCGACAAAGAAAAAAATGTTCCCTATCGATTCCATGAACTTTTATCACACATAGTAAGACCTCGCTTAACGCTGTTTCAGTATTACACGGTTTCTAAAAAGAAAAGTTTAGCCACTATAACGAAAATTATGGATGAGTTTATACAAAATGATTCAAATGTTGATAGCAGTTCAAAGGCAAGAGTTCTAATTTTCTCCGTTAGATGTACGTCAATATGAACTTATTCTAGCGAATGCTGACTGCATTGAAAGGCTTTCACATTTCAAAAAAAAAACCCAATTTATTTTTTCAATACAATGTTGTCAAATGCCGCGTTCGGTAAATATTACAGGCGATGGATATAATAAGAACAATATTCTTCAATAAAGCAATACAACTAACTGACTCGTTTATTTTTATTATTATTTTTACTACTATTACTATTATTATTATTATACTAGTGGCCCGGTTCGGCTTCGCACGGGTAGCACTAATAATTATCTATAGCCATAAAAGATAACAATCATTATCATAAAATTAATAACGTGTATTGAATTTGCGCGAATTCAATCGCTTTTAATTGTGAATGTTCAAAAATCGAAGAAAATCAAAATTGCCAAAAAGCAAAAAAAAAATCTGTTGATCCTATCGCTACCAAACTTCACAGGATTACCCGCTGGGCTAATCTAAAGACTGACTGAAAATTTCATCAAAATGGTCCAGTCGTTTTGGAGACTCCAGGGAACAATGTATTACCGATATTAAGCACTCTACGTTTTTTACAGTAAAGCTAATTTTGTTGTCAAATTATTTTGCATTTTTTAGTTCATAAAAGCGTGTAGTTTTAGTTGTTTTAAACTCTAATTTTTATTTTATAGGAGGTCCGTGCGAAAATGTAGTAGGTATGGCTAGTGCACCTGATAAAAATCGCTGATTCTCGTAATGTGACAACTCTCCCATAAAATAGTGCATTACAGTCTAGATACATACACTACTATTTATTTTTATTCAACAACTAAACTGCGTCTGAAGCTATTATTAAAAAAATGTTTCTTTATTTGTTGCAGTGGAGGGAATCGAACTCGAAACGCTGTACAGAAGGTACTGCGTTCGCCTTAAACACGCCCTCTTCGTGTCCTGTTTGACCGTAGCGTTAATCAGCTGCCTCACCGTTCTGGTCACCACTTTGGCGCTGCACATAAAAGTAAGTTAATTAAGGCTGTTGGAACGCTCTGAATTTAAGCCAAAAATAGGGCTTCGGTTGATAGCTGATTGTAGACTTATTCGTCAACATTTTGAAAAAATTCCTTCTCTATAAGGAAGATAAAGGACCAATCTAGGTCTCTAATAGACTCCTTTTATTTATTTTATAATTATAATATTTATATATACTGTATTCCATCCGTATTAGAAATACATAGAATATGTCATAAAAACTTTTAAAATATAAGTAGTTAAATAAAATTCTTCTATATAATAATAACTGTAATTTATTAGTAGTGATTTCATTCTTTTCTTAAAATGGTTTATTCATCCATCAAACTTCAGATTATCAAAATGATTTAATTAAAAAAAAACTGAAATTGACACCTGTCATTTGATACTCGGCAGTAAAATTACGACAATAAAAAAAGTTTCAAATTTTAATTAAGTCTTAACGCACATTTGAAGTTAAGAGGTTTTTTTTTTTATTATGGGATAAAAACAAGTTTGAAACGTATCAAAGAGTATTAAGCGATATATAAAGCGACAGATAACTTCAAAAATCTCGAGAAGTTTTTAATGCAGAGAGTACGGGCGCCAGTGAGATACTATCTGATTCGGATATTTCTGTAATATCATTTTCATAAAATTAAATTTTCTACTTTAAAGCAATTTCGCTAAAAGATATTTTAGTCGTTATATAAATATACGTTACAGATAAATAAATTACTAACCGTCTTTTAGATTCTTTATGGTGATAGGTTATTTGACTCATATTTTTAAACTATCTACAGGAATTTTTATTTCATTTAAGGCTGTTTGAATTTAAGCCAAATGATAGCTGATTGTCGACTTATTGGTCAACATTTTGCAAAAATTCTGTCTCTGTAAGGAAGATAAAGGACAAATCTAGGTCTCTAATGGACTACTTTTGTAATTTATGTAAGATTTACTAGAAAAAAGTTGGCATTAATTGTGCCAAAAAACACACGTTTTCAATGTCACACTACGACCTTATTCGTACTTATTTCACAAAATAATGTTCCAACACAAACGTAAAGTGACTCTTCCTTTTTCGGAAAAGTTTTTTAAATCTTCCAAATATTTCCAAAATTTAGAGTAATCAACAGACAACGGCACCCTTACAACAGCGTTTTTTAGCCTCGTAGTGTGGCTTAAATTCAGAGCGCTCCGACAGCCTTAAGGCTACTGAGTATCAGCTGAACAATATGTTCACTTTTTTAGTTGTGTGCGCATGTAAAATGCACTTACGTTTCAGAAATCTCTAATTTCTATGAAAAACCTTCTTCAGTATTTGATGATAATGCTTACAAAATAAACTAAAAATAAGTACCATTCTCTCCACATGACTTTTAACTAAGTTTTTACAGTTTATTTGAGCTAAATATACGATTTAATCAGATAAAAACGAGAAAATTAGCAAAAGTTTTACACAAATTTTTGTACAGAAAAAATTAAATTTGGAAAAATTATTGAGCAAGTCAAATTTTTCAGTGTTTTGAACATGTCTATAAAGAAAAATATTCAAAATGTTAGTTTGCTTTCCCGTAATTCGAAATCTAATGACGTGTTGTAAAGAAATATTGACGGTCACGTTTTTTATTCAATTTTTAAGGAAAAACCGTATCTGTTTTGAAATTTTTAAACAGCAGGTCAAATTTTGTGAAGCTTAATGTCAGTTAATAAAAACAGATATAAAATGAATTTTGCGATCACAAGTTAAGAAAATTTCTCGAGAACATATTTTTACAATCTGAGGGATCAAGTTACTTTAAAGATATTTTTCCTAGTAGATTAGCTAAGTGAAAACAATGACTTTAACAAAATAAAAAAAAACCCCTAATGAGGATAGCTTCAGATATAATACTAAATTGTTCTACAAAGCTTTGATCATGTATCATAATTCATATGCATTAAACTTTATATAGCAAAGGTTGACACAACCGAGCTTTTAAAAGCTTTGTGACGCGAGCCTTTCTCTGCAGTTTTAACGTATAATTAGATCGTTCTACACAAAGTAATAAAAAGGTTTTAAGCCATCTGTTTATTATAGCCGCTAAACTTCACAAATTACTTTAATCAAAGTAGAATTTAAATATATTAGTTTTAATTGCAATTTAAACTTTCCTTTCCAGATTAAAGCCCAAATTATCCAATTAATTAATTCGAGGCAAAATCGAGTCAACTCTTTTTAAAATTTTATCTGAAGAATATGTTTACGCCAATTGTTTTCCGCATTGTTAATGTACAACGAAGTGATGCTATAAGGGTTCCTTTTTGCCTTATCAGGCACGGAATCCTAAAAATTATAACGTTAATATCTTGTAAAAAGCTTGATTAGGGTTAGAATATACATTCAAAAACTAAAAGGCCGCATCCTCGTCAAAAAAGCGAGCATATAATATTTCTTATGTAGAGAAAATCAATACAGTAAAAGAACTGATACACTATGTGCACATTACAAATCCTCAAAGTCGTTAAAAACCGATTATTTGGGAGAGAAAATCTAAGTTGTTTAAAGTTTTACTTATTTTACATCTTTTATACATACAATATACAAAGTGCGACAAAAAAAAACGGATAAATTCAACATCAAGGTTAGTAGATTACAAAAGTTGCCTCATTTCATTGGATAGTAATGACGGATAACATTATCCGGCGGGTCTGTCAATTGATTGCGTGGCAACCACTGTTGTTTACAAACTTTAATGGCGGTATTTAACAAATGTCAAAGAAATAAAAAAACAGAACATTTACATTACTGGCAATAAAATGAATTTTTAAAGTAAGATATTTACGTAATTCTAGTAAAATTAAATGATATTTTTGATACTGTCATTAAATGTCGATAAAAATATGGACGGTCCGCCAGCTGACCTCATGACGGAACGAGGCAGCCTCTGCAGTCTAGCAATCTTGATTCAACATAGCCTAATATCGTGTCAACGTGGGTTACAAACCCATGAAAAGATGGCTGTTCTGTTTTTTGGGGCGTTTGTTTCCTATATTATATATTTATGGGTATTATGTGTCTAAAATTGTAAAAAAACAAACATGAAAAATAATAACGGTACAAAGCGCCGGTTACGAGGCAAGTGTTCTACATCACGGCCAACTAATCTCAATGCACTACAGGCTTTTATAGTATATGGTATACACTAGACGTACATTGCGTCACATTCGTTACATTTTCAATATCAAGAATCAATTTTACCATGCCAAAAGAAGTTTTACTTCAAAAATACAACCGTTCACCAAGGTAATTTTATTTTCAAAAGCACTGGTCTAATTCCAAATGCAAGCAGCGATGTAACATTCCTTTATATTTACAACTCAATGCAAGAGTGTCTCCCCATCATGTAATCCGCTTTACCGAAGCTTTACACGTATTTAACTTTGTATAATCTTCACTGCAACGTTTAAAATTCTACAGCTTTTTGCGCTGACTCCACAAATCTGATATATAGTATATTTTGTTTCAGGACGTCTACGAAGCCATTTTTCCAATAACAACCCTAGCGATAATATGTTTAATCCTCCTTACTGTCCTGATAATTTCCCAATTCCCGGTGTTTATCGAGTCCAAGTTGCTGTCTCTTCTCGCGTCGCTGGTTTTGACAGCAGTTCTCGCGGGAGGAACTCTGATACTCGGCAAACACAATGCACCGTTGCCGTTGTTCGCTTTGATTTTGGCCATTCACACCATGATGCCGATTACAATGACCGTGTCAGTAGCGTTGGCAACGCTGCTGACAATCATACATCTCGTTATGGCGATCATAACCAAACTTAACGCCGAAGAACAAATTAGCATCGAACAGGTAAGGTTTTTTTCTTTTTTGATTTCCTTGAATTCTATTTAACCGACTAGTTTCAAACCAGGGGTTCCCAAAGTGCGGCTCGCAAAGCCTGTGAATTCGACCCGCGATATAGATACGATATATTATATTTTTATTAAATAATTGTTGTTACAGTTAAAGTATATTATTATATAATAAGATGGATTTCAGTTGTTTTTTTGTTTTAATAAATATATAATTAAAGATTTATATTTATATTAAATTTAGTATACTAATAAAAAAAAGAAATAGTTAAATATATATTTAAAACAAATAAAATCGTGGTTATTGTTTTGATTTTATATGGCCCGCTAAAAAAATTCGGTAATATTAAATTGGCCCGCCTAAGAAAAACTTTGGGAGCCCCTGTTTTAAACGAATGAAAATGTAGGAGAGAGAGAGAGACAGAGGCGGATCTAGATTTAGATTGGGACTAATAAGGCTTAAGCCCTGAACCCCAAAGTCAATTTTTGTCAATTTTTTAGACATTTTTTTGGATAAATTTTGACAATTTTTTTGATGAATTATAACAATTTTTTGGGGATTTGTAGCAATTTTTTGAATGAATTATGACAATTTTTTAATGAATTTTGAAAATAATTTCCTTGCTGTAGAAATTAACTAAGATGGCGGCGAGGTAGAACAGTTGCCTCGTAACCTAAAGGTTGTATAGGTTGGATCTCGGCGATCGGTGCCATAATTTTTTTGTGCTTTTTTTACAATTATACCAGTTTCAGTTCTGTAGTGTGTAGTGTAAAATACACTGTCTCTTTTTGTTTTATTAAAGTCGCTAAGACGCGTCGCGATTTTTTATACCCGAAACTTGAGTCTCTTTGATTCATTCTTGGTGAATATATTTCTCGCAGCTAATTGCGGAGGGAATTCTCCTGGTGACGGCGAGCGGCACGGGGCTCTATTATCGCTACATGACGGAAGCCGCGCACCGGAGGACGTTCGTCGGGACGCGAACCTGCATAGAGTCACGCGTCAAACTGGAATGCGAACGGGAACAACAGGAACAACTGTTGCTCAGCGTTATACCGGCTTACATTGCCGCCGAGGTATGTAAAAATAAATACAGTGTAAACTCTATATAGCGACGCATTTTCTGGCGTTATAGAGAATTGTTGTTATACGGAGAGAAAGAAAGATCAATATTGTTTTATTATTATCGACAGTCGAGGTAAAGTAGGTGCTTTATAAGTTGCCGAAATTACTTGCTTTATAATGACACATGGTCGTTATTTAGAGTGGGTTTGATGCTACATAGAGTGTATCATTGTATGGACAACGAGGCAAACCAACAAAAGTCGAGTAATTTCGACGTTTTAGGGAGTTTGACGTTAAATCGAGTGACGTTACATGCATGTAACGTCACTCGATTTAACAAGGCTGCACAGAAAGTTTTGAGCATGATTTAAATCCTGGTCGAGATTTTAATTTCTATTTTATAACAAACTGTCAGTCCGGTAGCTACGGGTAGCATTAATTGTCTAATTATCTATAGTTATAAAAGATGAGAATCAATATTATACAATTGTGAACTGTATTGAATTTCCGCGAATTCAAATGTGAATGTTCAAAAATTGAAGAAAAATAAAAAAATCTGTTGATCCAATCGCTACCAAACTTCACAGGATCACCTGCTGGGCTAATCCGAATATTGCTTGAAAATTTCACGCGATTATCTACATAAATATAAATACATTACTTATTTAATTAATTCTTTCGATTCTACTGTCTTATAGGGAATCGGGGCAAAAATTAAGTTATTATCTGTTCGTCCTAGGTGAAGCGCAGCATAATGCTCAAAATGGCCGACGCATGTCATGACGCCACCAACAAACAGACCAGGTTCCACGAGATGTACGTCCAGCGTCACAACAACGTCAGCATTTTGTACGCTGATATTGTTAATTTTACGCCATTGTCAGAGCAACTGTCAGCGTCTGACTTGGTCAAAACCCTCAATGAATTGTTTGGAAGATTTGATCAGCTAGCTCATGTAAGTAGTTATCGTGTCGAGCGTCTATAATTTACAATGATTAATTTATAAATAGATTCAGCTGTTACTTCATGTAAATTAATATCATGCTCTTGGAATTTACCTACTAAAAATGAATATACGTGACGAATTGACAGCCTCTTTTGTTTTGAAGTCGTATAAAAACATGTTAATTGAAGACACTTTCGATAAAATTGAGGTCTATGTGTTGTCAGACACCGTAAATTATAGACGCTCGACAACTGAAGCCATTAGCGTTTTTGTATACCGAATTAAAGAACTGAAACATATGTTGTGTCATTTCTGTTTTAGGAAAATCAATGCATGAGAATCAAGATTTTGGGCGATTGTTATTATTGCGTATCGGGACTTCCCGTGTCCAGGCCAAATCACGCTTACAACTGCGTCTACATGGGACTTCAAATGATAGACGCGATTCGGTAATATTTTGAATATATTTGTCAAAATCATTTAAGGCTAGTCGTATAACTGCGGTAGACATTATCAAAGCCAGCTGGAGAAGTGTCTTCCCTGGCGGCTTAAAATGTGTCGATTCTCTCTGCTCGATCGTAGTCCGTACTTTCTACTACGACCAAGTAGAAAAAACCCTCACGCTTATATTATTATAATATTTTGAAGATTTGAAAAACTTTTCCGAAAAAGGAAGAGTCACTTTAGGTTTTGTGATGGAACAATTTTGTGAAATAAGTACGAATAAGGTCGTAGTGTGACATTGAAAACGTGTGTTTTTTGGCACAATTAATACCAACTTTTTTCTAGTAAATCGCACATAAATTACAAAAGTAGTTCATTAGAGACCTAGATGGGTCCTTTATCTTCCTTATAGAGAAAGAATTTTTCGCAGAATGTTGACGAATAAGTCTATAATCAGCTCTCAGTCGAAGCCCTATTTTTGGCTTAAATTCAGAGCGTTCCGACAGCTTTAACACCTAAGGTCATCAGCGTAATAACACACTGCATAAATTGTATATACCGGGTCGCTAATCCGCTTTTTTCTGATAAAAAAAGGTTCGTCCGCGAGGCCACAGGTTTTAACGTCGACATGCGAATCGGAATTCATACCGGTAACGTCCTGTGCGGCGTTCTGGGATTACGCAAGTGGCAGTTCGACGTCTGGAGCGACGACGTCACACTAGCTAATCACATGGAATCGGGCGGAATCGCTGGGTGCGTCCCTATATAATTATTCAGATCACGTGACACACAACGGCGACGTTGTTGCAATCACTAATAATTAATTAATTAATTCACAATTCAATTTCCAGACGCGTTCACATAACAAAAGCGACGCTCCTGCAACTCAACGATAGATTTGCGGTCGAGCCGGGTGACGGAACCAGCAGGGACAGTTACCTAGCCGATCATAAAGTCGAAACTTATCTCATTATACCGCCAAATGTAAGTTTATACAGAAACCCGGGTCGCAGTGTTAAACCCCTACCTAAAATATGCTGTGTTTGCTAATATAGAGAGAGTGACTTTATAATATGAATTTGTTTGTTTTTGGAGAAAATTAAAAAATTCAAACCCTTAATTTTTTAGTGTATTTGCCATATGGCAACATACACTATTGGCATCGGTCGGATGGCGGGACCTAGGGGTCGGACCAAAATTTCTCGACGTTTCATAACCTCCTAAACACTTTGGCACCATTTTTAAAAATGTTTATATATATATGTGTACGGGCAATAACTTTCGAAAGAGTTAATTGATTTTAACGAAATTTGGGCCACGTATTGAAATCTATCACCGCCAGAAGCCTATTTAAAATGGGCGTAATCGGGCCATTTTAAGGGTAGTTTTTAGGGGTTGGAAAAAGTTTTTGGGCTCCAAAATACCGAAAAAATTCTCAGAATCGTTTCAAAATTGACATTTAACCCGTTAGTAGCAATTAAAAAGTGTCCCTAAAATTTTAATAAAATCGGCCCAACAGGACCGGACTTGCAAATTTTTTGAAAACACTAATTTGTAGATAGTGACTTATTTATTGAAGGGTGTATTTAATTCGGTGTCGACGTTAGATTGATAATAATATTGCAGTTAAGAAGAAAAATGTTATTTTAAGGGGTGTATTAAGAAGTCAAATTTTTAATTTTGCCCAAAAACCAACTTAAATTCGCGTAATAAAGCCACACTGCCTGTATAAGCAAATACACTATATTGTCGGCAGGGTTTGGGCATTGCAACCCGGTTTTTTTTTTTAAGTCGGTTAAAAATCATAAAAATGTTATGTTTTTCGTGTACAGAAAACTGTGGAACCAGCTGACAATCAGTCAGTAACCAATAACGTCAACCATTCAACCACAGCTGGAGACGGCATCCAGCCGCCAACAGGGAAAAAAGGTTCGACTGACGCTAACAGTAGCGATCGCTTGTCCGTGAGTACAACGGGAGGCGGCGATAACGCTATGATTGGTTTTGCAACGCCGGGTCCATTGCCGTCAAGGTCACGACCTTCGAGCAAAATGACCAAATATGTAGAGTGCTGGGGTGCCGATAAGCCGTTCGCTAACATTACCGAAAGCACGCTTGCCAAAAACATAGGTCTGACCGTAAGTCATATTATCAACCACAGAGAAGATACTTTAAAAAACCGGTCACGTGCGAGTCGAACTCGCGTGGAGAGGGTTCCGTAACATTCCGTTTTCCATGAAAGCTTTAAGACTTAGGAGTTTCGTTTAGGTTTTCCTGTAAACAACTTTTTTCAAAATTTTAGGGTAAGGAGTTTCGGAGAGAAGGAGGCTGAATTTTCGCGCCACGGTTCTAAAAGGTTCTGAAGCTAGATGCAAATGGAGGCAGTCCGTTGAAAAACTACAAACTCGCGCTATATTATTATTTTTAATTTTTCTTTAATCTAAAGGTCTAATTCCTTGCATAAAGTCATCCAAAAAATTATTTTTCGTGCTAGTCTATGCAAAACTGTATTAGGCATCTTGATCTATTAACAATCAAAGAAACAACTCAACAATAGCGTACTGGACTGTACTTTGTAGCAGGAAAGCGACAAGTGACACGACAACCAGCGATAACCAATCACCGACGAGCGCACGTTCTGTGCCGGTAACTGGGAGGTGGTGGGAGTCTTCCTTTCCCACAAAACAACCGGGACGACTCTAAATATGCATTTGCGACGCTGTTTGTGACTAACTTCGGAACCTTTTAGAATTGTGGCGCGCATTATACACGATACTATACAGTCAATTCCTTAAAAGATACAAGACAACCATCAAAAGAAAAATTTGTCGTACTTTTAAAGTATCTAAATAGTTTTAAGAAGTGTCGTTAAAATAATTTTCCAAAACATTTTGAATTTTTAAACGAAAATATTTTTTTAATTCATTCTCTACCGCTGCGCCAATTCTAATGATTAAATTGTAAGTTGTAGCAGGAAAGTGGATCAAGAAAGTAGATCAAAATATCGATTATTACATCGTCGCAAATGTAATAATCGATATTTTGATCTACTTTCTTGATCCACTTTCCTGCTACAACTTTCAATTTATTTTTCTAATGTCTTTTTAAAAATGGCAGAGACAGGGACATATTCTCATTTATTTATTCCTTATATATTTTCCTTTCAGAGTTTAGCAATGATCGAATCAAATCTATTGCCGAGTACCACAACTTGTATGGATTGCAGGTAACATTAATTAATTTTATTTATCTATATTTTATTTGGCACTAATGACGACAAAAAAATCACATCAGTATTTTTAAGTTAAACGAAAATCTTTCCAACAGTTTAAGGTAGTTGTCGTGGTTAAGGCACGCCGTCAGAAAATTCTTAATTTTTGTATACTTATTAAGGACATGATAATACAATTACCCTGAAAATTTGAAGTCGATCGACCGTATATAATCCGAGATAAATTCAATTAAAAATTGGGTAATTAACATGGATTGTATATGATCTCTGTAGTTCTGAACCAGTTTTTTATTTATAAAAAAAGAACTAACTGTCAGAAACTTTCCAAAAACTGACAGTCTTTCAATGCATTTGTTATGAGTTTAAAAAAAATAAGAACATTTTTTGGACCGTCTAATTATTTATAAATAACGGTTTAAAGTTCAACAATTTATAGAAAACTATACATGCATATGAATACTGTATGGGTTACGTTTCCACGGGTACAGTCTTGCGAACAAATTATGGGTCACTTAGCTACAAGCTAGTATACTTTTGTGGCGCGTATAATCTATAACTTTTTGACAATATTGTACCACGACAACTACCTTAATAAAAAAACTCGTTAATCGACTTATTGCTATTGATGTAATTATTTATTTTCAAGAAATTGGTCAAACAGCGAAGAAATCAATCCGGTATTACTTTGGTTCCGGAATAAAAAACAGGAGTACAGCTATCAGAATCAGCCCGACAACGAATTCAGATTCTACGTCATCAGTGGGACGACCTTGGCGTTATGTATGGCCGTCATGCAATTCATTACGATTCCTGGGTGAGGTTTTCTGTAACGCTAAAGGGGAAATGACTGAACGGCGGGGAAATATAGGAAACACCTTGATAACGCAAAATTAAAGGAGAAAGAAGTTTCACTTCCCTCGTGAACTTATATACGTTTTTTAAACTGTGAATAAATGTATTTAACATAGTTTTTTGTACAATTTCCACTTCGAAATAGCATTTTTCTACGCACATTGGTCAAAATTTAATTTAAATAGCGATCTTTTTCTATGAAGGTTAATTTTTATTAACACGATTTTTTATTAGCTTTCATCTGTATGTAACGGAACCTTTGAACGTGAAATTTACCCCCTTCAAAACATCAGCTTAAACTGAAACTTTGCACACTTATCAAAGACCGATGACAATTCAATAATTTAATAAGTTTGTCCATTATCCTGACCAGGACATGAAAAATTACAGCAGTCAGCAAGCAAGCTAACACGCTATACAGTAACATATGTTGCATTGCCTACCTTTTAGTCAAATACAATATTGTTTTTTGTCTTACAATTAAAATCAGAGTTTAAAAAATTAAAACAACACGCTTTATGAACTAAAAAAATGCCAAATAATTTGACAACAAAATTAGCTTTACTGTAAAAATCGTGGGGTGCTATCTACTTAAATTTTCATAATAGCTCTACGTTTGCAATTAGCTAGTAAATTAAAAATGTATTACCGATATTAAGCACTCCACGCTTTTTACAGTAAAGCTAATTTTGTGATCAAATTATTTCGCATTTTTTAGTTCATCAAAGCGTTGTTTTAGTTTTTTTAAACTCTTTTTTTATTATTTGAGTACAATCTAATATTCTACATGACAGAGAATTTCACAACGTCATTAAACTGCACCAGAATGTATAAAAATTGTAATTATATGATAACAATCTAAAGTCATTGTCAAACCAAATTTTATGCTAACATTTTCTGCAATTTTTTTAACAGGAGTGTCGTTCTGTACGGATCTTTTGGACCCACTCTACTAGCGTTGTCGATATTCGTCTACCTATGCTGTCTCGAAAGTTGCTGGTCGCGTCGATCACACGCGACTAGCGACACGCCGATCAGTACGGTGACCGACTACCGTACCGATGACGACGACTCACCACGCACAGTGCACATCGTGTCGAGTAGCCGATGTCTTAGGGCCGCCGTTTTTCTGATATCGGTTATTCTCACGTCGACATGTGCTGTCATTACATTGGTTAGTAGAATTAGAATAAAGTTTTTGAACTGAAATAGTATATTACATCGTAAGGGCAGAATAATTGATAGTCGTTATTATTTTAATTGCTACTATTTTAATTGTTGTTATTTCAATTGTAATTTAAATGATCATCATTATCTTTATTATTAGAATAAAAATCCTTTATGGCAATGGCTAATGCATGTATTCACATAGCATGGTGTGAATAATGTTTTTTGAATAAAAAGTCCACATTCCATCCATATGATTCAATTTTTTTTATTGACAAACCCTCAAAAAATGTTTCCCCCATTCTGACGCATCGAATAGTACCCTATGCAATGATTTCCAGTGGGTCAAAATTTTTTTAGAGACGATTAGGACTTGGCCCCCCTTGTAAATAATTTCTGTTGAGATTAGTTTTTCCATTTTAAAGTCGTTCGAGAAAAACATTCAGTACAAAATTGCCAGACAAACTTTTAGCAAAGTAAACCAATGGCTGCCAACCACAAAATAATTAACGTATCCCGCTCAAATTTTAAACGAATGTTAAAGAAAGTTGTATTTCACCGTTTGAGTTTACGCGCGTGGTTTAAATGGACCAGTCAGGGTCAAATTTGATCAGCTGGTAAAACAAAATACAATAATAAATACATTTCTGCTAATCAAATAACAAGGATTTCCTGCCCAACTTGGAACACCAGAAAATACCCAAAACGTTTACCAGGTAAATTAACTAATGTGTTAAAAATTGTTCATAGGTCAACGTGGATCCATCTGACGAGTTTTTATTGACAGCGCCAATAAGATACAGCGACAATAATACAACAATAGAATTTCCTCACGAAATTTTGAATCAAACAATGGTCGAGTCAGTTCCCGTAAGTTGAAAAGAAGACAACATTTTTGTTCGACTTATTCACTCAAGGCTTTTTTTTGAAACGGACGAATTTTGTAAAAAACAAAGACTTCATAATGTTTTATATGTGTCTTTTGAAAACCGAATACGTTTCTATTCAATTAATGTCCATATCCACTGCATCGAATCAGCTTTGCACGATTGGAAGTTTTGGAATAAATGAAGTTAAATGAGTTCGCACGCATTAATCGGCTCGGACCGACTCGGCAACGTGCGTATGCCCCGCCGTGCCAATCCGATTCAGTGGGTGCGAACCTTTATTATTAAAAACTTTATATTATTTAGAATACAATAAAAAAAGTGTGTAATTTTTCGCGACCGGCGTTGCAAATCTTAATGGTTTACTGGATTGGAGGCCGTGATCTATTTGCATTTTTACCTGACGTTTTATCTACAACTGCGGTACACATTTTCAAAAATGGTGTGACATCGGGCTCACAGAAAAGTGTGTCGGTAACTGATGTCCTCTCTTCTTTAATGCTAAGCCTGTGTTCTCTGCTCGGTCCAACCACGACAAGGCAGACTACGACCGAACAGAGAACACACTCACGCATAGCATTTAAGAAGAGACGCCATCAGTTATCGACACACTTTTCTGTGAACCGCCAAAGAGGACACATCGTCCACTGTCTCACCGCCTTTGATAATGTATACTGCAATTGTAAACGAAACCTCAGGTAGAAATGTCATTGAATCACAGCCTACAAGCCCAAAAACCATCACAATTTGCCATTTGGAATCTTGCATAAAATTAAGACAATTATTTTTTTTTTCAAAAGACGTACGGGCCTATCGAAAACACCGCGTAATAACCAGAAGAAACTAGATTTTGCGTTTCAAAAACAAATTATTAAATTTTCAGACTTACTTGTACAGTTCAGCTATATCTCTGGCCATCATATCGGTGTTCCTGCGGGTCGGCTTCCTGCTGAAGTTGTTCCTGATGATCGTCACAGTCGTTTGTCACGTGACTTTGTTCAGTTGTTTCAGGCTGTTCAGGGATTTCCACGACAGTCACGATGATGAGTAAGTTGTCCTTCACTTTGATTCACAATCTACGAAAGATAAAATAAATCCGGGCATATTTAAGCAATTTTCACCGGGCAGTACTACAACTCTTGATAGCAAGAGCTGACGACATCCGTTTCATGAATTGTTTGATTGAGGTTGAAATTTTATAAAATAGTTTACTATATGTATAGGTAAGATCTATAGGTAACTGAGTTTTCCTGTCCTACCTGGGTACGCCAGGTATTGTGCATATACGGGGAAGGTTTAAAAAAAATATGTGACAAAAAAAGTGTTTAATTCAAAAGCCAGCAAGTACTATTCGAAAGTTAAGTTGAATTTAGGTAAATAAATAAATGAAGCAGACACTTTTAGAGGGGTTAACATTAAACCAAAATACCCCAAAGTTAAATTTTCGAAAATGAAAAAATAAGTGATTGATTCACGCTGACATTTTTATAGCAACTTCATAAGACATATTTAAAAATATTTGCAAAAATTCAGACACTTTTTCCGGGGTTTAAGACTATTTTTGTGAAATATGAAGATTTAATTTTTAAATAAACAATAAATAAGTTTTATATTTGAAAGTCAAAATCAATCTTAATGTTATTAGACAAATACAATTTAATCGTATGGCGAGTATAAAATAGTTGAAAATAAAATATGACGTAAATATGTATTCGACTATTTAATTGTCCGGCGTCTATAATAACACGATAACATCACGTTTTGTAAAGTCGTCTTCAATTCATTAAAATTAGTACCGCTAACACATTTAGACAATAAAAAATGTTGCAACCAGTATTACAGTCTGACCTTAATATTGGTATAAAAAACATAAAATAAATCAAAATTAACAAAATAAAATTACTTGCAATACTTTTCAATATTTTTATTTATATAAAAGATGTTCCAACCAACAGTTTTGGTCCTTTTCAATTTTCAAAATTGTTGGTTGAAACGTCTTTTATATAAATAAAAATATTGAACAGTATTGCAAGTAATTTTATTTTGTTAATATATCTATTACTGTTGGTAGAGTCAATATTATTAATTATTAAATCAAAATTAGTTTCTTACTTTTTTTAGTAATAAATGCATAGATAAAAACACTTACAAATCTTCACAAAATAAAAATCTTTTTGAAAATAACACTTCACTAACTCAGAATATTACTATCACTATAAAACAGGCGTCTGGAACCTAAAATATCGTCTCTCAATCAAATAATTTATATCAACTTATTGCATGTTGCAGCCAGTTTGAAGAACATGTTGCATTCAGGATTGTATTAAATAGGCTATGTAACCGATTTTTATATTGAAATGTTTTATTTTAGAGGTCATAATTTCTAGAAGGAACAACGCACATAATTCCAGTGGCGTAGTTAGAATTTTTTGAACAAAAAAACTTTTCCTCAATTTTTTAAACCTTTTTTAATTGAATATGGATTTTGATTGGTGAAAAAATCGACTGTTTTTAATATTTTTTTTTAATTCTATGCGACATTAAATTAATATAGTATCACAATATAACTTAAAATTTAGAGAATCGGTTGCTTGTAGCTAGCAAAAAAATTATGACATGAGTTTTCAGAATTTAATTAATTATAATCTTTTTGGTCTTAAAATGAACTAAGTTTGAGTAGGGGAACGTAATGTAGTGTAGACCACGTGATAGATGCTTGAAATTTGAATATTACTAAAATAAATTATACTTTTGTAACGTTTCAGTGTAAACTACACTGAGTTATCTATACTGCACTAAGTTACCAAACAAGCTTTGGATTTACAGTAAGACCTCGCTTAACGCTGTTTCAGTATTACGCGGTTTCTAAAAAAAAGTTTAGTCACTATAAGATAAATTATGGATCAATTTATACAAAATGATTCAAATGTTGATAGAAGTTCAAAGGCAAGACGAAGTGTCATTGATGGAACATCTTGCTATCGACAACAGCTTATGCTGAACGAAACAGAAAAAAGCAAACGACATTCACAAAACACAAAATATTTGTCAAATGAGGGACCTTTCACATCACAAACATAATTTCTTACTTAAACTCTTATTTGATTTTCATAAATGTTTTATGAACAAAAATCGATATTAACAATTAATAAATCAAATCTATAATTAATGTGATAAAAAAGTATTTAACAATAAATGTTATTCTAAATTAAACAAAATAAGATAAAAATTACCAAATTTTCTTATTCTCGGTTCTGTTCCACTTATGCCTATTATCTACGTATTATGATGACTTCGTTTAGCGCTGTTTCGTATAGCGCAGGAACTTATGGGAACGTACTTCCCGCGTTAAGCGGGGTCTTACTGTATTTGGATAATTTAGTATTTTTTTAGTTAGTGACAATGTTCTCACATTAGTTTATTAATTATCTACTCTATTAGTAATTTGTTAATTAATTAATTGGTACCGTTTTCGCATACTTAATACAAAAATGTATGCATTATATACTTTCAGGCTATCAACGTTACCATTCGAGCTGAAAGGCGCTTTGGTTCTAACCATTGTCGTGGTAATCCTTCATGTTCTCGATAGACAAATTGAGTTCACATCCAGAACTGATTATTTGTGGCAAGCCAAACTGAAAGTCGAACAAGAGGAAGTGGAAACGATGCGAGGAATAAATAAGGTTCCTATATCAATCTCAAAACCAAACTCTCAAGTTAAAATTAAACTAACCATTCGGTTCTTCAGCTATATTTTTATGTTAAGGTAACCGTTTAGTAGCTGTTCAATATGCCCCCTTTTTCACCTGCACAGCTTAAGAGCAGTTGGATATATGTGCATGTAAAATGCACTTACGTTTCGGAAATCTCTCATTTTTATGAAAAGTCTTATTCAATATTTGATGTCAATGCTTCAAAATAAACAAGAAATATGTGTCATTCTTTCCATATGACATTTAGCCAAGTTTTCACAGTTTATTAGATCTAAATAAATGATTTAAAATCAGATGAAAACGCGAAAATTGGCATAAGTGGAAAATTCGGAAAAAACTGAAAGTACTTTTTTCTATGGAATTAATTCTTATTAAATCAATGCCAGAGCCCCGCGAGGCAAGGCTGTAACATGCTGGAGCCGACGGCTCCACTGCTGTTGTCGCTGTCGAGCGGGCCGCGACTCCGCGGGGCAAAATTGTAATACTGTCAGTGTTGTCGATCGAGACATAACTGTAAAACGGCGGATTCGAAGGCTCCACTACTGTTGTCGCTGCCGCGTTTTATCCCAACGCGTGCGTAGCCGCGGGTAGCGGCTAGTTAAAAATATAATAGAAAAAAAACTGAGTGGTATGTTAATTTTGATCAGAGTGAATATTTTGGAAACGATTCAATCGCAATTTGTCATGCATTTTCTGTTTTATTCGGAAACAGATCCTGTTGGAAAACATTCTTCCAGCTCATGTGGCGGAACATTTCTTGGCCACTCGAGCTTCTCAAGAATTGTACCACGAAAGATATTCTTGCATAGCTGTGATGTTCGCATCGATACCAAACTACAAAGAGTTCTATGACGAAAACGACGTCAACAAACAAGGACTTGAATGTCTACGATTGCTGAACGAAATCATTTGCGATTTCGACAAGGTATCAAACAAAATTAGATTACAGTCAATCGAGACGGGCACTGCCAAACTTTACCGCTAGGGGCGCCACCTATATAACGACCTCAGTCTGTAAATAGTGCATAGTTAGAAAGAAAAGAAAATAAATTGCAAAAACAATTGTCGTCGGAATATTCAGGGCCTAGAGGAAATTAATCTGTTCTTCCCCTCTTGTCAGGGCTGGTGCGGTTTATCGACCGATCAGAACCTATTAACATATTTTTTTTGTTTAACAGTTGTTACTGAAGCCAAAGTTCAGCTGCATAGAAAAAATCAAAACTATTGGTAGTACTTATATGTTGGCTTCAGGGCTTCAGCCTGGGAAAGAAGATAGCACGGTAAGTTTTCAATAAATAATACGTCAGCATCACTGATGGTCAAGAATTACGCTTACTAAAAAAAAACTTACACAAGTCCAATCATCTTGGCAATTTGATCACCTGACCTAAATAATTATTTTGTTTCACCAATTGTTGCTACATTATATAAACAACCAAAGCAAAGAAATAGAGCCAAAGACGAAACTAGAATTGATTTACGTATTTTTTAAATTAAACTAATAGTTGCTGAGTTTATTATTTATTTATTAATTTATTGAAATTTTAAAACGCAAGGAGAACGTTCGACCTTGTCATCTTTAACAAAATGTTTTTTGTTTAATAATGCCGCTAATATTAGGATAATACGAAGGTACAGTTTTTTATTTCAAAATTAATTATTTTACGTTTCAAAGCGTAGTATTTCTCATCTCTACTTTTTAACAGGATGCTTTGAAGAAACAAGAACATATCATTGTAGTTCTGGTCGATTTCGCTGTGGCGCTGATGACCATTTTGGATCAAATCAATCGTGAGTCGTTCCAACGATTCAAACTGAGAATGGGTAAGAAATACGCTTCAGGTTAAAATTACCGCACCACTCGGTTTTTCCCCTATATTTTCAGTGTTAAAGTGATAATTAAAGTGGCAGCACTTGTTTTTTTGATGAAACCAAAATAAATAGATGATCATGAACGAAAAAGGCTTTGCTGCCTGCATTATTTTCCTGTACAGACGTTGAAGGAAATACCTTCCCAGAATAACAATGTCTCAATATGTCTGCAAGGGAACCATTTAGTGTTAAGGGAAAACAATTGTTTCAGCGCTGGATCAATACCATTTATTTGTTTAGCATAGAACCACCCACATCTTTAAATTCGGTTCTGTTCCATTCGGCGTGAAGATGGGATATTTCGAGTGAAAATTGCCGAAGTACTCGATTATTAAACTATCTTGAGATGTCTCGAGAGGTTATTCAAAATCATTCGAATAATACTATGCTCTTCCTTTACTCTATAAAACACTGCATACAATTGTCTCTCTCAGATTGCATTTCACAGTATTTAATATATGATTTACTTACCGTCTTTTATCTGCCACTGACAATCGAAACCGAGATCGAAATCAATTGATCCATTCCCACATCAAGAAACCTGTTATTAGGGTAATATATCAGCTGAAGGAATAATTTCGAACGAATCATTCGATTATAAAAATCATTCCTTTCAATTATCAAAATCAATGGATGATTCCCAAAACTAATTTTTCAACGTTCCGTTGTAGGACTAAATCATGGTCCAGTGATTGCGGGTGTAGTGGGGGCCCAAAAACCCCAATACGATATTTGGGGCAATACAGTAAATGTGGCGTCGCGTATGGATTCTTGCGGTGTTATGGGTCGTCTACAAGTCACGGAGGACACCGCGAAGATTCTGATGCAAGCGGGTTACGCCTGCGAATGCAGGGGGCTTACGTTTGTTAAAGGCAAAGGCACACTGACGACGTATTTCGTTAAAACGATATTCGACGAGAAATAGGTTTCAAAATACACAACAGAAAAAAATATCGCCAATGACAGGCAGGGAAGTAAATGACTAAAAGTTCTAGAATCAAAATTGTTAGTTGGCTATTTTTAAATCAAGCCCTAACTAACCTGCCTAACTTCAAAATCCACCATGTACCCGAAAGTATTTTCAAAAATCAATTAAATTTTTAAAGCCGTCGACTGTCGATCTTACGTGGGCCTAATACTAATTTGTAGACTCAAGTTGTGGTTATTTTCAATAACCAAGCGATAAACTGACTCTTTTACGACGTGACAATCTTGAAACCAGCGTCACATGAGTCATGATATCATTACGGTCGAGATTCTGTATTTTTGTACGTACCTCCTATAAAATAGCGGTTTTTCACTTCATTTTCAAAAATCTTGACAGTTCACTTTTAAGCAAAGTTCACTTCTAATATATGGTTGCGTTGTATTTTCAAACGGTTAGACTATGATTTACTGTTGAAATGGTAAGTTTCATTTACTTTCTGCGATTTTACAGCACTAGTGTTAAATGCGACATTTTACGACCGGACATGAAAAGCTGCTATTTTTTAGAGGGTACCTATGCAAAAAAATATTTCTTAAGTTTTGATTTTTAACGTCTGCTCTGAAAAATTGATCGATTATTTACGATATTTTTTATTGAAATAAGGTATTATACACCAAAATAGAATATTTTTAAGTAACTGAAGCTCCCACTTAAATATAAATTGTTGTATCACGATAGAGATGGGCACTGCCAAACTTCATCGCTAGGGGCGCCAGCTATATAATGACCTCAGTACGTGAATAGTTCATAGCAGTGCGTGCAAAATAAATTTATTTCAAATAACAAATCATTGACAATGCCGACGTGGTGTTCTTACCAGTATCAAGGTATAGAGGTTTCCAAAGCAGCCAAAACTGAAAAATATAAGTGGAAAAAACTTTCACGTAAATGCTGGGACAATAGTTTGTGGAGTCTACTTTACGAAAGAAGATTTTGCCATGGAAATCAGAAATGACAGATATAAAAAGTAATTATATGTATTTAAATAATGTTTATAATATTAAGGTAGTTGTCGTGGTTAAGGCACACCGTCAGAAAATTCTTAAGTTTTGTATACTTATTAAGGACATGATAATACAATTACCCTGAAAATTTGAAGTCGATCGACCGTATATAATCCAAGATAAATTCAATTAAAAATTGGATAATTAACATTGATTGTATACGATCTCTGTAGTTCTGAACCAGTTTATTATTTTTAAAAAAAGAACTAACTGTCAGAAACTTTCCAAAAAATGACAGTCTTTCAATGCATTTGTTATGAGTTTAAAAAAAAATAAGAACATTTTTTGGACCGTCTAATTATTTATAAATAACGGTTTAAAGCTCAACTGTATGGGTTACGTTTCCACGGGTACAGTCTTGCGTACAAATTATGGATCACTTAGCTACAAGCTAGCATACTTTTGTGGCGCGTATAATCTATAACTTTTTGACAATATTGTACCACGACAACTACCTTAAAACATCGCAGATTTACTTTGAATGATTTCCTATTGAAATTACGCAACTTAGAATGGAACACGTAGTTTTGGTTTTCACTATACTCCATAGTGAAAACCGATCATAACTTAGGTCATTATGTACCTGCTGCCATCTACGTTACGCTTGTCAAGTGCCCATGTCCATTTGTTCTGTTCTAGTTTTAAATTCGTTGTGAACGACTAGAACAGAAGTATTTTGTAAATATTGGTAAGTTATAATAAGCATTCTGTTTTTTATATTTTTAAAGGTGTAAATGTTAAAATTTTGTACATTATTTAGGTGAAATAGATTACGAATTGTGTACTGAAGTAAGCCATGGTTCCTAAACAGAAACAACCGTACTTATAGTCAGTGTAAGTCTTGTAATTAAGCGTGCAATATATTTTGTTTATAATATACTTAGGATATACAATATGGAAACTAGTAACAAGGGCCGTCTTTAACCTGTTGGAGGCCCAGGGCACTTTAGGATAATGAGGCACCTATGACTATTACGGAAGCCTATTTTTTCTTACAAAAAAAAAAAATTACTAAGCAAATCAATAATTAACAAATAATTAAAAAAATTATCGATGTATAAAATTCATTTGTCGGGAAAAAGGACTTTTTAAGTAAACACTTATTTATTAATTATAGCGACGTTTCGTTACGGAAGTTAACTATATCGGTTATACATCTTAATCTTTGGTGTTTTTAAATGTGTCATCTTTGTCATAACTGTCAACTAAACGGATCTATCTGTTAAATATGTTAATTAAAAATATTATTTGATACGAGTTAATATAAATGTCTTAAAAAACTTGCATCAATATACTACCATGATGTAACATTTTAGATAGGAAACAATTAGCGCACTTTTTCATACTCAAATGGGCTTTCGACAAGTGAAATAAAATCAAAATACTATTTTAAATAATGTAATTAGACCTGTGCGTTACTGACTGTTGGCCAGACTATCAAAATTTGAAAAAAGTCTTCTGCTGCTTAAAAATTGAAGCTTAGTGCGGACCAGTATTTTAGTCGAGTGGCGAGTAATTTATATACTGACCAAACATTTTTCGCAATAGTCAAGTATTAATGCGTGATAGTGATGTTAAAAGATAAATAATCGGTTAGATAACCGCGGTAATTTATTTTAAATAGCCGTCCCTATTTATTATTACTATACAAGGCTGCGCAGAAAGTTTTGCATGATTTTAATTTTTATTACCAATATCTACATAAATATTAATAGTTTATTTAATTCTTTCGATTCTGCTATAAAAAACTGCTCTATTGTTTTGTTTTTTGTTGTCCTGAGAAAGAGAAACCGGAAGTTTTATAGGTAGCCGGCTAATTAACCAGTAAATGATCCAGCAAAATAATTACTATCATAAATAGCCGGTAATTCTACCTCAATAGTCGGCTGGATTATTAGTCATATATTTTGACTATACTGTCAAAATACACATGGCAGCCAGTGAACAGCTGATTTATGTTAGGTTATATATAAAAAGTATTATTACTATATATTTATTATGTTAACACAAAAAAGAAAGAGCAAGTCAAAATGCAAATCAAGTCGAGGATCCCGCACGCCATTTTTAAACTCTAAAAGATGGAGTAAACAGTAAAGTGATAAAACCAAAATTTACTCGCGCGAATCTGGATCGGAAATTTAGTAATATATTATGACGAACCAGAAATTAAACAATTATCGAAAAAATGGCGATTGCCAGTGGCGTACACGTCTAATAAGTAAGTACCCAAGTACTCACAACACATTTTAATTGTAAAATTATTATATTGTAAAAAATAAAATTCCCAACTATGTATAGCGGTGTGACAATCGATGTTTAGGTAAAAATATTCCACATATCAAAATTAACAAAATAAAGATTTATTATTTAGAGTTGTGTTTTTATTACAAAAACAATTTTCTGAAGTAAAATTTCCTTATGCGAGTTTTGTGAATTTCGCGAATTTGGAGTTACGAACAGAGGTGACGTTTTTCGGGTTTCGTACCTCAAAAGGAAAAAACGAAATTCTTATAGGACACTCGTGTGTCTGTCCGTCCTACTGTCACAGTCAATTTGCTCCGAACTACTGGACCGATTGAGTTGAAATATGGTACACATATGTAAGTCGGTGACCGAAAGATGGACATGTAACGTAAATAAATGAATTTTGAACATGGGGGTCATTTTTGGGGGAAAAAATACAAAATTAAAAAAAAACATTTAGCAAATTATACCGTGTGACATATCAAATTAAAGAGCTTGTAATAAGGGTCTCGAATATATTTTTTTTATAATTTAAAAATAAATAATTTTAAAGTTATTTAAGAAAATAGATGAAAATTGACCCCCCCCCCCATTATCGAAACTACTGGGCTTAAAATTAAAAAAAAATAGCGAATGTCGGGTCTCACCCATAGTTTACAGGAAAACCTAAACGAAAACCTTAAGTCTTAGTCACGGAAAATGGAATAGTACGAAATCCTCTTCTCGCGAGTTGTTTTACCATCACGATCGGTTAGTTTTGACAAAAAACCATTCTTACCTGATTGTAGTAGTGCAGATGACCTATAAAATAAAGAGTTTTCTAAAAAATCCTTCTTTCATTTTGGAAAATGGAAAGCTGGTGAAATTTTTGTATTTGAAAATAGGATAATATTGGAATGATGGCACGGAAAATATTGGAAAAACAGGCTTAGACACAATAAATAACAAACAAAAAATCGCGAACAATTTATTTGGTAATCACCTACTGAGTCGTAAAAACAGAGCGTGCTTACAATCGTGATTATCTAGGGGCATATATTTATCGTAAAAATCTTGAATAAATTCTTCGACTTTAAAATTAAACTTTTGATACAAAATCACAGCTGGATTCGTTGCTGAGACGTGTAACGTTATATCTTTACCCATGCAAGTCTGAAATCAAAAAAATCAAAAAGTTTTTCACACGCTATTTCGGCCTCAAAGACATTTAAATCTGTGAATCCTAGAATCACACACTTTTCCCAAGGATATTTAAATCTATGCACCTTAGAATCACACGCGTTTCCCAAGGATATTTAAATCTATGACCATTTAGAATCACACCATTGATGGAATCACAAATTTTTCTCCAGAACATTGAAATCTATAAATCCTTCGAATCATACACTTTTTTGACACAGGGTTTTTCAGGCTCAAAAAGTGGCGGTTTCTCTATAAGCCCAGAACACCCAAAATCTTGTGTGTGATTCCCCGGTTATAAAATTGGTTAAAAACAGTACCTGAACCAAATGATAAAGCATGAAAGTTGCAATGCCGGATCTTCTCCATTCCGGTCTCGTAAATATGAACGAAATATACGATTCGTTGTAATTTACGTCAGGTATCAAAAACGCGAATCCAATAATTAATTTCTTGTACAAAACTACGCAAGTAAAGTCCGGGTACTCTAGTGCTTCCGTCACTAAAAACAGAAGTCATCGATTAGGTAGTTATTGTTTATTCCTGACGCTCGGAAATCAAAGTCATTAGCCAAACCTTTTTGGTTTTCGGGCTTGTGAACCATTAGTAGACGTTTCGTCTACGATTGCGGTAGATCAAAGGCGGTGTGGCAGCGGGCGAAGTGTCTTCCTTGGCGGCTCACAGGTGAGTGAGTTGATGACTGTAGTGTTCACTGCTCGGTCGTAGTTCGTACTTTCTACTAGGACCGAGTAGAAAACACGAAAGCTTAGACACACTTGCCTGGGAGCTGCCAAGGATGACACTTCGCCCGCTGTCACACCGTCTTTGATAATGTTTACCGCAGTTGTAGACAGAACGTCAGGTAGAAATATCAGTGGACCACGTTTAATTTTGTGCTACATTAACAGAGCATTAAATTTCGAACAAAATGATTTCTGATAAGCTCAAAAATTAATTTTTCTGCGAGTTTTGCCTGCTAAAAACGTCTTTGCTGATGATCTATAATACATCACTTTCGCTAATCATGTTAGCATCATCATTCGCCAGGAGATTATGAGGCTCACATGGTCGGCGAAACGTGATGTTTGGTGTTTATTATACATCGAAGCTGAGCAGCTTCAGATGTATATTTTTTTTTTAATATTTACTGTCTCACTTCAAAAGTTCCAACATTCTTCAAGTCCTCTGATGAAAAATTTCACGTCAGTTGTCGATGGCAAACCCTACTACAACAGTTACGTTATCGAGCGTCTATAATTTCCAATACTTACTGTCAATGCCAGGCCAAAAAAACAGTTCACACAAACTGTTAATCGCAGAAATGTGATGGGGCCTCACGTAACAATAATCGATTGGCGCATTTTCGAGTTGATAATTCGGGTCGACTTTTCTGCTGACTTTTAATTTCAGTTCATTCATTAATTGTAACCATAAGGGTTTTGTTTCATAGTCTCGTCTTATGAATGGTTTCAACTGTCGATTTGTGTAAGGTGAATGAAATACTGAGTATTCGACGTGTCCAAGAATACGCGACGTAAAACTTGTGTCTTTATTCGAATTCGTCGGTCCCGAGAGCAAGACAGTTGGTTTCTGAAACCTGTCCAGAAGTCTATTTTTTGAATATTTTTTTAAAGAACTCGCAGCGTCCGAACTCAACTGATGAACCATTTCGTCAACATTAAACAAAGGTATATTTAATTTGCGTTTTTGATCGCGTAAACGGAGTTTCGCGTAAAATCGATACAAATGTGGAGGCAATTCAGATTTCATAGGTTCGATTTTACGTAAAAGTTGCGTTTCTTCGTACGTCGTCATTGGCAATACACTGAAAAATAAAGTATATTCGCACTTTAAGAAATGTGGACGTAACGAAAAGTGAAACGCATATTCTTTCCACTAAAAATACACTAAAAAATATAATTGACTTTTTTTTAAAGTGATTATATTGCGCTACTGTAATTTCGCATTTTAATGAGTGCGTAACGAAAAGTGAAGCACTCAGTCAGTGAGAAAACTTCTCGTGTAACAAAAATTGAAACACACATTTTGGGTTCAAAAAAAATTATAAGAATTAATTTAAAAAATTACTTTTCTTCTGAAGAAAGGCTGCCTTCATCCTCTTCCCAAGGATCTTTAGTGCATTTCTTTTCTGAAACTTTAAATAAACTCTTTTCTAACAAAAGCTCTTTAATGTAAACCTGTTCGTCACTTTCCACGCTTTTCGAATCGTCTTGCGAATCAAATTCGAACGAACTTCTTCTGGAAATATTTCCACTTCTGGTTTGCTGAAAATAATGTACGCTGTCAATACACTATAGTGCCTGCGTATTTTCGTTATTTTCTGCTACCTCAATTATTTGTGACAGAAAATCTTTGAATGAATGATTTAAAACAGGAAATTCTGCATCATTTATTTTGCAAGATCAGTGTATAAAAAACAATCGTCTAACGCTGTCTATTTCACAGATAATTTTCGACATTTTCATATCTTAGTTCTGCCGTTATAAAGCACGCATAAGTTTTTTGATTATAGATTTAGATGCAGAATTTTATGCCCTGAAACATTTATCTGAACATTTTTTGTCTTAAATAATTAGGAAAGCAAGAAATTTCTATGATAGCCGCGGTCGTTATACAAAAACTGTGACCACAGACCGTGAAATATGCTCTCGGGAAATTTCGAACTATGGTCGCAAAATTCATTTTATTACTATTTTTATTAGCTGTGATTAAATATTAAGCTTCACAAAATGCGACTTGATGCTTAAAAATTCCAAAAAACATATATTTTTGCCCTAAAAATTGAACCAAAAATCGTGATATTCGACAATTTCTTTACAGCACGGGAAGGCCAATTATACTTACTTCTTCCGGTGTGATATCGCCGTTAAGAACGTCGACGTAATCGCTAAACGGTTCGAAATCGTTCGGAACAAAACTGATCGTGTTTTCAAAAGGCAATATTTCAAAAAGGGATTCGTCCACGTCTTCGGTAGGTGTGCTGTCAAGAATACAATCGGTGAAATCCTTCAGCGAGCTTTGCGATGAAGACTGCGCCGTACTCGAAGACGCGTTCGATTCTTCAACTTTCATTTTCTTTAATGGTGGCTCTACAACAGGTCCACTCTCTATGCCATATTTATTTTTCAAATTTGTGAGAAGTTCTTCAAATATATTCGCGTATAATTCAGTTTCATTTGTTTCTAAGCGATTCACTTGTTTCTTTCTTTTTTCTTTGAGTTTGCTTTTTTCTTGAACGAATTCCGATTCTACAATAATAAATATACAATTGCGATTTCGCGCAAGAACTACCATTTTGTACTATATTCGATTCGTCAGATTGCATCGGATGTGTAATCTCAAAGCAGATACAGAAAGAAACATCTCAGAAAGGTGATTGGGCGTTTAACCGACTTTCCTGAGAAGACACCTACATACAGCAGGAATCAACATTATCGATTTTGCGAAATCGAGGATGAAACAGCCATCCATATCGTGCGAGGCTTTAACCTACATGAGGACAACCATTTTTCGCTACACTAATGAAGATGGAATAGTTCCACAGGACAATCTAGTAGGCAATCTTCTGGGGCTCATAGAAGATAGATCTAGTAAAAGGGGAAGCACAAAAATCCTTTCCAGATGTGGTGCATTTGGGCCATTCTATTTTAATCTTTTTTAAGAAAGTAACATAATATAGACATTGAAATCGCTACTATCTCGCCTACTCTAAAGCCCTAAAAACTGTTCCTTAATAATAAAGATGAGAATACATTTCTCTGTTTGTGTTTTGACGAAAATCTGGGAGCAAGGCATTCGCGTTGCGTTTCGAAACACAACAGAGAACTTTAAATGCTCAAAATGTCGCGCTTCGAGATTATATAACCGATTCCGCATTTTCACAATCTGACAGAGCCAACGAAATGAAATTCTTACGCAAAATGGAAACCAGTTCTGGATTCAAATACGGATGTGTCAATCGCCACCAACCCAGTTCGTTGAAAACCGATGTTCCCGATTTAAAAAATAATGGGCTGTAAAGTGACATAGTTCCCGATACAGTACCGATCCAGTTCTTCTTCTTTTTGCTGAAAAAAATATACCACTGAATAAGGAAATGCCAGAGGTGTTGCCTAAACGATCTGTTTTAGGGTTTCGTACATCCAATGAAAAAACGGAACCCTTTTGACCTCAATCTCGTGTCTGTAATTTTTTTCGAATCTACTGGACGGAAATTTGGTTCAAATACAGAGTTAGATGACCCAATCACGGACGTGTAACGTAATAGACTAATTCCGGTTTTGAGAGTTAATTTTGGGAGGCAAATTAGAAAATTAAAAAAAAAAATTAAGTGCATGTACCGTATCAAATGAAAGGGTTCATTATGAGAATTTCAAAACTAATTTTTGTATAATTTTATAATGCGTAATTTAAAAGATGTTAAAGAAAATATACGAAAGTCGAGCATCCTTCCCCATATCACTGAAATACCCCAGCCCAACATATTTGTTATTTATGGAGTTGGATGTTGCCAAATTATTGTGCAATGAATACTTACAATTCACCTTTAAATAAATTTTTCCAATTTCTATCGATGTAATGCCCAATATGATATTTCCAATGGTAATAGCCGTCTCTGTCGGTACCAGACGACTGATTCATCCAATCATAAAACGCTAAAACAATGGTCTGAAACCTAAAATAACATTGACTTTTTTAGGAGGAGAGAGAGAGATTATAAATTATAGACGTTCAACAACTGAGGATGGGTTTATTGTCCGAAACGATCGTCGAGAAATAATTTAATAATATTTTTGTAGAATTTTCAAGAATTTTTATTTATTTGTTATTATTAATAGCATGTTCTACCAAGTGCCGAGTGAAAAATCAATGCAAATTATATATCTATAACTTTGTTAGGGTGCCAATCGAAGCTTATTAATATTAGTATAATATGATCCGAAGGAAATTTTATTAAGACCGGTTTAGCCTTTTTTTCTTTGTTTAAATAAAAATACTGCAAAGGTGAATTTTACACGAAATCTCGCCCATAAAAAAATGATGTCGACTTCGTAATGGTGCCAATCGAAGCTTATTAATGTCAGTACGATCTGAAAGAAATGCTATCAAAAATGGCCCAACCATTTTGCTTTTTGTTTAGAAAAAAGAGTAAAAATTTATATTTTAGGATATTTTGAAATTAATATTCAATATTGATCATACTTCAAAGGTCTCAATATACTACCCACCTGAGAGGGTTTAGTCCCGGACTGCCAAGAAGGGTTATGTTCTTAGCGCGTATCTTTGTATGTAATATTCTTTATCTTGTATCATCCAAACGGTTGGACGGTTTTCGAAAATTAAGTGTCCTACGATAGGTGACGTCACAAAAAAAAATCAAAATGGCTGATTTTAGGGGCATTCGATAACCGATATTGCCGACAAATATCATATATGGATATATTTTTTATTAACGTATTTGTTAATTATTGATTTGCCTAGTAATTACTCTTTTTTTTAAGAAAAAATAGTTTTCCATAATAGTCATAGGGGCCTCACTATCCTACAGTGCCCAGGGTCTCCGATAGGTTAAAGACGGCCCTGTTTGTGCTTCAGCTGTTAGCGGTTCAACATTTGCCAACATGCACGTCTAATATAGAATAAGAGCAATCACACGAAGCTATGATTTATGAACAGTATTACAATAGTCATTAATAAAAACTTACCACGAAATAGATTCCCTTTTAAGTATTTCTTCATTAATAGGGCTGCATTCAGAGCACGTGAGCTGAAAAAAAATATCGCCGGGTATGGAACCCGGCGTTCCTTTTCTTTTCAAACACGATATATGAACAGCATTTTGACAAACAATACACACTAAACACGAGGCTGTCACTTTATTTTCGGGTTCATTACAATATTTACAGTTCATTGTTATTCTTCTATAACCAAAAACACACAACTTTTGAGGTTATCTTCACAATTATCTGCTTTTTTTTTAATTCTCACACAATAAAACTAAGTTCACAGAAGTTTTACACTGATAACAAGTTAGAGTTACGATTTTAATTTAAATGATGGTCAAACTACTTTTTATACATCAATTTTCCAAAAATAACCAACAAAATGTAGATTCGGAACTGTTGTTGACATTTATATGTCAAACTACTTTAAAGCTGTATTGAGTTAGTGACATCACACGGACGTAGTCGAAAGCTTTTAGTTCAAGCATTAAAGCGCTGTTAAGTATTTATGATTTAAGTCTGTGATAAAAGCGAAAAAACAGTTTTACACAAATTTTTGTACTGAAGAAATTAAATTTGAAAAAAATTATTGAGCAAGTTCAATTTGTCAGTATTTTTAACATAAGTTTGTATAGAAAAAAATTCAAAATGTTAATTTGCCTTCCCGTAATTCGAAATCTCGTGACGTGCTCTAAAGAAATACCGACGATTATCACGTTTTATGTGATGGAACGATTACGATTAACGTTTAATCGTAATCTACTACGATTGTTTTACGATTATTATTAACAACGGTGCAATTAACACGTGTTAATGCGACTACCGCTGATAGGTATGTATATTTGTGAATATAGGTAGGTACTAGTATGTTACTTGTTAAAAAAAAGTTTAAAGTTGCGTTGTAACATATGTAGTTCGGGTGTTTTAGTGCACCTTTTTAATTAGCGCTTTTTGGAAAAAAATGTCGCATACTGGAACAATAGGATTTAGTGATAAAGATTATTTTACATTATCTCCTTCAATTCATCTATCATCGTGACGAAACCGTACGAATATTGGTTTGTTAATCGTAATCGTAATCGTAAAAACAGGAATCGTTGCATCACTAGTTAAATGTTTATGGCAAAAATATACCGGGTGTTTTTTTTCAAAACTTTGAATCGATTGTTCCATTGTATGGCAGTGAATGGAGAACACTTTGAAAACTTATTATCTTAATGTTAAAATAAAGAATAATTTAATTGAAGTACCTGGTGAGATTTTTTAATGCAATTGGCAACTCGGAATACTCCCCCACCCCTCGTCATTATCATCAACATTATCAAGACTTTACACAAAAATAACAGGGAAAATTAAAAAAAAATTTAAACAAAAGTTGTTCATTTTTACACAAAAAAAAATTTAATCATAAAAATCGGGGGTTTTCATTTAAAAAACAAAAGTTACCCCCTCCCCCTGCCGAGGGGTGGGGGAGGGGTTGGTATTACGTGTAAATTATTTCCCCCTCAAAGCCCAACAACTTTTGTCTAAAACTTTTTTTGATTCAACCGGTGTATCAACAAAAAAATCCATTCAAAGTTTTGAAAAAAACAGCCGGTATGTTTTTTGAAGTTGAACAAGCCAAATTTTGTGAAGCTTATTGGTTAATCACAGCTAATAAAAATAGTAATAAAATTAATTTTTGAACTACCGTTCGACATTTCCCGAGAACATATTTTACAATTTGAGGGATCAAGTCACCTTAAGAAAACCATGTGTTACTGTTCAATGTCAAATACTCGTTCGTTCCTTCAGCCGCCTGCAAACTTGACGCCTCAACACCTAAAATACGTGCTTAGGTCACCTAAATCTCGTGAGTTGATTAAGTTATCGAAGTTGCGGTTACCTTAGCTTTGTGTAACCATGCACAGTTAGCGTGGTTTATTAACCGTGTCAAATCTGTTGCAATGTTTATATATATAGACCATCATTTATGAGCTTATCGTATTAATTATACGAAATGTTTCAAAAACCAATAATATGTCGATTCAATTTTTTCGAGAATAGTTTAGTGTAACGTTTAAAATGCTGGCCTTTGGATAAACGGCTTCGAATCCCATTTCCGCGCTCATGGATTTTTTTATGTGTGTCATTTAATTTTACTAGCGGACTCGCGCGAATACCTCGGCCAGTTACGTAATATAATAGGATGCAAATACATTTTATTCTATTCTATTCAGACATTACAGCGCCACTACGTCACTTAATATTACCTAACAGATTGCGACGAGATGGCGACATTTATTTTATTTTATTCTATTCAGAGACTTTGTGTTTATTTGAAATAAATAATATTCTATTCTATTCTAGAAATTTAATCCATTGTAATATACAATCTACTACACTGTTAGACGTAATTGGTTTTTTTGTTCTTTCAATAATTAGACTGATGACTGAATTATGTACTTAAGGCTGTCGGAACGCTCTGAATTTTGTTTGTGCTAAGACCCAGCGGTAAGGGGCGAGGTAGGAAAAAGACATATTGTGGATGTGACCTTCTTTAGCTCTGTCTCGCTCAAATCATCCGCGCGTTTCAATTTTTGGCTGGTGTCAACTACGAGGTTAAAAAATTTTATTGCAAGGGTGCCGCTGTCAATTGATTACTCTAATTTTTGGAAATATTTTGAAAATTTAAAAAAGTTTTCCGAAAAAGGAAGAGTCACTTTAGGTTTGTGATGGAACAGTTTTGTGAAATAAATACGAATAAGGTCATAGCGTGACATTGAAAACGTGTGTTTTTTTAGCACAATTAATGCCAAATTTTTTCTAGTAAATCGTACATAAATTACAAAAGTAGTCCATTAGAGACCTAGATTTGTCCTTTATATTCCTTATAGAGAAATAATTTTTGCACTTATGTTTACGAATAAGTCAACAATCAGTTGACAGCCGAAGCTTTATTTTTGGCTTAAATTCAGAGCGTTCCGACAGCCTTAATTAGATTTGATGATGGAGAATTGAGGGATAATGTTAATTTGATAATGCAATTTTGTTTCAGAGTGTATATAAATTTTATGCAGAGTGTACACGGAACGGAGGCTTGTGGCTTTGTTTTGCAGACAAACTTGTAATTGGTTCCAGGCTGTTTGGTTTACTTTGTCCGACATGTTAACAGCTAACAACGTTGTTTATTAATTTAACCCTTCAACTGATAACAGCGGTCAGAAAAATACAGATATGTTTCTTGTACACCCCTTATAAACTAGCTGTTTTTCACGCACGCCTAGCGACTGAGCAATTTAACACTAGTGCTGTCAACTAAAACAAGTCATTCCAATAGTAATTTAGAGAACTGTCAGTTTACCATTTAACATTATAACAGAAACACACGCGTAATTTTCGTTAAACAACTCAAATAGAGACTACAAATGGCTACACAATACACATATAGCTGTCAAAAATATTAAAGATATACTTATTATGATGTGAAAACCAGCTGTTTTATAAGGAATAATATACAACATACTATACTATCTATTTCGTGCCTAATTATAACTTGGTGACTATTAAGTCTCTGACTCTTGTTTTACCATAATGTGGCTCGCATCGTTATAACATCATTGATTACGCACTGGATACAACAGAACTTACTATTTTGACGATAATCGTGGAGTATAGTATCGCTTAGAGAAGATATAGTGTATTAGTTTTATTCCAATAATGTAGGTAATCGTTGAGACGAAGTTTGGAAGCCGAACAATTAAAACAATGAAGTTTTACCGACGTTTCGCTTGTGGCCAACGTTTCGAAATATTTTATTTCATCATCAGGGCCTTAGTCATGAAATAAAATATTTCAAAACGTTGGCCACAAGCGAAACATCGGTAAAACTTTATTCTGTAGAAAGTCGATGAGGATGATTCTTTTGGAATCCCAAAAAATCGTGGCCAAACACGGGTACCCCGTAGTTATGTGTTTTAAAGTGGCGCAGCCAGCCTGCGTCTGAGCGTGGTTTACCTCAAATCTAACCCTTCAAACTAAACCACGTCTTTTGTCGACACCGAAACTGTTTGATGACGACGTCGATGTAAACTTTAAAATCGTTTATAGCTTGTTTAAGAGAGTGACGTATTGTTGTGACGCTTTGCGATAATATAGCACAGTTCTGATGCACTTTCTGTGCTGTGATTAGTAGAGCAATATCGTGTAGAGAAGATAGTGTCGTCACAAACGACATTTAGAGAGACTACGGGTATGTTCCGATATACACTGTGAGCACTATTCGGCAGTGGCGGATTTACCAGAAGGCTGAGTAGGCTGAAGCCTAGGGCGGCAGATTTTAGGGGCGGCAAATTTGACCCAAAATTTTTTGTCTTACAGAAAAAAAACACTATTATATACCTAGAGGAAACGAGTTTCGAGAATTTAACAAAAATTTCAATATTTTAGTACTGTACTGAATACTCTAACGTCTATATGAAAAATTACTAAACGCTCTGTAAAATATACTTTTGTGATCATGAATTTTTAAAATATTTCAATAGCGTTTCAATATTACATTTTAAATTTTGTAATTTTTACTCATTTTTTTTATTAACCATTATTATAATTTTTTTCTCCATGTACCTAAATGTTAGGTTCACTCACACAATTCATTTGACGTGTAATATGTTTCAACACTTAAATATTTTTTTTGTGCAACGTATTTGCGTAGTCGTTTTTGGGTCCCTGGCATACCTTACCCCGCCTTTTAATTAGTACATAAATTTGTTTAGCTCGGAAGTATACCCAAAAACTATTTCTCGTGTTATCTTCACTAAATCGTAAGTTGTAAAATTAATCTAGAAACTAATACAATGATCCCCTAGTTCACAATCATAAAGACGATAGAGCACAAATCTTAAAGTTGCAATTTCATTAACAGAATAAATGTAATTAATATGATTGCGAACTAGAATATCGAATTTCAGAGGTCAATAGGGGCGGCAAAAATTTAATAGCCTACCGGCGGCAAATTTGTAAATCCGCCACTGCTATTGGGTACTCTTACTCGTGAAAAATTCGTTCCGTTATGGACTGCCAATACACTGCCACAGTACCCCAGAAAATTACAAGAGGTAAAAGTTGCTTGGTTTGGGAAGGATCATCGATTAAAAATAAAAAGAACCCCCACCCTCTGTGCGGGGGCGGTGGATTCTTTTTATGTTTAATCGACAACTCTTCCCAAACCAAACAACTTTTACCTCTTGTAATTTTCTGCGCAAGGTCGTTGTTTAGGCATAAAAATTTAATGGAGTTTTGGGAAACCGATTTTGGATATGCATTTTAGGGGTTGAGGGAGGCATCGGATAAAAAATTTTTTCAGACAAATTTTGCATATTTTTTATCGAAAAATCATGATTTGTGATAAAAAAATTAGTGTTCCTATTAAAAATGTCAAAGTCACGCTCATCCCTGCGCAGGGGTTGGAGATGAGGGGTGGTATTTGTCTCCAAACGATGTCCCCCTTCAAACTGAACAACTTTTGTCTGAAACTTTTTAGGATATCATTAATAGTTTAAGTGCTATTGCTCTGTAACACTTTAAGTACCTTGTATAAATCATTCGTAATTCGTTTTTTAAAAAACATGCCAAGAAATAAAATTGAAGTTGGATGCTGCGTATGGGGACCCTTCACCATCTATGACCACGGTGAGATAATCGTATAAAAAACGAATTACGGATCGAAATAGCTCTTTTTCCATTTTGTCGAAAAATACAAAACACGAATGACCCAATTGGCTGTCAAAAATAACCTAACCTATGAATTTATCTACAACTCAGCACAAGGTCGTTTAAAAGTCTGCAGTACACGATGGTAAAGTCAATTTTATTCGTCTACGCCATTTGTCGTCAAACACGGAGACTTATTGATCAACTCTCGCACAAGAAAAAACCTAGGTAACGCAAAATTATATAAATAACGTCTACAACTAAATCAGTTTTACTTTCGGCGCGAGTTTATACATTTTTGTCCAATCCTTAAGTCCCGCCATGCGACCGACGCGTCAAATGAGTTTGTCGCTCAGTCAAAAGCGCAAAATTATCAACTAAATTTGTTCGCGTCAATCATTTATATTTTAGCACATCAGCAATCAATACGTATAATTTCTGTGTACACATTAATCACTCAGTTAAGCATAAATTCTATACCACAAGAACACAAAACATCCCCGCGACGTGTTTAATCCATTTAACCATTAACGTATCGCGCGCGACACGTGATTATTGATTAACATATTGCTGAATTATGCTGATATTAAACCCTGGAGCAGCAGCTGCATAGTCTGCTTGTTCGGAGCTTTATTTATGTACTGCAGACATTAACTGTGGCCATGTATTTCGTTATATTGTCACTGTACAGGTACTAAAGTGTTCGTTCAAAAATGCCTGGTTCTTGGGAATAGCCGAGCATCTAGCGATACGTTTATTTGTATGCAAACTTGAGCGCCGAATACTGGATTGGTTTTTGGAAGAATACAGTAAGCCCAGACTTTCTCAGTGATTTTTCTTATTAGGGTTTCATGAAAACATTAGTATTAAGTGATGAATTGGAAAAAATTTAACAACTTAAAAGGACAATAATTTAAGTTTTTCAAACGCTGATGGTAAATTTTGTTTTAAATAATTTTTATAACTGTTTAGGATATTGTTTAGCCGTTGACAGTGATATTTTTGAGAGCTTGTGATTTCCATTTTTTTAATAAAAATTGTATTTATCCAGTAGGTTGTTTTTTTGTTGTTGCATTTTAAGTGGAATGATTTTCTGCAATGAATTAATGATTTCCATAGCTACCAAATCAACAAAACGTATGTCGCATTTTAAATGAAATTCACCGTACATCGAATCTCCAACAGCATCTATAGACGTTGATGACCTCAGATGTCAAGCGTCTATAATCTACAATTCATTCAATCCAACAGTTTCTACGATTTTACAGCCAAATTATTACCACTTATCGGTTGCATTAAATTGGACGAAGTATTAAAATGTCGTTGCACTGTTCAAAATAATAACTGCCCGGTAAAACGAATGTTCAGTTTCTAAAATATAATCAACCGTAAAGCGATTGCAATACGATTTCAATTCAATCGTGATAAGTTCAATCAATGATCGTGATTAATAGAAATCATTATTAATATGGTCACGACTTTTTTTTAACAGGGTATACACTCTAAAAAATAAAAATCGAGTTATGTGATTACGATAATTTATCGAATAAAAAATCAGAAATTATCGGTTTGTATTTACAAAAACGTGACGTTGATTTATTATTTCAATTATTGCAATTTTTTGACATGTCAAAAAACGCTACCCGCCGTGATGATTTGAAGTGCGACGTCAGACTTGTAGTGAACACACCTATACAGTAAGACCCCGCTTAACGTGGGAGATGTCATCTTAATACACGTATTTTTTTATTAAGTATGTAATATTATTGAATAAGTAGGTACATATAAATCTATAGATATTAATAGGAAATTCACATTATCATTATCATTTTTCTGTATTCATAAAATCTGTAATTTTAGTCTGTTTGGAACACTTCTGTGCGTACGAATTTTGTTTAAAATACAGCTGGTCGTTCTAACAGATATAATTCTCCGAAGATATGAAGATATTACATTAAATGTAGTCGCTCAATGCGGTATGTCGTAATAAGCAATATCGTAAAAAGCAATGTTTTTACAAGGCGGTCATAAAGCATTTAGCCGGGACCTATGATTTTGGTCAATATAACCGGTATGTTTTTCTAAACGATGTCGTCGTAAACGGTTATGTATTTATTAGTGTATTTGTCATAATTATGGCACATACATTATTGACGTCGGTCGGATGGCGGGATCTAGGAGTCGGACTAAAATTTCTCGACATTTCATAGCCTTCTGACGGCCGCAATAACTTTCGAAGGAGTTAATTGATTTTAACGAAATTTGGTGACCCGAGTTTTTATTTAATTTTTACGAATGTCAAGTCTATTCTCATCGAACACGAAAACGACGTAGAAACTTATTTTTGCTGATTTCTCCAAATCCCGTGCCGTTTAACCGCATATGATAGTACTCACGTAGCAAACTAGGAACGCTGCAGTAGTTATATAATTATATATATTACATCTATATCTGTCCTTTTTTGTTGTGTATATAATATATCCGACATTATACCTTTAAAGAAAGATGAACGAAGCAAAACCGGTTCATTTTATAGCGACGAAAATCGTTCTCAAAGGACAAGTTAACTAACGAACTGAATTGTTTTGCTTACTATTTAACGAAGCTAAGTAATATTGATAATGGAACGCTTGGATGGAAGATTCCACGTTGCAACGTACCGTTCGGCCAGCTTCGCCACTCGTCGGCTCAATCCGACCTGTCGCTCACCTCTCAATTCCTATAAAGAGCGCTTCCCTCTCTACTATACTACACACTCGCTACTTTACGTGTGTGTTTCTTTAATCTAAATGTCTAATTCATTGCATAAAGTCATCCAAAAAATTATTTTTCGTGCTTGTCTATACAAAACTGTATTAGGCATCTTGACAACGGCGTCGCTAGCCTTTGAGTCAAAGGGGGCCAGAAGGATGAGAAAAAAACAAAAATTTCAGATTTTTGAGGGCTAAGATATTAAATATTAACACATTTTTTGAATCCTTAAATTTGATTTTAGTTTCAGAGTGATTCTGCTGAATGCTACATTTTATTACTTACTTATTCTGTGACATTAGGCAGGAAAACTTATAACTTAAAAAAATCCCGAACCTCTAGGGAGGGGCAGCTGCCCCTACCTGCCCCCCCTTGGCAACGCCCCTGCATCTTGATCAATTAACAATCAAAGAAACAACAATAGCGTACTAGACTGTACTTTATAGCAAGAAAGCGACAATTGACAAGACAACCAGCGATAACCAATCACCGACGAGCGCACGTTCTGTGCCGGTAACCAGGACGGCTCTAAAATATGCATTTGCGACGCTGTTTGTGACTAACTTCGGAGCCTTTTAGAACCGTGGCGCGTATTCTACGCAGGAATACTAGAGCGAAATTCGGGAATCGAATCTAAAACGCGTCGAAAAAGGGACAGAGACTACGTATTATGCAGGGGTCGCGTACGACGTTTCGTTCTTCAACTACGTGTTGGTACGTCGCGACGCCGGTGCCGTTGCTCTCTTGTTTTCAACACCGCCGTCACTCGTCTATGCGTTCGAATGTTTCAGTCTCGGTTCAACTTTATCGTGATGCGGATGTTTTAGTATTATATCTCTATATTCTCTCTCGTATCGCTAACTTGTCGCTAGTAACGTTTTATTCTACATTCTTCGATTTTTCCTGTTCTAAAAACTGTTTTTTCGAAAAACATAAACGCTTCTAAATATATGTATATCTAGTTTTTAACTGTTCGATGTTTTTTGAATTACGCATAATCGACAATTTATTCTACTCCACATCTACACGTACGTCTTTAAAACTTTTTCTATTATATTTTTATTGTTGTTGTTTTATTACTTAGATTTCTATATTTATGTGTTATTATTCAGAGTAAACAATATCTAATAATAACAAAATGTTAACTCATGTAACAATAGTTATTTATTGTATTTCTACTCCGTCTCGATGACATTATAGGCTATGACAAAAAGAAAAAACCCGGGTCGCAGTGCCAAAACCCTGCCGACAATATAGTGTATTTGCTTGTATAGGGCCGTGTGGTTTTATACTTTTATTATGTGAAATTAAGTTTGTTTTTGGGCAAAATAAAAAATTTAACCCCTTAATACACCCCTTAAAATAACATTTTTTTCTTAATTGTAATATTATTATCAATCTAACGTCTACACCGAATTAAATACACCCTTCAATAAATAAGTCACTATCTGCAAACTAGTGTTTTCATAAAATTTGTAAATCCGATCCTGTCGGGCCGATTTTATTCAAATTGTGGGGACACTTTTTAATCACTACCAAAGGGTTAAATTTCAATTTTGAAACGATTCGGAGAATTTTTTCGGTATTTTGGGGCCCAAAAACAGTTTTCAACCCCTAAAAACTACCCTTAAAATAGCCCGATTAGGCCCATTTTAAATAGGCTTCTTGCGGTGATAGATTTCAACACGTGGCCCAAATTTCGTTGAAATCAATAAACTCTTTCGAAAGTTATCGCGCGTACACATATATATATATATATATATACGTATATAAATATATATATATATATATATATACATATATATATAAACATTTTTAAAAATGGTGCCAAAGTGTTTAGGAGGTTATGAAACGTCGAGAAATTTTGGTCCGACCCCTAGGTCCCGCCATCCGACCGACGCCAATAGTGTATGTTGCTATATGGCAAATACACTAATGAGCAATAAGCGATTATGTAACGTAATTTCAAATCCCGCAAGTTACATGAGTAATATTTTTCTTTTATTTTATTTTTATAAAAAATAATTTAAAATTTTAAAAAATGTATAATCAGATCCTTTTGATGTTAATAAATTATAAATATTTTAGAGGAATTAGGATCAAAGAAATAAATTTTGATTTGTTATGATAATTTAAAATAGTATAACAAGATAATTGAATTAAATCTAGTTATTAAGACAATTAATTAAGGTATGTTTAATATTTATTTATTTGTTTTATTATTGGTTGTTAAATTGTCTTGTTATTTTATTTTAGATCACCTGATGAAGTATTAATTTAATACGAAACGTTGTGAAATAATAATTTGTCTTTTATTTTTTTGATCCTAATTCCTCTAAAATATTTATAATTCAATAATAAATCTCTGGTATTTGGATTAATAATACAAAACAATCGTAGTATTGTTAATCTTGCTACGTTTCGACTACTTTATTTAGTCTTTTTTTAATATATTTTTTACTTATTATAGTATAATTGAATTTGTATATATATGTATTTTTCAGAGCCTGACGAAGACTAAATAAAGTAGCCGAAACGTAGCAAGATTAACAATAACACGATTGTTTTGTATTATTAATCCAAATACCTGAGATTTATTATTGAATAATAATTTTAAGATTATAATGTTTACCACTTTTGATAATTTCGATGTCAAATCAAAACTGAACTCTAGTTGTACCGAAGTGTTTCCTGTACGTTTTTTTGAAGAAAAAAAAGCGACCAAGTAGACGCATCAACTTAAGGTTCCGTAATTCTTTCATCATTAGTATTAAATAATTGAAAAATGTGAATATCTAAAAGAATTGCTACCATATCTTGTTCGAAATGATTTTTGTTGGAAGTTTTTATAAAGTGCTGCTATCTTGATTTTTTTTTATTTAATCACACTGTTTCAAAATTAGAGGAGACACATACAACATTAACGTTTTTAGAAGGTTATATCTTAGTCTTTAATATTTTTTGTTCCAATATATATTTTTAACGTGGAGAGAAAGTTTGGTTGAGGAACAGTTGAAAAAAAGAAGCTTTACCGATGTTCGCTTGTGGCCTGAGGCCCTGAAGATGGAAATATATTTTTCGAAACGTAGGCCACAAGCGAAACATCGGTAAAGCTTCTTTTTTTCAACTGTTCCTCAACCAAACTTTCCCACCACGTTAAAAAGTTATATCTTAGGAGGTATTCACGCACAGAAAAAAGACATTAAAGAACTTTTATTGCATTGTTAAAGATCAGTACAATAATTAACTATTTATACAATGTAATTAATTTTTATGAGAGCATAATTTAGATGTAGATAGTTGATATTTCAATTCTCTTTTTATCGATTTATGGAACAGCACGAAGCGATACGGATAACGTAACTTGATAATCCACCCTAAAAATATTATCTCGTAAAATTTATCTTAATTAAGTGCTTCATTAGAAAAATAAAAAACATTAAGCTCAACTATCCATCTGTCTATTAATTTTCAGTAATAAAACTGACATATTAAAACGTTGGTTCCAAAAGCATCTATCAAAATAATCCACTCATTTATTTTTTATTAAAAACTTGCGATCGCAAAATAATTACGCCTAAAAAAACTAAAATTTGATTACATAATTCGTCCATTATCATAAATATTTGAGACTTTGATCATGCAGTGACTACAGTATTACTAAACTTCTTTAGTGTTTATAATCTTCAATTTCTCTCTCAAACTCAAAGTAGAGAACACATTTTTTTTGTCTGCCAAAACTTAAGAGACTGTGGTCACAAACGGTATTCGTGTTTTTATTAGCTTCACAAAATCCAGACTTAATATTATAAATGCGATTGTAACTCTGTTAAGGCCCCAGTACACAGTGGTCTGTAGTGGGCCACTGTAGATCATCGCCATTGTGTACAGGGGGTAATGGTCTGTAGTGGCGGATAATTGTGAATCGTGGTGCGCAATCCATTTGTTGTCGGTTTTTATGACATACTTCAAAGGAATCGTGGCGTGGCGTGGCCTGTGGTGTTCACACAGTGGTCCATTGTCCGGGACAGATACCTACTTTTTTTGTTGCGTGCTATACTATTTAAATTTTTAATCGCCCAAAATGTCAGTATCCTGGAGCAATGAAGAGACTTTTAGGTTTATAATACTATAATACTTGTAAACAGTATATAAATAAATAGCCGCGGCCATAATTACTTCCACGTCCATCGCAAGTGCTTCGCCAGGCAGAAATGAGTCATCGGCCATTGTGTGAACACCAAGTGATAGTGGCCTACAGTTGCACATTGCAAAGCATGGCCCACTACAGACCACTGTGTACTGGGGCATTTACCTTTTCACGCTTAAGCCACTGAGTAGATTTCGATAAAATTTGGCATGGAGATAGATTGCATCCTAAAGAAGGACATAGGCTACCTTTTGTCTCAAAATAAAAACTTAAAGGGGGTGAAATAGGGGATGAATGTCACTGACAGGTCATCACGATACTTTCCGGAACTATTAGACCTCCAGACTTGAAATTTGGCAGACATGTTTCTTTTGTTGAGTAAAGATACTAAAATAATCTTCTGAAGTGTGGAAAGGGGGGAAGTACAGGGGTGTCAATGATTAACACACTCATTTTTAAAATACAGTTTCTTTGGACTGAAAATGTAGCTGTTAGGTCTTGATGAAGATTCCACTACTGTTGTTGTTGCCGTGTATCATTACAATCGCGGGCAGAGCCGCGGGGAGCGGCTAGTATTCTATAAATATCTGGGCGATACTGCCCGTTTTTTAAATGAAAAATTTTGGCCATACTGACATCTCAATCTCGTGCGGAATCGCGGTTAGCGGCTAGTTTATAATAATAATTTTACTATAGCGGCACAATATTCTAGTACACTTGTTTGAAGAGTACTTTTAGCGTGGAATGTACCAAGGTACACTAATCTGTAATAATACAGTGTACTTGTAACCGATTCAACAAGCTTTAGATGTATAATTGTTGTGCAAAGTAGCTTAATACTATTTATATATGGCATGCAACTCATTATCTTCACATTGTTGGTAGCTTGCAAACAGAACCGCATTCACAACGGCAGTACAGTAACTACACGATTATACGCCAGCGCCTTCGTTCGCGTTAAAGTCGGTTTTTATCAAAATGTTACCGAGTTCGTGATATTCTAGCAGACAGTCTTCAAAGCAGTACGAAGAACGCGACAGTCGCAACGTACGAAATTTTCTGCTTCCCTAATCGTTTTATGAAAAAAAACTTCGAATAATATAATAATTAAAAACGGCTCACAACTGACAGATGTTGCGTACATTACATAAAAACTTACTGAACCGATTTAAGTAAAATTTATGTGGCACCACCTTAAAGGTATGCTCTATTAAACAGTACGATAAAAATTAAAATCGGTTCACAATTGGCGGAGATTTCACAGAATATATGTACATACAAAAAAAACTACTAAACCGATTTTACTCAAATTTATACCTACAAAAATACTAAGCCGATTTAAATAAAATTTATGTAAAATCACCCTGAAGGTAACCGGTTAAAAACAGTTCCGGCGTCCGGTACCCGTTAAAAATCGTTCCGGTGTCCGGCACCTGATTAAAAATAGTTCCGACATCCGATAGAAAATCGCTTCCAGCGTCCTGATTAAAAATCGTCCCGACATCCGGCACCCGATTAAAAATCGTTCCGACATCCGATAGAAAATCGCTTTCGGCGTTCGGCACCCGATTAAAAATCGTTCCGACATGCGATAGAAAATCGCTTCCGGCGTCCGGCACCCGATTAAAAATTGCTCCCGGCATCCGGCTACTGTAAACGAGCTCTTAGTATTGATTCTGTATACCAATTAATATAATGAAAACAGAAAAGCTTTTGAATTTCAAAGTCGAGTTCTGAAAGTTGGTCGATTGAAACATAATCCTTTTGTACGTTTTGTATAGCGCTGATGGCCATAATGGCGGTAGTCTCTATTCTCTCTCTCTCTCTAAACGGTTTTACACATATGTTCATTGAATGAGCACAGCTGCTAGAGACGCGAAGTCCCTCGACGGAAAGGCTGGCCTGTGGAAAGAAGATAAGGTCTGCTCATTCACAACACTGGTTAAAGTGCAAGTCATATAGAGGTTGAAATATTACGGAGACTGTGTAGAAGCTCGATAAGTTATAGTGCAAGGGATAGAGTTTTTAACTCAAGCACGATTGGTATTTGTAGGAATTACCCATCAGAATAGCCAATGCGAACAAATCTCTGGGCAAAACCTGCAAACCGATAAACGGTCACAGATCGACAGGAAAGAAGAGGAGGTTGCTTTTAAAAAAAATCGGTTTAGTGGAGATCAGAAGCCCGTGAGATACGTAATTCTCTGTGTACAGAGTTGATATTTGACCGTTATTTTCAATTTCCTAAACTTCAAATCTTTTGCTTACTTTTCTCATCTCCATGGTTTTATTGCAACGCATAGTCCAAACAAATGCGTTATAATAAACGTTTACACATCTACAGACCAATCGTATTTTTACGATTTGATAAGTTTTTTATGGTTGCTATCACAGAAACGCTAGCCCAAAGAGCAGGCACCAGGGCGGCAGATTCAAAGGAGGCAAGGGTGGATCTAGATAGGGACTAATAGAGCTTAAGTCCTGAACGCTCAAATATCAAATATTTATTATCATACTTTTTTATTAACAATGAACCCTTATCGTACTAAAGTAAAAAATAGTTAATATTTTGTTAATTTTTCCATATCTACAATTAGAAGTGAAAATAATAATCTTGTAACTAAAATAAATAAAATTGCAGTGTTAGAATTTTTATATATATATTTGACAATAAAATCTTGTTGTAAATCGCTATATTATGAAGGATTAAAATGTTGAATTGTGTGCACCGTAGAGTAATTGATTAACTCATTCCGCCGCGAAAGTGGAAAGATTCGGGTTTAAATCCCGACGATGACGTGTTGGAATAATACATTTTTCTAATATAGTGCTATAACAATGAATGTTTCTTAACAATTATAGAACACAAAAGCTATTATACTAAATAAAATCTATCTATAGTTAATATTTAATGATTATCATTATCATGGTAAAAGTTAACCATTTTTTGGGTGGACTCTGATAATTTTCTTAATGATTTTTAACAACTTTTAAATGAATTCTGATATTTTTCTTGGTGATTTTTAAGTTGGCTGAACTTTAACAATTTTTTTTCAACTCTGATTTTGTTGTTATTAAAAATGAATTTTAAACCCCAAAATTAAAGATTCTTAATGTCGCAAAAATCGAGCCCCATTAGACTTCAAGAAACCCTGGGCCCTGAAAAACGTAGACCGCCCCTGAAAGAAGGATACTAAAATTCATTATTTAATTCACTCAGATTCCGAACTATGATTGTAAAAGGTTGTGATGAAAGAGCTTTAGTTTGACATATTGTTCTAAAAATTGTACAAAAAAACATATTTGTCAATATATTTAGTATTTAAAGAACAGCCTGAGATTTCAAATTACTGAAAGTTTTAATGATAAACGGAAAATTCAATTAGACTTGTTATCAGTTTCATTACTATTCGAGTTTTGAACCGAAGCTCGGCCACTTGAGAAAAAACGGCACCGTCATCGTCAGAGTTAACTTATCCCTCCATTAGCGCGCAGTTACACTGCTGTCTCAAACACACACACACAAACTAAAAATATTCGTGAATATGCGCAAGCCTATAAAATATTTTAATATCATTCTTCACATAACTTTTAATATAGAATATAATACAGTAGAACCTCGATAAGTTAAAAACCTCTGTAAGTTAAAAATGTTTTGAATTCCCGTCCCCTGAAAGCATAAAACCTCCATTACTTAAATCACAAAACGTCGGTAACTTAAACAAAATATTCTGAACATCGCCCTCGATAACTTAAAATAATATTTTGGAGACCTCCATAAGTTAAAGTATTATCCTCCATTGAACTAAATACATCCTCTATAAAATCCACAAACCTCGGTAAGTTAAAAATTTTACTCTGACTTTTTAACGTTTCCCTTGGATTCTAACTTATTGAGGTTCTACTATATATAGTTCCAGCGAAAAATACGTAGAAGCTTCACTTCTGTCGGGAGTCTCCCGAAGCCATCCTTTTTTTAAAGGCCACCGATAGCTAAAATTATTTGGGCGTAGCAACAAATTCATACTGAATTCATATTAAAAAAAACAAATAAACGAACACTGTTGTCATTATTTTTGAAAACAAAATATTATTTTAACGAAACGCGTTTCATTTTAAATAATTTGTGATTGTTATCGTTTTGTATACAAAAAGGATTTTCCTTGTTATATGTGACAACAATTTCACATTTGTTTAAAAAAAAACTCTGTATTATTACTCCAAATCTGTGGTTCTGAAACTTTGTTTGACGCAACTAAAGGTGAGCGACCAGTTGCGAACGACGCGATTCTTGTGAACGATAAATTTTTTTTTTCAGGACCAATTCACATTTTCAATTTATTATTAATCCACTTAACATTTTTTCCAGATTCCGAATTAGAACCTGGCAAGGGGTTTGTAATAGAGAAGACATTGAAACCACATCGCTATTCTCAAATCTTTATCGTTATCTGAATTTTACTCACTGAGCGAAGCCGGGTTCGCAGGTAGTTTATTTACAATAATGTATTAATTATAATATTATAATTATATTTATAATACGGATGAATAGTTAATATAGTTGTATTTTTAATTAAAAATGTATTCAATTGCATAACAAAGTAAATAGAGCACAACTAGTTTAATTCGATTTTACGTTAGATTAATTTTGATAGGTAAATAATTAATTTTCAATAAATTTTAGTTTTACAATTATAATACAACTGGCCGTTATTCGCGGTTTGATACACGATTCAAATGAAACAATGTTTTCGGCTCCACCGTATTATAAAACACGTACTTCTACCATAAAATTACGGTACTTCCACCATGTACTCAAAAATAGTTTATTTGTGATTTTTAATCTTTATTAAAATATAAATATAAATTGCCTATATTACTAGACGATAGCTTTTTATCAGTGAAAGAAATTTTAGACTTGGTTCAGTAGTTCCATTGATTTCTCTTTACAAACAAATAAACATATAAATTTTTCCTCTTTATATAATATTAGTATAGATTAATGTAGACATAAAGTATGAAAGTTTCATCTAAACGAAGTGCAATGTAAACGTTTTCACTCTCATCCAAGCGCCCCAATAGATGTTTCACATTAAACAATTTTGCATCTTACTTTATAAGATAGCTTCTGTTCATGTCCGCACAGCGGTAGTAAAATTACCCATGACGCACTAGTGCGTAAAATATAGCAACCTTAGTAATCCAACAGTGTTTTTTTTTAGAACCTGTCAGTTACCATCTAATACTATAAGAGAAACAGAGATGGCAAAGCAGTACAAAGTAGGCGTAGTTTTTATAAACAACCCAAATAAACTGCATACCGCTGTCAGAAATATTACAAATATACTTAAAATTGAAACTGATTTGAAAGTATGACTTATTTACGCACTAGATACATAATCTACTAATTAAACACAAGTTACCGTTGGGATTCAAAATATTGTTTTGCGAAGTACGTCTGTTTTTGATAATATGTCAAATCGCGCGAGAAATATTAAACTTCCTTAATAGTTCGTTTTGTTGGCTGCTTGAAAGTTTTCAAATTAGTTCAGTCGTATGCATTGAATTTTGTTAAACTAATTAATTCATCTGGAATGTACATGACAATATTATGCTATACCAGGTGTGGGCAAACTTTTTAAAGCGCGGGTCAAGTAAAATTTTAGTCGCAGAGATAAGTAAACGGTCTGTTACAGAGAACCAGGCATTACTTCCGTCGTTTTTAAAGAGAAAACTTCTTTTTAGGTACAGCGTGTACACGTTTACTTGGGCAGTGAATATGTCGGCGGCCACCGAAATGAAATTGAAGATAATTTTCAGTTTTACACACCTATTGTATATGTTTTGATTCAAGGTTCTACTTAATTCAACAGCGTCCAAAGCGCTAGAAAATTACTAATTAGAAATTATTGAACTCGACAAAGTTTGCAAAATGGATTAGGTTATACAGTAGAACCTGTCTAGTGACCAACTTTTCAACCCCCCTTGGCTTTAGCCGGTTAGATTTTGGTGTGGTGATTGAATTATCAAAAGCAACAAAATATGACATTGCCAATTTTACTACGGGTTTTGGAAACCGAACGCTGTTATCATAAATTAACAACTTAATATTGCTTCATTAATATCGATGTTAATGCATAATTATATTACAAGTACAGAATTTAAATTTCGGCTGAAAAGCATGGCAGATCGAACGAACCAATAAAAAAACATGACTCTTTGTCCTAACTTTTACTGAAGAAACTCTAGGTTACTTATATAAAAATTCAGCCTCGAGCGAGACTTTTTCATTTCACAATAACGCAAAAATCATTTTCTAGTTGTATTTTATTCATATACGTTGGCAACAAAACAATCTCTTCCAGGTGACTGATTCCAGTAATAGAATTTTCAAGCATTGAACATAAAAAAAATATACAATCCGTTATAATTTTAGTCACTAGAGAATAGTTATTTTCAATTCGATTTTTTTCACTGCAAATTCGTATTCAAATAAAGCTCTCTTTTCTACCGGCATGAATTACAAAAACATATGAATATCGCCGAGACACAAGTTACAGGTTTGAGTAGTTCTGAACCTGTATAGTTCCAAGAACTATAATATCAGGTACTTTCCCTACCTTAAATAATAATAATAAATTCATTTTTTAATTAATTCTTTCGATTCTAATGTTGAAAACTGTTATACTGTTTTGTTTTCGTTCTGAAAAAAAAAACAGGAAGCGGAAACCGCAATGTTGTTTTATAGACAGTCGGTTAATTAACCGGCTAAAATGGTTACTATAATAAATAACCGATAATCTTACATCACTAAAATATGCATTATATTTTGAGTGATAAAATACATTTATAAAATAAGTCAAATACAGTTGATATACTATTAATTATTAACGTATCTATCGGATGAAATCAAAGCTTTCTACAATTCTTTGAACCAATCAGAATGCTCTACTTTGTACATATGTAATGGCAGCTAGAACAATCTCTCGAGACACAATAATTGAAGTTTTCCTTTAGAGTTATAAATGTAGAATTAATTTTCTCACATAATATTATCTATATATCGCTGACTCTCATTTACTGATCGATGTTTCGCGATTTAAAATCAAAATATTGAGAAAAACTAAAATTAACAAAATTTATGGCGTCAGTCATCATTATAGTCCGGTTTTCTTAATACAGCAAAGAAACATGTACGTTCCATGCGTAAAAAGTATGTGAAATTCGAAAATCTTTTATATTAATGCTTCAAAATAAATTAGTAATATGTACCATTCTTCCCATATGACTTTTAGTCAAGTTTTTACAGTTTATTTGATCTAAATAAACCAATTTAACCGAGCTGGGTAGAGTAGTGGTGACAGCACTAGACTCGCATTCGGGAGGTCCGGGTTCGAATCCCGGCGGGGGCAGATGTGGCTGGGATTTTTTCCTACTGCCTCTCGCCGAGAAACGGTAAATCCTGTACCGGCCATCTTGATTGAGGTTTTCCATGGTTTCCCTCAATTAATTCCAGATAAATATCGAGATGGTTCCTTATTTGAGGCCATGGCCGATTACCTATCAAACTCCTAGTTCAAAAATTGCCTACCTTATCCTGATTTCCTATAATTTCTTCATTCGCCCATTGCTATTACATAAGTTGAAGTTTTAAAAATGTAGAAAAATAACGGGAAGTGTGGCAGATGGAAAATAGTAATGGTGCGAATTGCGTCTGTTATGACATAAAGTCGAGAAACGGACGTTAAACGCATTATTATCATTATTATAAACAATTTAAAAATCAGTTAAAAAACGAGAAAATTAGCATAAGTTTTACATCTGTACAGAAAAAATTTAATTTGAAAAAAATTATTAAGCAAGCCAAATTTGTCAGTATTTTCAACATAAGTTTGTAAAGAAAAAATTTCAAAATGTTAATTTGCCTTCCCGTAATTCGAAATCACGCGACGTGCTGTAAGAAAATATTGACGAATATCACGTTTTTTACTTTTTTGAAATTTTTAACCAGCAAACTACATTTTATTTATATATATATATTTACGACGAGTGATAGTTCTGTACGAATATGCAATCTACAAGTTCGGCCAATCTGTATACTAATAGACGTCTTCAACCAGCAGTAGAGATGGGAAAAGCGGGTCTTTTTAGTGAGCTGCACCTTTGCATCTGGATCCCGTACGTGAGCCGGCTCACTGAACCGGTTCAAAAAGAGCCGAGTTCTGAATATGTTACTGCAGTCTGCCACTGAGTTACCTAGTTCAGTCAATCATATCACGACCTGTATAGAATCAAGAATGCATAGCCAAACATGTGATGCATGAGTCATTTGAGCTGACAGATGCATCAAAGCAAGAACTGATACGTAAGTGTAAAATGTGCTTCTGTATGTTAAGTGTTTCACTGAGTTATGCGGATCTGTCGGCTCAAAAAAAAGTGAGTCGGCTCTCACGGATCTTCTGTCGGAGTCGGCTCTTTGAACCGGTTCAGATCTGAGATATCCAACTCTAGCTGGCAGAACGCAAGCAAAAATCTTCATCGCAAGTGAATATTATTATACACACGCGCGCATGCATACAAAGGCTCTAATAAGTCACATACGTGTAATGTTAAGGCATTAAGTTATTTCGCTCTGAAATTGTATACGCGGGGACGTATTTCTACGTCAAGACACTTCAGTTGAATCATTTATTCTGTTTAAAGCGTGCAAATTACTACAGGCAACACTCGCTTACCCAACATAATTATGTTTCAGACGTTCGCCGTTCCTAAACTACAAAAAATAGCTGCTTTTCATGCTAGCGGTAGTAAAATTACCATTTTCTGCACTAGTGTGTGATGTACAACGAAAGTAATTCGATTTTATCAATCCAATTGATCATTTAAATCCATATAATAATAATAATGCGTTTAACGTCCGTTTCTCGACTTTATGTCATAACAGACGCCATTCGCACCATTACTATTTTCCATTTACCATTTCCCGTTATTTAAAACTTCAACTAATATAATAGCAATGGGCGAATGAAGGAATTATAGGAAATTAGGATAAGGTAGTTAATTTTTGAGCTAGGAGTTTGATAGGTAATCGGCCATGGCCTCAAATAAGGAACCAACTCGATATTTATCTGGAATTAATTGAGGGAAACCATGGAAAACCTCAATCAAGATGGCCGGTACAGGAATTACTGTTTCTCAGCGAGAGGCAGTAGGAAAAAGTCCCAGCCACATCTGCCCCTGCCGGGAATCGAACCCGTACCTCCCGAATGCGAGTCTAGTGCTGTACCACTACTCTACCCAGCTCGGTTTTAAATCCATATGAGCGACAGAGAAGCAAACTAGGCGCTGTACAGTCAACAGAGAGAGATACCAATGTGGCCGAACATGAACTGTCAAAAATATTACAAATATGGTGTAAAAATAATTTTAAAAAAATCTGATGCTTGACAATAGAGCCACCGACCGAGCTGTGTAGAGTAGTGGTGACAGCACTAGACTCGCATTCGGGAGGTCCGGGTTCGAATCCCGGCGGGGGCAGATGTGGCTGGGACTTTTTCGTACTGCCACTCGCCGAGAAACGGTAATTCCTGTACCGGCCATCTTGATTGAGGTTTTCCATGGTTTCCCTCAATTAATTCCAGATAAATATCGAGATGGTTCCTTATATGAGGCCATGGCCGATTACCTATCAAACTCCTAGTTCAAAAATTACCTACGTTATCCTAATGTCCTATTAAATTCCTTCATTCGCCCATTGCTATTACACAAGTTGAAGCTTTAAAAATGTAGAAAAATAACGGGAAGTGTGGTAGATGGAAAATAGTAATGGTGCGAATGGCATTTGTTATGATATAAAGTCGAGAAACGGACGTTAAACGCATTATTATATTACAAATATGGTGTAAAAATAATTTTAAAAAAATCTGATACTTGATAATAGAGCCACCTACCAGGTACTAAGAACTATCCAGTTGACCCCATAAATACAAAAAAATCGGTGCAGTCGTTTGAGAGGAGAAGAATTACGAACATACGCACACCGGACTTCCGTATATAAATAATTTTCTTTTTCAATTATCCAAGTTAACCCGGTATATCGTTTAGCTCGTCGTCCGTCGATCACCGCCCGAAGTTATAATTAATTTTCTGCGGCAAATCGCAGACAGATTTGTGAACAAATAAGGAAGGCAGGTAGACACGTACTATTATTAATTACAGTCTTTGTACAGTCATAATCAAAAGTTTCATTCAGGTACACTCCGCGAGTTTAGCATGATTCGCCCTGCACATATTTTTTTTATCGGGAAGTTAATTAGATATCGGTTTAACTTAGTCATTCTGTTTGTCAGTTCGGCTGTCTAATATACCCCGAGTTCATGAGAACAGACGAAGCCTTATTTACTGGAATACAAATACATTTTGACATTTCATTTTTACACCGAGAGATGGCGTGACTCGGCTCGTTTTTACATACAATTATCATCGCAGTACTAAACCTTATCATAGTTCTAAAATCTAAACCTTGTTTACACAAATTTTTCCTACAAAATAGCTGATTTTCATTTCATGTTAAGTATATACCTTACAGCAGCGCCGGACTTGATAATTTAAGGCCCACAAAGGCTGTGACCCCCCATGCAAGAAGATCACGATTGGATGAATATTAAAATTGATTGCAAATTTTTATTGAAAATTCTTTAAGTGGATCGATTGGCCGGCCAGTGACATGTATATTTTTTTATTATATATTTTTTCAGAAATTGAATTTTGCATTAGGTAGTGGGGGCCCCTAGTTTGTGGGGACTCCTGGGCCTTGACCACAAGTGCACTTGTGTAAATCCGGCCGTATGTCTGACAGTTCAGGTTCGACCTACTTTGCTATCTTTGTTATTCATATATGGTAACTGTCCGGATTGGTAATTTTACGACCGCCACATACATGAAAAGTAACTATTTCATACGGGGGTAGTGCAAAAATAACGTTTAATTTATTTTGCAAGACACCCTGTACATTAACGTTACTGCACAAGCATATAGACTTATAACAGAGATACGGTTGCCAAATCCCAGTCCCAGAAGTCAATAAAATGTATATACAATTCCACTTGTACGTTATTTGCGACAGATGGGATTCCCAATTGTAGTGGTGGGTCGTTGATAATTTTAGTATTACCGTAATCTGTGCTACGCCATCTAGTTGATAAACCCAGTTGTTTTATTCAATCACGGTAGGGAGGATCGTTGCGATCTCAAATTAAGTTACGAAAAACTCTTTGTATTTTATTGGGTTTAAAAAAACGAACGCATCAGATCTATATTTATTTTCAATATACAAATACTGCCGTTCGGTTGTCCCGATCGGCCAATCACAACTCTTTGCGTTTTCGGCAAGGGGTTAAACTGTATGAATTGTGCTGAAATTTTAAGCTAATGATTTTTTCAATATATAAAACCATTTCAGGGGGTAGCAACTCAAAAAATTTGAAAAAAAAATTGGCTTATACAAATAAGGGCCAGTCTAATAGACTGGCCCTTATTTTGACAAGTTGGAAATTGTCACATGCTAACTTTTCAAATGGTTCTTTACATTAAAAAAATGATTCTCTGAAAATTTCAGCTCGAATGATTAAAATTAACCCGTGCCGAAAACGCTGTAACGGCTATAGGTTATCATTAGCATTACGTATCGTAGTGCGAATGCTTTGTCTATGACACCAACCAATTTCTATCTTAAAGAAGTCCTAAGATGTGTTTAAGAGGACAATTGATTTGTCTAGATCCATAGGAAAAGTTAATTTTTTATACCCTAAGCACAAAGTTAAGTAGTTTCGGAATTTGCTTTCTACGTAACGTATTTTCAAAGTTCTGTGCGTTTTTGGCACGGGTTAAACTGCATGAATTGAGCTGAAATTTTAAGCTAATGATTTTTTCAATATATAAAACCATTTCAGGAGGTAGCACTCAAAAAATTGGCTTATACAAATAAGGGCCAGTCTAATAGACTGTATAAAAAATTTGCCATCCAGCATACACAAACCGACTGGTACGAGCTCGGGTTCCTGGGAGTGCTAATTCCCATACTACATTCTAATGTTTACCCTGAGGGTATTGCATTTTGTTACCGATAGTTAAACACGTAGTCGAATCGTCAACTAGTTAATTCTAAAAACAAAATCAATTGTTTTCTTTGACGAATAAATAAATAAAAATTGACAACAAAATTAACTTTACTGTAAAAAGCGTGGAGTGCTTAAAATCGTTAATAAATTTTTCATTTACTAGCTAATTGTAAACGTAGAGCTATTATGAAAATTTAAGTAGATAGCACCCCACGCTTTTTGCAGTAAAGCTAATATTATTGTCAAATTATTTTGCATTTTTTAGTTCAAAAAAGCTCAAGCAGAGTGTGTTCGCTTGACTGGTCGACAGTGATTGCTCAAGCAGTCCGTGTGGTGGACCTGACTAGTTCGTTGATTCAACGCCCACCACTACGCGTTCATCCTTCCTTCGATTGTCAGTTCTTGAAACGACTCCACAAGGAACCCTTCTCGTCTCTAATTAACAAAAAATATTTACTTAACTCTCTTCCAGAAAATCTGTTATTTGAAAACAACACTTTGACATTTCTTTAAAGCCAAACTTGAAGAGTCTTACTTCATAAGCTCTTTCGTGAGATAGCAATGATATGCTTGACATTTAATTAATTCATTGACGCTGGGTTGCAGAAAGCATTGTCAAAAAATTTGATTTGACAATGACTAGATTGTGATCACACAATTACACTTTCTATAGATTCAGAAGCAGTATAATGTCGTTGTGAAATATTAGATTGTATTCACACAAAAACACAGAACAAGATTCTTTTCGCGCTAAATTTTGAACAATGTGCGTAGAAAAATGTTTTTTCGAAGAGGAAATTGTAAAAAAAACGATGAATATACAGTTTAAAAAAATGTCGTTAGGTTACTAGATACACAGGTTACCTCGATCCATGACTGACGTCAGCCGCCAGACCGTTCATATTTTTTTTATCCACTCACAGGGCAGTTGGATGACGTCATCCCCCATTACTATCCAACGGAACGAGGTAACCTCTGTATCTACTAACCTTGGTTTCAATGATTGAATCCTTTGGTGTCAGGTATAAAGGACTTAAGTCGAAAAATCTAGTTTTTAGTCGTTAATACCAAACGAAAGAGAATACAATTTAGACTTAAGTCCAGTAAAAAATGAAATTTAACAATTTGTTGTCTTACGTTTCATATACCTGACACCAGAGAATTATTTTTATATCGATTTAAAATTCTGCAATGCTTAAATATGTGTGGTCAGAATTCGGACAATGTTTTCTGCAACCGAGTATAAGAGACTACAATTCAAGATACGATATATTGTAGACGGTCGATAACTCAGATAGGTACCTACTTAATACAGCAATTTTCCTCGATTTCTCAAACGAATACTTGACAGGTTTCTAATCTAAAGATCGCAGCATTTTAACTAAATTGAAACTTATCCGGGACAAATTAACGAACAAAAAACGCTATATTTTAATGAATTTAAAAACTCTTTCACTAATGAAAATGCAGCTAACGTAAAAAGCAAACTGCACAATTAAAATAATCGTCAACGACTAAACACGCGACGACGCTCCGTTCATTTTAACGGTTATCTAGGCGCTCGTTAGAGTCTGGCTCGTTTGACTTTTTCACACAACATTATTATTTTCACATTAGTAAACGTTCATACGTTATATAACCCGAGAACTGATGATACCCGTTTCATGAACTATTTGATTCAGGTAGAAATTTTATACAATAGGCACGAGGCATTGGTAAATGAGTGTTTACCTGGTCTACCTGGGTACGCCAGGTACTGCGCACACAGGAAAGGTTTTAAAAAATATGTGCCAAAAAATGTTTGATTCAAAAGTCAACTAGTAGGTACTGTTCGAAAGTTAAGATGATTTTAAAAAAATAGATAAATGAGGCAGATAATTTTGGAGGGGTTAACATTAAACCAAAATACCCCAAAATTGAATTTTCAAAAATGAAAAAATAAGTGATTGATTCACGCTGAAATTTTTATAAATATTTGCAAAAAGCCAGACAATTTTTTCGGGGTTTAAGGTAGTTGTCGTGGTTAAGGCACACAATCAGAAAATTCTTAATTTTTATATACTTATTAATGATAATACAATTACCCTGAAAATTTGAAGTCAATCGGCCGTATATAATTCGAGATAAATTCAATTAAAAATTGGATAATTAACATTGATTGTATACGATCTCTGTAGTTCTGAACCAGTTTCTTATTTATAAAAAAAGAACTAACTGTCAGAAACTTTCCAAAAACTGACAGTCTTTCAATGCATTTGTTATGAGTTTAAAAAAAATAAGAAAACATTTTTGACCGTCTAATTATTTATAAATAACGGTTTAAAGTTCAACAATTTATAGAAAAGTATACATGCATATGAATACTGTATGGGTTGCGTTTCCACGGATACAGTCTTGCGTACAAATTATGGATCACTTAGCTACAAACTAGTATACTTTTGTGGCGCGTATAATCTATAACTTTTTGACAATATTGTACCACGACAACTACCTTAAGACTATTATTGCGAAAGTGTTTTAAATCGTGCATAAGTACCCATAAATAAGTTCCCAAAAATAGTCTTAAACTCCGGAAAAAGTGTCTGGCTTTTTGCAAATATTTTTAACATTAAACAGCCAAGGCATACTTTTTGACGAAAATTTACGGTACAAATCGGAGGTCAGATAGCGGATTGGCTCTACTACAGATCTCATAACTTTATAACAGTGAAAGCATTATGAATTTGCGAGTCTTGGCAACCAAGTTCACATGAAATATTTTTGGTGGGAAAAAATTTGTCTAGATTATAAAACAAGTTGAAAACTTTTCAAACCGATCCGCTTTACCCCATTCGACGAAATATGATTTACTTTCTGTCAGAACATGTCGAATTGCAAAACCCAATCAAGTCGAGATCACGTATTCATGCATAAATTAAAAAGCAAATAAGACATTTCACTTCCACACAAAAAATGTTATTTGAAACGAAATGTTTGTAAGGGATATTGGAAAATAAAAAACAAAATAAAAACACTTCGAACTTTTTAATTAAAAGAATTAAATGATCTTCTACTTTCTAGTTTCCAAAGCTTCAGGCTAATTTCTCCGAAACTTGTCTCGTCAATTAGCCGGAAGCGAAATCCTTTTTTACGAACTTTAATATAATTTAATATAATTAAATCATTACAAATTTTAATTAATTTCTTGTCAGTCGGCTCTGATTAATTTATTAATTAACAATTCTCGCTTTAATTTGGCAAAACAATAGTATCTACAATGTAATGTGGGATATTTTCGGCGAGAAAACTGTCCGTCGTACTGACTGTGCGTCTACCCACTGACTGTAGCAAGCAAGCAACTGCCTTTGACTCACTCACTGTCGCTGACTGAATGCTTGTCGCGCCCCACATGCGCTGTATTTATAGGCGTTCTCGATCATTCCAGAAACTTCTGTCAGTTTGTTCGAGAAGCCTATGTCATTTCCAGTGGCGTAACAATTGGGGGCGCGCTACAATATATTGTCGGTAGGGTTGGTATACTGCGAGCCAAGTTTTCTTTTAGTTTTATTTAAACAAGTCTGTATAGAAACTAAACTGCTGTACGTTTTTTTCCGAACAGTGGAAGTATTTAGAATTCTGTTTTTCTTCGTTTTCTTTGCGAAAAGTAGGTACTAATTATAATATGCTTTCTTTTTTCTCTTTGAGTATCTGCTCGTACGATTTCAGAGTTAATCAAACCGTTATTATATTTAACCAACGTAACGTTCGGATGCAATCATCCGTTTTATTATAACAAAGTTATCGGCGTGTTTGTATAATTTAAAGTTCGAACTCTGCCAATATTTTCTAAAAAAAAAAAACAAACACACACACAGTTTTAATGTAGCTTCGCACAGTGGCATAGATTTTACATTTAATAAAAACACGTGAGCGTCATCCACATAAACTCGCGCGAAAGTGAAACTTCTTTAGAGTTATGAACTCGTTTCATTGGTGTTACCTCTTTTGCATTACCAAGGTTTCTCCTTTAATTTTTCCCCTTTAATTTTACGCTACAAAACATTATGTTTTATTTCCCCGCCGTTGAATCATTTCCCCTTTAATGTCACAAAAAAATTTCGAACAGACCCATCGCTAAAGAAGTTTCACTTCAAAAATTACTGTTTTTTAATCGATTTATTTTGTTTTTTTAAGACCACCAACAGTTAGGTTTATTTGAGTTTAACACCATTTTTTAGTTTCCTAAAAAGTAATTATAATTTTTATTACGCAAAACAAAAAATACGTCAATTTGAACAAAACTATAAAATCTGAGAAACATTGGATGGTTCTTTGAAGCGCAATAATTCATTTAAGTTGGTATAACCGTATTTTTCAATACTGCAATGCTTAATTTCAAGTAACTATTGAAAACCACATAACCCAGAATTTTTTACCAAGGTACTTTCGTATAGTGTTCACTCGACTTAGTCCGAAGTGACACTAGTTTAAAGCCCGCCGCGCACCGTATAACTGCGCAATTTTTCCGGACCCATCACTCTCACACGCACTTGGTCCGAAGGTCACCACGTCTACGGACATCCTTCGTCTAATCAATGCTATATTTATCGAGGTTGACTTTAATTCAAAGAAGTTAATTAGAGTGGTTGTGATCCTTGATGATTGTTGGATAAGTTTGGATAAAATCCGTGGCCCAGGATCCATAAAACACAATACTGAAGTTAAAATTGCATTCTCACTAACGTTTCGGTGTGCTTTACTTTGAAGATGGTGCAAAGCGCACCGAAACGTTAGTGAAAATGCAATTTTAACTTCAGTATTGTGTTTTATTGATCCTGGACCACGGATTTTATCCAAACTTATCCAGCTATATTTATCGTTTGGATGTTGTTATTTTTAGTTTCGAAATAAGACGAAGGATTTTTGCCCATTTTCGTAACGATCGACTTTTCGCACAATTCAAAAAAATTCCAACTACCCTGAGAACTATTATTAGAACCGGTTCTTCTCCGGTAACAGTTCTAAAACAAAATCACAGAATACCAACAGAAAGTCCATCATTTGTCGATCATCTCAAAGTTTTATAAATTTATTGAAGCTGTGTAACTTTGATAAAAAAAACCGCCAGTCGTTTCTCTTTCATTCTTCCTGCGCAATGCGCATCTGTCTTTGTTCTAAATGCATGTAAGAAACGGTAGATCAACATCGCTTGCGTTTTTTGTGTGTATAAAAGGTAAGGGTTTGCTGTATTTGAATAAAACATAAATCTATAGGTAGCTACATTCAGAACGTCTGGCTGCCAAAAAAAAAAAAATATGCGAGCCTCATCCACATAAGCTCGCGAAAGAAGTAAAAATTATTTATGTTATTTTTATATGTATATTATTAGTGTATTTGCCATATGACAACATACACTATTGGCGTCGGTCGGATGGCGGGACCTAGGTGTCGGACCAAAATTTCTCGACGTTTCATAACCTCCTAAACACTTTGGCACCATTTTTAAAAATGTTTATATATATATATATATATATATATGTGTGCGGGCTATAACTTTCGAAAGAGTTAATTGATTTTAACCAAATTTGGCCCACGTGTTGAAATACATCACCGCAAGAAGCCTATTTAAAATGGGCGTAATCGGGCCATTTTAAGGGTAGTTTTTAGGGGTTGAAAAATGTTTTTGGGCCTCAAAATACCGAAAAAATTCTCAGAATCGGTTCAAAATTGACATTTACCCCTTTAGTAGTAATTAAAAAGTGTCCCTAAAATTTTAATAAAATCGGCCCGACAAGACCGGACTTACAAATTTTTTGAAAACACTAATTTGCAGATAGTGACATATTTATTGAAGGGTGTCTGTAATTCGGTGTAGACGTTAGATTGATAATAATATTATAATTAAGAAAAAAATGTTATTTTAAGGGGTGTATTAAGGGGTTAAATTTTTTATTTTGCCCAAAAACAAATTTAATTTCACATAATAAAAGTATAAAACCACACGGCCCAAATACACTATATTGTCGGCAGGGTTTTGCCACTGCGACCCGGGTTTTTTTATAATTTTAAGATACCTACTTTGAAAGATATTAAAGAAAATATACGAAAATCAAGCATTCTCTGTTTATCTTCGAATCTACGGAGTCTAAAATTTTGAAAAAAAAGGAATATAAGAGTTCACTCATAGTTTACAGGAAAACCTAAACGAACATCCTGTCTTAAGGCTGTCGGAACACTCTGAATTTTATTTGTGCTGAGACCCAGCGGTAAGGGGCCAGGTAGGCAAAAGACATATTGTGGGTGTGACCTTCTTTAGCTCTGTCTCGCTCAAATCATTCGCACGTTTCAATTTTTGGCTGGTGTCAACTACGAGGCTAAAAAATGTTATTGCAAGGGTGTCGCTCTCAATTGATTACTCTAATTTTTGGAAATATTTTGAAGATTTAAAAAACTTTTCCGAAAAAGGAAGAGTCACTTTAGGTTTGGGATGGAACAGTTTTGTGAAATAAGTACGAATAAGGTCGTAGTGTGACATTGAAAACGTGTTTTTTTGGCACAATTAATGCCAACTTTTTTCCAGTAAATCGTACATAAATTACAAAAGTAGTCCACTAGAGACCTAAATTTGTCTTTTATCTTCCTTATAGAGAAAGAATTTTTGCAGAATGTTGACGAATAAGTCTACGATCAGTTGACAACCGAAGCTCTATTTTTGGCTTAAATTCAGAGCGTTCCGACAGCCTTAAAGTTCTCACGGAAAACGGAATTGTACAGAGCCCTCTCCGCGCGAGTTCGGTTCGCACTTAACGGCTTTTTTTTTATTTTTAAATTATTTTTAATATTTTGTTTACCAAATTTTGAATCAATTCGTAAACATTCTGCATGCGTTCTCAGTTTATTAAACAGCGTTTCAGACTGTTTTTGCCAGTAATTAAAAGTTTTCTCCGTTATTTATTATCCATAAATAAGTTACGAGGTTAACCTTATAATTACGAGCTTTTTGTATTATAAAAAAGCGTCGTAAAATCGCTTTTCATTTAGCGGAAAGTGCACGAATTATATAGAAATATTAAAAGGTGAAAAGTTTTCTCTTTGAAATACGCAATAAAAGACCACGCACTTGTCAAGCATAAGCCTGCACGACCTACACAGTACAACATCGCACACGAGACCAGCACAAACCATGGTTTCGTGATGGGCGGTAGACACTTTGTAATTTTCAAGTAGTTTTCTCAATGCAAATGAATTAATGAAAACCACACATCCTTAGCACACTAGATCGGTCCAGCATGGCTAGACTGACGGTCGTTGCTGGTTGCAAGGCGCGCTATTCAATTAAATAATATTGGTGCCTTCACGAGCTATGCTATGCTTGACAAGCTGTCAGAATGAAAAAAATACATTTTTTTCATACCATAATGATTCAATTTTAAAGCAGAAAGTATAACATTAATGCACTGTTGTAATCACAGTTGGAATTACTCGCATATTACGCACTAGTGCTTTGGATTAAAACAGATTACATGCAACATTAGCAACCCAACAGTAATTTTTAAAATCGAATTGTCAATTACCATTTCATTCTATAAGATGAAGAGAGATAGCAAATCAGCACAAAGCAGGCGTAAACAAATGGCTGACACACTCAGCTGTCTATAAAATTATTTTTATTATGTGTGAAAAACAGCTATTTTATGGAAGTACGTGCAAATAATACTGTCTATATCTAGTGCTGGAGTGTGTCATGTAATAAAAATTCACTCACTAGATATAATACACTCTACCATTGCGCTGCGCGTCTTATAAAATAGCTGTTTTACATATACAGGCATGTAAAGTGACCTATTACGCACTATTGCGATAAATTATAAATAGATATATTGTATAATTTCGGTTAAAATTTCTCAGAAAATGTTATTGTTCAAATCCCGGACATATCCGAAACATTCCGGACGTATGGCAACTTTTGCCGAGTCAACTGCCAGCTCGACACAAACCGCGTCGTCTCTTGAGAGCAAAATGGAAGAATGGAAAAGATTATCGATTATTATTAATGGGAGACTGTTATAACAAAGATTAATATTTATCGATACAACTGACATTTTCGAGTACGATAAATCATATAGGTATTATACTGAGTTTTTATGTTTTTTCCTTTTTTTATTACCGTCACTTAGTAACACTTGCCCACGAATATTTACAATGCGTATAGAGAATACAGTATCATTCCGATAAGTCGATTCATAATAAACAAATGCTACTTTAAGAAGTTTCCACTCTCGTACTCCACGATCCATCCTCTACGTTTTTTTACTGTGACGAAATAAGAGGTCCGGTATATAGTATATCGCACCACAAAGGCAAAAAGTTGAAATTCTTGCACTGTGCGCCGTTCAGGACTTTCAACTTTCTGCCCGTGTGGTGTATATTATTTTTCTTTACAGCTGGTCGAAAGTACGTACTTTCACCATTATAGAAAAAGACTAATAACTTTCAAGTGAGTAATTTTGAGGTTACCTATCCTAGGCCACCGGTCTCTGAGGCAAATCAAACGATACCCTAATTTTAGAAAGTTCAGCCGTGTCGATGATACGAGGTAATAAATAGATACGAGCAAAGAACATAACCCTTCTTGACAGTCGGGTAAAAAAAGACCGCACTGAATTTTCCCACACGCGGAATTTTAATGCCACCATTTTGCCTGCGAATGTATTTGAGGTTATGTGAAAAACGCGTTTTAAAATTCATACAGCGTACGTGTGTATGTGACATGTGTGTGCGCGATATTCCAAAGCACTCGATGATCGTGGCAGATGACATGCAAAAAAGCTTCAATTATTTTATTATTTTCATTGCGTCCGACCGACGCCTACTTGATGCCTTTGTATTTTATAGTTTACTATTGTAATATGAAAAAACGCGACGTGGGTTTTTTTTACTAAGCCTGCGAAAGCTTATCTTTTGAGAAAAACAAGATATTTTTTTGTTGTTTGTCTGTTGTTAAAAAAGAGATTTAAAGGAACGAAATCGTGCAGATACTTTATTTGTACGTTAAAAAAAAAATTGTACCGCCTTCAAAAAAGGACTCGAAAAAGTAACACAAACCTTGGAGATGTATTGGTTGAAGGTAGTGAGGTAAAATTAGTGGTTATGATAGTAACGATTTTAACCGAATAATTTACTTGTCAATTAACCGGCTATCTATGAAACAAAATGGCGGCTTCCGGGTTCTGTTTCTCAAAACAATAGAGCAGCTTTCAACAGTAGAATAGAAAAAATTTAATTAAGTATTTATATTTATTAGTAGAATTCTTAGACCTAATGAAATTGATCAATAAAATTTAAAATCTAACTTTCCTGTCTATCACCTATTATTATTAACATGTTTTTGTATAATATGCCTCAAGGCAACAGTTTTTCGCATTAAGCTAATAAAAAAAAGTATTTGTATTTATGTAGATATTGGTTATAAAATTAAAATCTCGACTAAAAATTACAATTATGGGCAAAACTTTCTGCGTAGCTCTGTAAAATACATAGCCGCGGATATTTAACCGCGTAATTAGCCGATTATTTACCCTTTAACACATTAGTATAATACTGTATTTTTAACCGAGCTGGGTAGAGTAGTGGTGACAGCACTAGACTCGCATTCGGGAAGTACCGGGTTCGAATCCCGGCGGGGGCAGATGTGGCTGGGACTTTTTCTTACTGCCTCTCGCCGAGAAACGGTAATTCCTGTACCGGCCATCTTGATTGAGGTTTTCCATGGTTTCCCTCAATTAATTCCAGATAAATATCGAGATGGTTCCTTATTTGAGGCCATGGCCGATTACCTATCAAACTCCTAGTTCAAAAATTGCCTACCTTATCCTAATTTCCTATAATTCCTTCATTCGCCCATTGGTATTACATAAGTTGAAGTTTTAAAAATGTAGAAAAATAACGGGAAGTGTGGTAGATGGAAAATAGTAATGGTGCGAATGGCGAAAGTCGAGAAACGGACGTTAAACGCATTATTATTATTATTATTATTGGTTAATAATAAAGTAACTTTGCTGTCTTACTCTGCAGTATAAGTTATTCCAATTAATACATATTTTCAAGATAATCGAAAACGTTTTTTTTCTATATGGCTAGAAACTTAAGTTTACAGAAAAATAAAAAAAAACTCACCAAAGCGGGTTCATTACAGGCTGCTATCTGAAACAAAAGATACATTTTCTGTTAATTTGCATTCCAGTATTTTCATAAAAAAAATTGTAAAGGTATTTTGGAACATTCCGAATTCAATTCAGATTTTATTTTTTCCTGGAACCAGTTCAGGAGACCGTACTGACTACTGACTACTGACTATGAAAACAGGCGGTAACCTGGTCTAATATTATTTAAAACAATAAAAAAACAAAATTTCAATCACACAAGTTTTTTTGCTCTTGTATTTTTTCATCGATTTCCAACGAGAAACTTTTTTTCGTCATTTTGATATTAAAAGTAAAAAAATGTAGAAATAACGGGAAGTGGTAGATGAAAAAAATAGTAATGGTGCAAATGGCGTCTGTTATGACATAAAGTCGAGAAACGGACGTTAAACGCATTATTATTATTATAATATTGTATTTTCAATCTGTCGAGTGGTGGGGCCTAATCGACTAATGTATTTTCATCTTTTCTCTCCTCCTCACTTCGTGGCAGAAAAAAATCTTTACTAATTTGAGGTTAAACGTTGGGTAATGTATTTTTCCATTGACTGAACAGCGTATGAAGAGACACTTTGCGTGAGAAATATGAACTAAAAACGTGAGTAAAATCAGTTGACTGAAACTAGTTTGTATCCAACAAGCTTTCGCACGGTTGGCGTTGTTGCAAAACTTCTTGGCTTCCGGGCTTGTAGGCTGTGGTCCATTGGTATTTCTACCTGACGTTTCGTCTACAGCTGCGGTAGACATTATCAAAAGCGATGTGGTAGCGGGCAAAGTGTCCTTATCTGTGAGCAGCTTCGAAGGACACTTCGCCCGCTACCACATCGCCTTTGATAATGTCTACCGCATTTGTAGACGAAACGTTAGGTAGAAATACCAATGGATCGCAGCATACAAGCCCGGAAACCAAGAAAGAACTAGTTTGTAGAATGGTGGACGATTGGGGCACTTTGTCAAATCTAGTAACTTACATAACCTTAAAAATTAATTCATTTCTTTATGTAATGAAAAATAAACCTCCTGTGCACAACTCTGTCGAAACTTGCGAACGTTTATGAATTTATTCAGAACAATTTTAAAATATTTTTAAAACGAATTCTTAAAAAAAAAATAACTTCGAACATCGAAAATTAAATTTAATAACATGTAAACGCATTCGATTTTATATTATTTCAGATTTTCCTCGCAACGGCAGTTTTATTTTTCTTTTCCCGTGTTTCTTATTCTTAGTTTTGAACGTTACATATTTTTTACGACAAAAATTTCAAATTGTAATTTAATTTCTATATTGCTTTCCAGAATGTAACATCATATAAAAAAATCGTTTCAAATATTAATATTTCTTTTGATTTTTTTCGTTTCTAGTTTCATTTCAAATACTTTTTGCATACTTCTCTACAAACTAGCTACTATTTATATGCTTGCATAGTGATAGAAAAATGATTCATATTAGTGCGTAAAGTAAAAAAATGCGATCACTAAGCCGGGCCTGCAAGCAACTACTTATTTTGTTTATAGGCAAATCCGACCCTGATCTTCACTCACACTCTAAATGCAGTTTGGAGATTGTATCCGCATAGACCCTGCCTCGAGCCAAGCCGGGTTCGCAGCCAGTCCAATAATAAAATTGTCGTCTTTTCTGAGACTTCAAGTTTCTAGTATTTTTTGTAATATGGCGTTTTTATATGATAATAAATAATATGAACACAACTGATAGTGTCACAAAAAAAAGAAATTAAAAACGTCTTCCATTCAAAGTCATGAAGATAAATATTATACGCACTGATTCAATTTTAGACACTAAAGAAAGAGATCGTTCTATTGACGCGGCGTAGGAGAATAAATTGGGGATAGGGGAGCGAATAAAGGAGGACCACAATCAATATACGTTCACAAAAGAACACGCACATCTTTGTCCCGCTACCAACTTTACAAAAAAAAATTTAATAAAATCATTTCATTATCGTTTAACACTCAGATATATAAACTCCATTTCTATATGAAAGATTTCGTGCTAGCTATATAATATATAACTAGCACGAATATATATATATATATATATATATATATATATATATATATATATATATATATATATATATATATATATATATATATATATATTTTTTTTTTTTTTTTTTGAAGACATGATTATGTAGCTAAGCATTTAAAATGACACCTTTAAGAGATTCGCGATTTTCAATTGTTCTAAAAACATCCGAATTTAAACGAAAATGTGGTGGCAATAACGGCATGATGTGGTGGAAGAGGCGGTTATACGCGAATATTATTGACTAGATATTTTGTAAGATATTATAACCGTGATAATTAAGTCGGAAGATTCTAAGAAATTTCGATTTACTGATTTAAATTACGCCACGAGTTACTTGATAAAAATTCTTCGCCTACTGAAATATTAAAACGATAGTCTTGTATTAATTAAAGGGGCTTTTTTATATTTTTAATAAAGATAATTTTGCTCAGTACTTTTTTTTTCAAAGTACAGTTGGGTCGCGGTAATCGGCTATTTGTTTAGCATCCAATAATCGAAGTTGCTCGATTATAAAGTGCTGTGGTTAAGCCTCGTGTAGCTAAACTATAATGAATAATAATAAAAGATTCTTTATTGTCATTAGATTAAAAAAGAACAACAGAAAAGTTGTACATGTAGATTCCAGACCTTAGTCTATAACTCTAACACCTCTTACTTCTAGAAGAATTTATATTATTTATTTTTATATTATAATTTTTTTATTATTTTTATATTATAATTTTTATTGAGGGAAAAAATTTGAAAAAAAAAACCTCTATTGTTAGCTAAACTATGTAGAAATCAGTAAGGTACAGCACTGAACAAAAATAAAAGTTGAAAATTTAAGTTTTTCTTTGCATGTGTTTCTTTAAGTTTGAAGTTTTCGTGGCACTGATCAACATAAACCCATTTATTGTGAGAGTAATAAACCAAGTCATAAACGTTAATCAGTTTTAACATGAGTGTTGACAACCTTCACAACAAAAACAGAAATGAACTTATCTTTCCCGTTTGTGCTGGGACGGTACCTTGGACCAGCGTTCTTCGATGGCCGATTATAAGAGACGAGGGCCCGATTACCGTGACCCCACTGTACAAAAGAGTCCCGTGGGTATTTGAAATACTATACCCATTTTCTCCTACGCTTATTTTTAATTTTCCATTTTTTCCACTTCTCGTCGGTTCTATTATTTGCCTATAGAAATTATGTCTGTAATTTTAGTACAGTCTAAAAGGAGTTTGCAAATTAAATAGCAATTTTCAAGCATATTATATTAAATTATAGACTTTTTATGTGTATAATAATTATAAGATATCGGATATTGTTTTAGGAAAACGTTAAAAACAGGCACGGACATAGATGCGGACGTGTATAATCCGCAAGCCCGCGACATTTTTTTTGGTCTGACATTACGCTAAAGCTTGATATGAATAATATATTATTAACTAACGGTTTGCCCGCAACTTCGTCCACGTGGTATAGATTGTACCCGGAGTTCCTTTACATAACCCCCCCCCCCGTTCGGGCAGATGTGTTTAAAATACTGTCGAACATGTATTTCTTTATTTTCTAAGAAGAGTATTTTTTCTGAGTCTTTACGTTTTTATAACTTAAACAATTTCAGATATACATAATATCCTTTATGAAGGTTTCCACCATCCTTGTCACCCCCTTAAGGGTTATTTTCGGGATTAAATCTAACCTAAATCACCCCCAGCACAGCTCTTTATCTGTCTGTGAAGTCTTATCATACTCGGTTCAGCCGTTTCGAAGATTCGCCCGGACAGAAAGGCAGACAAAAATTTTAATAACGATCGTTTACGTTCTGATAGCATGCAAACTCGGGCATCATGTGTCGCAGTGCGGGAAATTCAACTTTCTGCTCTTGTGTGTAAGATACTATTCTTTGGTGTGAAAATAAATTTTAATATACATGCAAATAATTAATTTATTGAAATATAAATGTTTAATAATAATACTTACAAAAAATCAATACTTTAAAAACACTTTCCAAATGTTGTTTAGGTTTTTACTTTTTTCCGCTAGTTGACATTTAAAACGACTATTGGTTCTAATCAAAGGGATCGACAATAGTCAAGCGTGTGTCTCCTGCAAGCCCCCAGTTCCCAGCTTCAAATCCCACAACTGCGACAAAAGTGTCAAACTGGATTTTCAATATATTATTAACTAAGGAATAAATTGAAAATATGAATTGGTACTAGGTCTAAATAAACCTAGCGGTTGGTGTCTTAATAAAACACCGTGTCCGCCTTGGCGGTCGCTCACCGAAACGGTTCTAAGTTTTAGAACCACTGGTTTAAAGTATATCGATACAGAGCTCGTTTTTCGAACAAATATGAAATTGTTGTCATATAACAAGGAAAATCCTTTTTGTATAAAAAAAAAACCTAATTACGAATTTAAAATGCAATGCGTTTCGTTAAAATAATATTTTGTTTTAAAAAATAATGACAGTGTTCGCTAATTAAAACGTTTGCTTGTTTTATGAAAGATTTATTTCAAAACTGTTTCTCATTTGAAATTGTTTCATTAATCAAATAAAAGTTGAACAGCGTTATGCGTAATAAAATTTTTATGTTTTCAAACTCTAGAAAACTTAATTATGATTAATAAAATGTGGCGTTCAAATCAAATTATTCAAGATGTATTTTATTTATATCTGACTGGAGAGTGAAAGAAACGCAGTATAAAAATTGGAAGGGGCCAAGGCGGAGCTTCTTCAACACAAAAATAAAATTCCTGAATTCCATTATTCCTGATCCCAGGATAATAATAATAATAATCTCTTTATTTCAATTGATGAGAAAAGCTCGTATAGAAAACGTCAACAACAATTACAAAATGCATATTAAAAAATTCGGATAAGTCATAAAATGTGTTCTCTATAATAAACATTTTTAACAAACAAGAGAAAATATTTCGTTTTTTTATTAGAATTGGAAGTTTATTAAAAAATTTTACTTCTATGTTCAAAGGAGAATGTTTGCTGACATCAAGTTTGTTAAGGGGGTATTCTTATGTGACCACTTCGAAAAATCGATTTTTTTTTCATATTTCAATAGTAAAACCTATCGAAAATATGCTGTGAAAAATAGAAACCGAAATTCCTAGTTTTAAATAAATTACAACTCATATAGTGGCCGACGCGCCGTAAGCGACTTGTTGGCTCTTGAAACTTTAAACGCATTTATCTGGAAACATTATTTTCTAAAACTGTCATGGTCCTAAAAAAAAAAGTATTCAACCGATTGCTTTGAAATTTATATATGTTCTTCTACTCATTAATGGTTATCGTCCGTACTAAAAATTGCTTATTTTCGAAAATATTTTCTTATTTTTTGTCCGCCATTTTTTTTTAATGAAATTGATTAATTTTAGTAGGGACGATAACGACATCCCTACTGAACAATGATCCATTCGATTTTTTTATTTCAGACAACATGAACAGCCGCTATTATCATGACCAGTGACCTGCTTTTTTTTAGTGTCTAATTTAATTAAAAAAAAATATATATATCAAAAATGTAAAATAAGAGAAAAAAAATTTCTTATACAATTTAAGATACAAACAAAAACATATAAAAAAATTAAAATGATTGAATGTTACTGTCGTCTAAAAAAAATTCCCTAAAAAGAGGTAAAATTTATGCGTTCACATAAGAATACCCCCTTAAAGGGGGAACTCAGATCTAAATCGCGTATTGTAAGAACAGTAGTCGCCGTTCGTCACAAACTGGTTAGAGTTAATATAAACAAACAAAGAAATTTCGTAGACGAAAATTTGACAAAAAGTCATTAGTCTAAGATTTTTTAAGTATTGGCGACAAGACACCTTAGAGGAAATGGCCTCGCGTACTTCAATGTTTACCAGTTATATTAATTACTTCAAATGTAACAAACAAGAAAAAAAAGTATCCAGTAGTCAGAAACGAAAGAAGAAATCATTAAAAGAAAAACAACCTTTAATTGAGGACAGAATGTGTTTTTTTGACATGATGTAGAAAGTCAGTCTTTGTATTTCCTGTGTAGTTATCGATGTCACTTCCGCTACGTATTCTTTTGTTTTTGTTTTGTTTTCTTAATTTGCTTTTATTATCATCCACTTTCACCGTCAGTTTTTTTCATACACTGCGTCTCATTTATATCCAATTTTGAGTCACTTACGCTGCCCCGTCTTATGCGGATCCAGAGTTCGCGATTTTTCAAGACATTGATAAACCGGATTGTTTAGACCCAGTTCAATTAGAAAATCAAATTGACGGTTTTGAAGCTTGATAGAAGACCTCAGTTCAATCGAAAAAGAGAACAAATTTTCGAAAAATCCAATGAAATACAGGGGTGTCCGAGAATTATCTTTACAACTTTGAAATTTAATAACTTTTGAAATAAAACAGATATTCAGATTTTGTGTTCTGCAGTTATTAATGCAACTCATAAAGTTTTTTTTTCTCTGGGGTTATTTGAAGGATATTGTTTATCGGAGAAAGGTTACTGACATTGCTGACTTAAAAACCCGGATTACAGAGGCTTTTGCCACTGGCACAGACGTTATGTTACAGCGTACCTGGCAAGAAATCGATTACCGACTGGATGTGCTTCGAGCCACAAGTGGTGCACATGTGGAGGTGCTAACCTAAACAGAACAAAACTTTATGAGTTGCACTAAAATTAAGTTGGTTTTTGGGCAAAATTAAAAATTTGACTCCTTAATACATCCCTTAAAATAACATTTTTTTTCTTAACTGCAATATTATTGTCAATCTAACGTCTACACCGAATTAAATACCTTTCAGTAAATAAGTCACTATCTACAAATTAGTGTTTTCAAAAAATTTGTAAGTCCGGTCCTGTCAAGCCGATTTTATTAAAATTTTAGGGGCACGTTTTAATTGCTACTAACGGGTTAAATGTCAATTTTGAAAAGATTCTGAGAATTTTTTCGGTATTTTTGGGCCCAAAAACATTTTTCAACCCCTAAAAACTACCCTTAAAATAGCCCGCTTACGCCCATTTTAAATAGGCTTCTGGCGGTGATGAATTTCAATACGTGGGCCAAATTTCGTTAAAATCAATTAACTCCAATATACCAAGACTACCACTCCAGTCTTGGTCTTGCTTTGCTAATCACTAATTGTACTATCGCTGACATAAAAAGCATCTATTTTATAAGGGATCGTGCAAATTTTTTTTTAAATAGTACAAACATTGTGAGACAACGCGACAAATGATTAAAAGAAAAAGGACAGCACGACGAAGAGACTGGTAAAACAAAGGAATATGGCGCTTTGAAAAGAAAAACCGCACGACACACGAATGACGAAACGAATTCGCGGTCGACAAGCGCTTCGACGCGTAGATCGTTTAACATTTAATTAGAAAGATGCAGAACGCCGTGGTACCGCATTTCACATTCGCATCATGGTGCAAATATTACATGGCGTGCTTATTAGACCGGTTTCTCACTCCCTCTGAAAATCGTTTCTCTCTCGCACGCTGCTGTATTACTCAGACGTGTCAACTCATAAAAAATTCCTAGAATACGTGACAATAATTAGGAGTGTTTGATATCGTAGTCCAGTTTAAAAAGTGTCAACGCATTTTACACTATTGCGTTTGTTATGCAAAAGAGGTATAATACGCGCCACGGTTCTAAAAGGTTCTGAAGTCAGATGCCAATGGAGGCTTGCGCAGGTACAGTCGGTTGAAAAACTACAAACTCGCGCTATATTATTATTTTTAATTTTTTTTCATCTAAAGGTCTAATTCCTTGCATAAAGTCATCCAAAAAATTATTTCTCGTGCTTGTCTATGCAAAACTGTATTAGGCATCTTGATCAATTAACAATCAAAGAAACAATTTAACAATAGCGTACTGGATTGTACTTTATAGCAGGAAAGCGACAAGTGACACGACAACCGGCGATAACCAATCACCGACGAGCGCACGTTCTGTGTCGGTAACTGGGAGGTGGTGGGAGTCTTCCTTTCCCACAAAACAACCAGGACGGCTCTAAAATATGCTTTTGCGACGCTGTTTGTGACGAGCTTCAGAACCTTTTAGAACCGTGGCGAGTATTATAGATCTCATGATGTATATCTGAACTTGCAGTTATTAAACGAATTATAATTTTCGTTATCGGTTTTTGGCGCGTTGAGAATTAACTTTTAGCCGGCACCAGAAATTGCTAACGAGAATTCGACAGCATGAAGATGAATGCGCTAACGAAAGGGATTACATTTTTAATTTTGCTCAGAAACAAACTTAAGGCTGTATTAGCAAATACACACTATATTGTCGGCTGCAGGGTTTTGGCACTGCGACCCGAATTTTCAGGGTTCCGTACCTCAAAAGAAAAAAACAGAATCCTAATAGGAGCACTCGCGTGCCTGTCTGACACAGCCAATTTGCTGCGAAACTACTAGACCGATTGAGTTGAAATTTGGTACACATATGTAAGTCGATGACTCAAAGACGGGCGTGTAACATAAATACATGAATTTTAAACATGGACGCCACTTTTGGGGGATAAAATAGAAAATTACAAAAAAAGCTTTGCAAACTATATCGTGACATATCAAATGAAAGGGCTCGTTGTGAGAATCTCAAATATATTTCTTTTATAATTTTAAAGTTATTTAATAAAATAGATGAAAATTGATCATTCCCCCTTATTTCCGAAACTATTGACCCTAAAATTTTGAAAAAAATAGGGAATGTCGTGTCTCACCCATAGTTTACAGGAAAACCTCAACGAAAATCCTAAGTTTTAAGGTACTCACGGAAAACGGAATAGTACGGAACCTTCTTCTCGCGAGTCTGGCATTTGATCGGTTTTTTGTTCTTTGAGACAATTTTGAAGAGAGAATCCTGCCTAATTAGCACACCAAGTATAATATTTGCAGCACGGTTTCGCATATACACTGACCGAGGCAAATCACAAACGCCGTTTCCATGGCGACGCTCGTTTTGAATGCGAATAAATGGGCGGGCGCGAACCTTTCCTTATTAAGCGAGCGGAACGCGACGATGTTAAACAAAACAACCAAAACATCGTACCTATACATCAGATTTAGATTAACAGTTGTAATTTCAATGGAAAGTTCAAGTTGTACACAATTAATACCGTTTCTTGGTTCAGTTTGCAAACAGGCGCGAGAATGTACCATTGAGCTCTAAAGCTTGTCGTTCACTTTTCTGGCACGGCAGAGCTATGGAGACTATACGAGGGTTGATCAACAATTATCCGTGTTTGACGACAGATGGCGTTGACGAGTGACATTGATTTGCAGACTTTTAAACGACCTCGTGCTGAGTTGTAGATAAATTCGTAGGTTAGGTTATTTTTGACAGCCAGTTGTATAATTCGTGTTTAGTATTTTTCGACAAAATGGAAAAAGAGCAATATCGACCCGCAATTCGTTTTTTTTATACGAGTAACTCACCGTGGTCTTAGAAGGGTCTCCATAGACAGCATCCAACTTCAGTTTTATTTCTTCACATGATTTTTAGAAAACGAATTGCTCTTTTTCCATTTTGTCGAAAAATACTAAACACGAATTATACAATTGGCTGTCAAAAATAATCTAACCTATGAATTTATCTACAACTCAGTACGAGGTCGTTTAAAAGCCTGCAGTATACGATGGAAAGTCAATTTCACTCGTCAACGCCATCTGCCGTCAAATAGAATAGAATAGAATAGAATTTATTGATCCAAAGACATAGGATTCGTCAAAAAAGAAAGATATGTTTACAAATCATTTACAACAAAATCATCCACCCTATACAGACATTGTTTAAGAAGGGCAGTTTTCAACTGTTTTTTAAATTTCGAAATTTTTAGGTTTTTGAAACTGTGTGATAATTTATTAAACAATTTTAAGGCGTGATATTCGGCGCTCTTGTTAAACAACGTCAGTGTAGACTTCGGCAAAATCACAGTTGAATTATTCCTTGTGTACTTATTGATCAATCCACGTATAATATTTTTATTATACCAATATTACATCACATAGCACAAATAGTGAGTTTTTTATTAATAGACTATATAGATATTACGTCCACAGATTATACATGGAATCGCAACTAACCTCTAATTAAAATCAAACGACAATATGGACAGCTATAGTACAATTTCACGTAAATTAGTTGAATCCTTTGCTTACAAAGCGATCCTTTGATAGGACACCGTTCACACGGTCACCTGAAGGGAGAAACTATATACACTATGAGAACGGAATAATACCAGGCCAAGCGTACTTTCAGAGTCGACGACAAGGTTCAGAGCTCGTTACAAACTAGTCGGACGCCGCAATGATTTTTGAACTTCTTTAGGGACGTATCTGTTTGAAAAATATAAGAAATCAGGGGGAAATAGAACGAAACAAATTAAGGGGAAATTAGTTTGTTCCCGAAATTACATGAAACTGAACACCATTACTATTTTTCATCTACCACTTCCCATTATTAGTGTATTTGCCATATGGCAACATACACTATTGGCGTTGGTCGGATGGCGGGACCTAGGGGTCGGACCAAAATTTCTCGACGTTTCATAACCTCCTAAACACTTTGGCACCATTTTTGAAAATGTTTATATATATATGTACATATATATATATATATATATATATATATATATATATATATATGTGTGCGGGCAATAACTTTCGAAAGAGTTAATTGATTTCAACTAAATTTGGCCCACGTGTTGAAATCCATCACCGCAAGAAGCCTATTTAAAATGGGCCCAATCGGGCCATCTTAAGGGTAGTTTTTAGGGGTTGAAAAATGTTTTTGGGCCCTAAAATACCGAAAAAATTCTCCGAATCGTTTCAAAATTGAAATTTAACTCTCTGGCAGTATTTAAAATGTGTGCCTAAAATTTTAATAAATTCGACCTTACAGGACCGGATTTAAAGATTTTAAGGAAGACTAGTTTGCAGATAGTGAATTATTTACTGAAAGGTGTATGTAACTTGGTATAGAGGTTCAATTGATAATAATATTGCAATTAAGAAAAAAAAATGTTATTTTAAGGGGTGTATTAAGGAGTAAAATTTTTTATTTTTCCCAAAAAGCAACTTAAGTTCGCATAATAAACCCACACTGCCTGTATAAACAAATACACTATATTGTCGGCAGGGTTTTGGCTCTGCGATCCGGGTTTTTTCTACATTTTTTTACAACTTCAACTAATGTAATAGCAATGGGCGAATGAAAGAATTATAGGAAATTAGGATAAGGTAGGTAATTTTTGAACTAGGAGTTTGATAGGTTCATAATTTTTTTAGAAAACTTTGAATAGCGCGAAGTTAAATGTCGAAATGATAACCTCTTCTTTGTGAAACGAGCTCTATCTACCTGTCCGTGACTACATAGTACTCTCGACTCGAAAACGTAACTAAAACAGTTAAACTACCCTATTCATTGAATATACAACATACAATATGTCTGATTTAAATCGTGCTTGGCCGATCAAAAGCTTACAGCGCGACCCATTTTCTACATTTACAACGTAGTACCAACCTATTTACTTACACATATACAATGTAACCGCTTTAATAAAAATTCCTAACTCATTTCAACTTCCGGTAGAATACTGATTTTTATTTTATTATAGAGAAAGCTCAGCTGTGATTACCGACTATCGATTCAATCAAGTATATGTTTCAAATTTTCTGGCTTCTCGGGCTTGCAGGCCCTGGTCCATTGGTATTTCTACCCGATGATGCGTAGACATTAAAAAAAATCGATGTGACAGCGGGAGAAGTCTCCTCCTTGGCGTCTTACAGGTTTGTTTGGTGTCTAAGCGTGGTTGTGTTTTCTGTTCGGTCGTAGTAGGAAACATGGACTACGACCGAGCAGAGAATCGGGTCTAAAACTTAGTCACGTGTTTGCAAAATTATATTTTTGAAAAATTAAAAAAAATGTATTTGAGGCACATTGAAATTTAAACAGAATAATATTGGTGACTTAAAATAGATATATTCAAAAAAACATGTCGTTTCGGTGGGATATTCTACCTGTCAGGTGATTCAAAATTTGGGGGTCGGTTGAGCCTCGCTACCCTTCAGCCAGGTCTGTGTTTTTGTATTCGGATATTACTAAAGAGGAATCGCACAAATTTTCACAGTGCCCCAAATACCTACCCAAAAATGTTGAACAGTTCTCCTGCTGCCACACCGCCTTTGATAATGTCTACCGTCAGATATCAAAATATAAATCCGGAAGCCAACACGATTTAGAGCAACGCCGACCAAGATATCGAATTCAACATTTGAACACTAATGTCTGTTTTTCAAAAGCTGTAAGACTTGTGTCCTTGACACTTGACAGTGTTCGTATTTAAAATTCAACGCGGAGGAAGTCGCTGGCAACAGCTAGTGAAAACATAATACCATACGTTGTGAACACTAATTTATTAATTTATATTGAAGGTGTTATATTTTGTCTTTCATCAGTTTGTTTTATGTATCATAACCTTCTCCTAATCGAAATAGGTTCATCCATTGAACTAATGATCTCAGTTGTCGAGCGTCTATAATCTACAGTCTATAAAGTCATAGACGAATACGCGATCCAACGACGTTTGTAGATCGGAGGTTAAAATAATTTAGTTGTTACATATTTATCTTTTTTTATTTTCGTTTATTGGGCCATTTATATAAACTCGACGATGCATCCACTATATCACACCGCCTTTTAACTCACAATGCCTTTTCTCAGAGCAAATTTACCGGCATTTCGTGAACAGATTCTTCAAATAGTCCAGCTAAAGTCTGAGCCAGTGCTGGGACTTTTTGATTTTTTCGTCGGTTATCGTCTATGCCAAAAAAATAACCGATTTCCACATATATTTATAACCGCAGTTCTCACATTAAATTTTTATCTGTCGACCACGGACTTTCGTGTCATGTCTGAGTTTAAACTATTTAAAATTTTATACATTTTAAACCGTCATAACTTCAAAACTAAACGAGATACAGACCTACGTTTTGACCTAATGGGTCCGGCGCACTTTTTTCGATCAGAAAAAATATTGTTAAGCAATTTTTTTCATGTTTTCATGCGTTTTGCAATTCTGCTACTTTTTATGCCACTAAACGCTTTTTGGCTCGTTGGATATTAACTGAACTCATGCTGAATTGATTCCGACCAATCGTAGGCCTGTACCTTTTTTCAGTTATGAGCGTTTATATATATTTTTTGAGAAAAATTTCAAACGCCATAACTTCTAAACGAAGAAATAAACAAAATAAGTTTACCAGTAAGGCATAAATGCAAATATCTAACACATTTGTTTTTTCATAAATTTTTTAAAGGAATAATTTCGAATGAATTATTCCATTATAAAAACCATTCGAATATCAATCTTTCGATTATTCCCAAATCTGTATGTTGTAAAAATAGCGGTTATAAAAAGCTCATATTATTAGTACATGTTTTAGCATGAAGATGTCGGCTGTTGAAACAAATGAACCAAGATAAAAAAAAAGAAGTAGTCGTATTGTTCGAAGAATTACCTATATATAATATTTTATATGATGTATCAGTACTCAAACTGCCACAGGCAACTGGATTATTTTTACTGTGTTCTTTATGCAGTAACTATAATATTTGTACGTACTATTGACTTAAAGATTAGACGACGTAACAGGATCTCAGAAAAGGAGATAGGTAACGGTTCCGGTGTTTTCAGTGAACGAGTTGTCGAGGAGGGGTTTTAGTCGATAAGAAACCGACACTCTCTGAGGGGGTTTATTTAAGATTTTCCCCTTTTTCCGATAAAAAAAACTACAGTCGTGAGTTGCGCAGAAAAGATCATGAGACATTCTCTGCGGAACAGAAATGAAGCACCTTGTGTTCGGAAAAAGTACAATCAGCAGCACAAAGAGTAATATATATATTTTTTTTATATAATTATTATAACTGTAAAATTTTTGACATTTATAATAATTTTTATAAATATACAATTATTGCTATCAACTGAATAGCTGCATGACAACAAATGTCTTTTTGCATTTTTATTTCGATCAAATATGTTTGAGGAAAAAAAATCCAGCCAATTATGCGACAGGACTAAAATGTAGCCGTTTAATAAAATAAAATGTCTGTTAATACGTGCGGTAACGCGTGTAACACCTAGTATTAAATATTATATTTGCTATTCATCTGCATTGTTACATAATATGGTATAAAAATTCAATTTATTGCAAATAATATCGATATTCTGTCTAATGATTTCTTTGACATTTGTTAAATACTGCTATATTGCCACGCAATCAATTGACAGGTCCGCTAGGTGACATAATTCCCCCACTATTATCTAGTGAAACGAGACAACCTCTGCAATCTACTAAACTTGTGAAGGCAGCCGTTACAGTCAACCTTCTTTTTCGGAGCTACATTTTTATGGCCTATTGCTCCGTCAATTTTATAAGTCAATGGTGCCTACGTACATAGGATGTGACAAAACGACAAAAAAACAAACACAATGAACACATCAAAGCTACGTCTGTCAACTCGTTTTGAAAATGTGTAAGTGTTTTATTTTTTTCAACTTGATTGCTCGTATGGAGGCAACAAACATCAAATAAATTTAATTCAAAACTAAATGCTGGCGCATTGTTAATATAGTTTATTGCAAACTTGACGTCATATAATACAGGGTGTCCGAGAACTATCTTTACAGCATTGAAATTTAATAACTTTTGAAATAAAAAGGACATTCACGTTCTGTTTTCTGCAGTTATTAGTGCAACTCATAAAGTTTTGTTCTGTTTAGGTTAGCACTTCCACATGTGCACCACGTGTGGCCCGAAGCACATCCAGTCGGTAATCGATTTCTTGCCAGGTACGCTGTAAGATAACGTCTGTGATAGTGGCAAAAGCCTCTGTAATGCGGGTTTTTAAGTCAGCAATGTCAGTAACCTTTCTCCGGTAAACAATATCCTTCAAATAACCCCAGGGAAAAAAACTTTATGAGTTGCATTAATAACTGCAGAACACAGAATGTGAATATCTTTTTTATTTCAAAAGTTATTAAATTTCAAAGTTGTAAAGATAATTCTCGGACACTCTGTATATAGAGCTCCGTCTTTATATAGGTATTCTATATACACACAAACACACACAAAATACATATGTTTTTATGAGTAAGTATCTAAATATCAAAATGCGTGATTTTTGAAAGAGCGTATCTTTTTATTCCATTACTCTAGATTCTAGAATTTTTTACACGACAATAATGTTGTAGACCTTATTATTTAACATTAATTTCAACTTGATACCTCCAGCCGTTCCTAAGAAAAGGGGCCTTGACGAAGAGACAGACGGACAACAAAGGGATCGTATAGAGGCTTTGTTTTTTTTTCATTCTGAGGTAGGGAAGCCTAATAAGAGACGAAACGAGGCGAGACCGAGATGAGAAGAGGGCAAAACGGGACAAGAACTAAGCGGGACGGTTATTTAACAGACGATACTGTTCTTTTTCTTTATCAACGAGATCAAACCGATCTTTATAATAAAATATTAGCAAAAAACATAAGCCCTTATTAAAATGTACTCAAAAAGGTAAAAATATTTTTGAATAATTTGGGTTCATAATTATAAAAGCGTGGGTTGTGACTAATAAACTATCGCAGAGTTTACAAGTTACAACCCATCCATTTATAATCATTAACCTATAAATTCTCAAAAATTATTTTTCCGTTTTGGTACATTTAGTAGGTACATAGCTTATCATATTCCACTCGTCAAACTCTTTTAATTGATACCCATGTCAAGAGGGTTGTTAACAAAAAAAGTAATCAGCCATCTTGGGGCGTCCGCCATATTGTATTCACAATGCCGTCACATAGCTTCTCGTATTCCACGCGTCGAATTCTTTCATTTGCTACCCATGTCAAGAGGTTTGTGATGAAGTAGGCAATCCGCCGTTTTGGGGCGTCCGCCATACTGGATTTATCCATTGTCACCGGGTGTATGAAAAATTTCAAAACTCTGGCTTGATTATATCTAGTCTTATTTTTTGAATGCAAATTTTGACCTATAAGCTGACTGACATGGCAAGTTAAATAAACGCTTGTAAAAATCACGTCTTGTCAGTTGTACGAAGCCCTAGACAAGAAATAATCAATGTTCTTCTTCTCCTGCAAGCAACGCCCTGCCGTTCGAACGACACTTTTTGCAACATTATATACAAAGGTTAGATTGGTCAGTACTATGTTTTATGGAGTAATAAAAACACTGCGGTCTATTACGCCGATCATGCAGGTTCCGCCACTCGAGATTCTGCTCACTATACGACCCCATTAGACAGAAATACGTGTTCTCTAACATTTGCCGTTGTAATCATTTTACTACCTTCTTAGACCTTGTATAGCTTACTGCGTACATTGTTTCTAAATAGTGGTGGGTTGTTGACGATACTAATGAAACGCAACAATAATCTGTGCCACACGTTGAAAAACCAGTGGATTCCGTTAACTAATTTACCAAATAACGACAGGCAGGGCTGTTGTGATCTCAGAGACACATCCTTTAGGGTTTTATAGCAAATGTTTCCGAAATATTCTCAAAAAAAACTTGGTTCATAATCTATTTGCAATGTAGATTTCAAGAAAAAAAATGTGGGACGATCCCATTATAATTTCAAGCGTGATTAATTATCGATGTTTATTTATAATAGGAATCAATTTACATAATCTGTTTCCGTAATCATAAAATATAATAATGTCATTTGGTTAAAGGGTCTTTGCACGCAATCGGGAAAATCATAGGCGTACATTGTCTGGACTCATAGCTTCGCTTCCGATTAAACTACGTTCAATTCGGAAACTGTCCAGTAGCTGTTAAATATGCCCTCTTTTTTACCTACATCTTAAGAGCGGTTGGATATGTATGCATCTCTCATGTTTCGAAAATCCCTAATTTCTATGAAAAATCTTAGTCAATCTTTGATGGTAATACTTTCAAAATAAACTAGAATTATGTACCATTCTTCCAATATGACAATTAACCAGTTTAGTTTATTCAATCTAAATAAACGATTTAAAATCAGATAAAAACAAGAAAATTAACAGAAGTTTTACACAAATTTTTGTACAGAAAAAATTAAATTTCAAAAAAAATCATTGAGCACGCCAAATTTGCCAGTATTTTTAACATAAGTTTGTAAAACTCAGGGGCATAGCTACTGCCGTATCAATTATACGGGGCCCCCGCGCCACAGAGGCCCCCAACGTGCGTAAGCAAAAATTAATAAAAATTTCCCAATTTTTTTTTTTTAGAAATGACAAAAGTCAAAAAAAGCAATTTCTTTTTTTCCCGCGTAAAGCGTGCGTTCAAAAGTTGGCAACACCCTACATCGGTTATCGCGGGCTGCGGGATTTCCCCGTTTAAGTCATTTACTTCAACGGGGGAAGGGCCCCCAAACAAATTTTTATACGGGGCCCCGCCAAGGCACGCTACGCTTCTGGTAAAACTGCAAAATGTTAATTTGCCTTCCCGTTATTCGAAATCTCGTGACGTGCTATAAATAAATATTGAATATCACGTTTTTTGATTCAATTTTTAGGACAAAATTATGTTTTTTGAAATTTTTAAGCAGCAAGCTAAATTTTGTAATGGCTCATGCTGAATAAAAACAGTAAAAAAATTAGTTTTGCGACGACAGTTCGAAATTTTCCGAGAGCATATTTTACAATCTGAGGGACCTTAATTGTAATATCTGCCACAACGTCAGAGAAGTTTTCCTTCAGCCGCGCGTAAAAGTTACACACATTCGTTTTTTTGTTTTTTATTAGTGTATTTGCCATATGGCAACATACACTATTGGCGTCGGTCGGATGGCGGGACCTAGGGGTCGGACCAAAATTTCTCGACGTTTCATAACCTCCTAAACACTTTGGCACCATTTTTAAAAATGTTTATATATATATGTATATATATATATATATATATATATATATATATATATATATATATATATATATGTGTACGCGCGATAACTTTCGAAAGAGTTAATTGATTTCAACGAAATTTGGGCCACGTGTTGAAATCCACCACCGCAAGAAGCCAATTTAAAATGGGCCTAATCGGGCTATTTTAAGGGTAGTTTTTAGGGGTAGAAAACTGTTTTTGGGCCCCAAAATACCGAAAAAATTCTCCGAATCGTTTCAAAATTGAAATTTAACCCTTTGGTAGGGATTAAAAAGTGTTCCCACAATTTTAATAAAATCGGCCCGACAGGACCGGATTTACAAATTTTATGAAAACACTAGTTTGCAGATAGTGACTTATTTATTGAAGGGTGTATTTAATTCGGTGTAGACGTTAGATTGATACTAATATTACAATTAAGAAAAAAATGTTATTTTAAGGGGTGTATTAAGGGGTTAAATTTTTTATTTTGCCCAAAAACAAACTTAATTTCACATAATAAAAGTATAAAACCACACGGCCCTATACAAGCAAATACACTATATTGTCGGCAGGGTTTTGGCACTGCGACCCGGGTTTTTATATTTACCCCTATTATAAGTATTTAACAACATAAAACTTATTTTTATATGAAACAAAACTGCGCAAAAAAAAACAAGTTTCTTAACTACAAGGAGTATAATAACATCGTACGTCATTTGAGAACGTAATTTTCCATCTGCGTGCACGGAAAAAAAAGAGAAAAGCCGGATAACATATTTCCGTATGTATTCTTTTCTTGTTGTACGTTTACATTAAATAGACCGTTCCGATTTATGAGTGCGACGAAAAATGTCTTCATTCTTTTGTTATTCGGGCAGAAAAAATGAGTCGCGTTTTGTTGTTGATAACTTGTGGTTTCATATAAAAAAAGACCGTAATATCAGTAACATCGTCTATACGCCGGTAGCATCGTCTATCCTCCTCGTGATATATGAGCCAATAAGAGCACATCCTATTCCATACATTATGAATTTCTACTGTCAGTTTATTGCTTTCTTGATCTAATAAATTCCAGTTAATATAGTGGCTAAACCTTTAAACACGCGTCTTAATTTCACAATACATCTTCTGAATCAATTTTAAAAAAAACGGTTCGATTGCTTTTGCGGTGTCGAACATTTGACGATCATTGCCAATGATGAAGCGGCCACACTACTCGCCCAACCTTGGAACGTATTGAAACAGGTTGAACACGAGTGTGGTTTCGTCTTTACACAATATATGCACGGAGGGAATATGTGACAGTTCGCGTTCATGGTGACAGATATAGGAACTAAGTGGCAACCATTACTTCGATATAGGCACTAAATTTATTATTTATTTATGGAGAATCACGTACGAAAAAACGTATTGTAGCGCGCCCCCAATTGTTACGCCACTGGAAACGACAAAGGCTTCTCGAACTTGAACAGAAGTTTTTGGAATGATCGAGAACGGAATGTATGCGCCTATAAATACAGCGCGTTTAGAGCGCGAGATAATTATAACATATTTCTGGAATTGAACTTTAAAGATGAATTAATAACAAAGTTCGCAATTTTCATATGCTGATCGTGAAAATTGCGAACTTTGTTATTATTTCGCGTTCTAAAGGATCAAAAATTCTGAAAATTCAGGATTTTAGAAAACGTTATTTAGAGCCTATAAAAAAAATCTGTCGAAAAGTGATTTTTCTTTATTATACCACACTAAAACTACCTTAAGGCTGTCGGAACGCTCTGAATTTAAGCCAAAAATAGGACTTCGGCTGATAGCTGATTATAGACATATTCGTCAACATTTTGCAAAAATTCTTTCTCTATAAGGAAGATAAAGAACAAATCTAGGTCTCTAATATGGACTACTTTTGTTATTTATGCACGATTTACTAAAAAAAAGTTGGAATTAATTCTGCCAAAAAACACAAGTTTTCAATGTCACACTACGACCTTATTTTACAAAATTATTCCATCACAAACCCAAAGTGACTCTTCCTTTTTCGGAAAAGTTTTTAAATCTTCAAAATATTTCCAAAAATTAGAATAAGCATTTCTTTGTGTCGTAGTGTGGCTTAAATTCAGAACGTTCTGATAGCCTTAAGCGCTTTTGTATCGTGACTACACAAATAAAAAAAAAACAACAGACGAATATTGTATCGCCTAATGATGTCGATTTTGAATGATATACTATACTCCCTGGATGACGTTATTACCGTAATTTTATCAGCCCATTTGAATTTTACTACAGGGATTTAAATTTATGCGTTCTTTTTCTGTATAACACAAAAAAAGTTATATTTTTTCCTATGCAATGAACAGGCCGGTCGTATGCCGTCAAATGTAGCATTCAGAACGGCAAAGACAAACAGCCATTATCGAACAAACATGTTATTTTCCTGTTTATGTCCTTTTTATTATTATTCTTTTTCATAGCATAATTTAAATAACCTTACAACTAGCCGTTACCCGCGGCTTCGCTCGATTTAATGCCTGTTTTGATAGTAAAACTTCATCTATAATTAATTCTTGGATATAGGTAATTTTTTCCGACTCAGTGTCGGATTGTATATAAGTTAATGCAAAATTAAACTTTTGAAAAAAAATATATAATAATAAAATATACATGCATAATACTCGCCACGGTTCTAAAAGGTTCTGAAGTTAGTCACAAACAGCGTCGCAAATGCATATTTTAGAGCGCGTCCTGATTGTTTTGTGGGAAAGGAAACCTCCCACCACCTCCCAGTTACCGGCACAGAACGTGCGCTCGTCGGTGATTGGTTATCGCTGGTTGTCGTGTCACTTGTCGCTTTCCTGCTATAAAGTACAGTCCAGTATGCTATTGTTAAGTTGTTTCTTTGATTGTTTATTGATCAAGATGCCTAATACAGTTTTGCATAGACGAGCACGAAAAATAATTTTTTGGATGACTTTATGCAAGGAATTAGACCTTTAGATTAAAGAAAAATTAAAAATCATAATATAGCGCGAGTTTATTGTTTTTCAACCGACTGTACCTGCGCAAGCCTCCATTTGCATCTAACTTCAAAACCTTTTAGAACCGTGGCGCGTATTATACGTATTAAGAAAAAAAAAATCCAAATATTTGAAAATATGCCATACGAACGCTACAAAACCCTACCATTTATTGTGTCTTCAACACGCGCGTGGCTGGTTTTTCTAATATAAAATTGTAACAATATTGTTGTTTCTTTAACAATAGTGGCAAACTATAGCTATAACTCGATTAAAATTGTTTATTATATATTTATTATCAAAACAAGATTTTCTCAAACATTTAACAAACATACGGTAGACTGAACTCGAAACAAACGAAGCAAACATGATGTGACCACTGTTTTCAAGAAGAATATAAAACTTTCTGATGAGCTTTGCAACGGCGCCATTTTAAATTCTTGACGTGAAGATTTAGCAGTAAACTTTGTTAGTTTATCAAATCACCCGTGAGAATAAACAATTTAAAACGAATAACTCGCGTAGCCAAACAACTTCGTATTAACTTTAAATCAGTTGTTGACCTCGTTGAGTGTATAAAATGCGCTTTCATGTGAAATATTTTTGCAGAGCTTTCAAAAGTCTATACAAAACAAAATCGCACAGATACAAAGTATCCATTTTACGATTGTATTAAGTTAGAAAAGTACTAAAATATATTCTCGTAAATTTGTTCTACGTGGCATTAAACACCGTTCTTAGAGAAACTACACTCGATTTAAAAAGTTATATAGTGACATCTACAAGTGAATCTGCGAAACTTCAGTTTTAAGCGCTACACAATTCCTGTACAGCTTTTTAAGCAGTCACATCGACCTGGACGCTTCAAAATGAACGTTTTTAAGGCCCCAGTACACAGTGGTCTGTAGTGGGCCATTGTAGATCATCGCCATTCTGTACAGGGGGTAATGGTCTGTAGTGGCGGACAATTGTGAATCGTGGTGCGCAATCCATTGGTTGTCGGTTTTTTTGACACACTTCAAAGGAATCGTGGTGTAGCGTGGCCTGTGGTGTTCACACAGTGGCCCATTGTTTGGACAGGTACCTACTTTTTTTGTTGCGTGCTATACTATTTAAATTTTCAATCGCCCAAAATGTCAGTATCCTGGAGCAATGAAGAGACTTTTAAGTTTATAATATCTACTCACTATTGGCGTCGGTCAGATGGCGGGACCTAGGGGTCGAACCAAAATTTCTCGACGTTTCATAACCTCCTAAAAACATTGGTACCATTTTTAAAAATGTTTATATATATATGTGTGTACAGGCAATAACTTTCGAAAGAGTCAATTGATTTCAACTAAATTTGGCCCACGTGTTGAAATCTATCACCGCAAGAAGCCTATTTAAAATGGGCGTAATCGGGCCATTTTAAGGGTAGTTTCAAAATTGACATTAAACCCGTTAGTAGCAATTAAAAAGTGCCTCTAAAATTTTAATAAAATCGGTTCGACAAATTTTTTGAAAACACTAATTTGCCGATAGTGACTTATTTATTGAAGGGTGTATTTATTTCGGTGTAGACGTTAGATTGATAATAATATTACAATTAAGAACAAAAATTTTAAGGGGTGTATTAAGGGGTTAAATTTTTTATTTTGCCCAAAATCAAACTTAATTTCACATAATAAAAGTATAAAACCACACGGCCCTATACAAGCAAATATGACGACAGGGTCTTTGCACTGCGACCCGGGTTTTTTTAATTTCTTTATACACGGTCCAAAGTACGTACTGTTGTTATAGATGGCGTGCGAGTAATGCTAGCAGTGCATAAATGTTAGACTTTCTACCTTAAAATCGAAGCCGAAAGTACGTACTTTCGACTGGGTTTAAAGAAAAAGTTATTTATATTTGATTAAAACGAATATTCTAAGTCAGTGAGAAGGCAAGAAGATGTGCGATTTGACGCGATTTCAATATAAATATTAGTAAAAGAAAATCTGCCATTTCCATGTCAAAGCTGCTCGTCCGGGAAATGTTGTGTACCTACAGGAAGAGCGGAGTTTTCTTTATGTAAACTTCATTTTATATTATAATATGGAGATTGCTGCCGACTTAACCTTTTCTTAACCGTAAGGTAATTTCTTATTGATTTATATATAACAAGTGTTGACTAAACACTGTCATTTTCAAAATACAGTGTAAACGAACCTCAACATACCTATAACGATTTCCTCGATTCAACAAATTTTTCTAAATTCCCTAGAACTGCCCGTAAGAGTTAATGCAAACTATACCTCTACATTACGAATACTTTTTGTCAAAAACGTCTTTATAACGAATTTTTAATCATTGCAAAATATAAATAGAAAGTATAATTTACCTCTACTTAACGATTTTTGTTAACTTAACGTATCCTACCAATCAATCACACACAGTTCCACAATAACAACAATTCATGTCTCGTTAAATTTATTGTAAGACTGTTTGATGTAAAATAATGTAAACGCTGCCGTTGGTCACTGTTGTTAGTAAATTTTAAGTTGCAGCGGCTGAGAAACGAAAAAGGTGTAGACGAGAATCCTACAAAGAAAAAATCAGACATCGCTAAACAGTTCGAAATTCTTGCAAGTACATTGGCCACAATTTTAAAGATAAGTTTTCAGAAGAAAATGGGTTTTCTTACCTTGTTAAATCGAATCGTAGACCAACTAACCTCTATATAACAAACTTCATTATAACGAACTACTTGGTATAATGAATATTGTCTAATTCCTTTTTTTCTTTTTTGTCCTTGGTAATTAATATAAAAATGATTTGTCGGGAAAAAGGACTTTTTAAGTAAACACTTATTTGTTATTTATAGCGACGTTTCGTCCCTTGCTTGGGACTTTTTCAAGCTTTATAACTGTAATTGAATTTTTAAAATACAATTTGTAAATTTACAATTGAAATATAAAATATCAGATATTAATTATACACACCTATATTAAATGTTTTGATCAAGTAGATATAAAAGTTAAAATACACATGTAAATATAAATTTTAATGAACAATTGTTTAACTAAAATTTATATTTACATGTGTATTTTAACTTTTATATCTACTTGATCAAAACATTTAATAGGTATGTATAATTAATATCTGATATTATATATTTCAATTGTAAATTTACAAATTGTATTTTAAAAATTCAATTACAGTTATAAAGCTTGAAAAAGTCCCAAGCAAGGGACGAAATGTCGCTATAAATAACAAATAAGTGTTTACTTAAAATGTCCTTTTTCCCGACAAATCATTTTTATATTGTCTAATTCCATTCAGCTTTGTTATATCGAGGTTGTATTGTATTAGGATTGTATTATTTACACATATAGGAAGTTTCACTTCGGTAGTGTGTGTCGTGACACATGCCTGTTTTTTTGCTACACCCTGTACACATTGTGTGCATTCAATATGAGAGCCGCGTAACCTTCTTATGAATTTTATTTGATTCCTTGTTCCACAAGGAGTATAATAAGAGCACATGAAAACTATATTGCAATCTTGAAAACTAAAAGAAGCAAAAGAGTTAAGTATATAAAATGAGAAATACGTTCGTACTAATTTAAAATATTTAATAAGAAGCTTCTTTAAAGCCGGGTCCAGACGTGTGTAACGTGTAATTTAGCGTCAACAGTGTGGACAGCACACGAACTCAACGCGAATCGTGAAAGCGAATCTTTGTCAAAAGCTGTTTCCACTCAGTTGCTACGAACATGCCGAATAGGAAAGTCATGATAGCTTTTATTTATATATATTTATTAACTGAAGATTTCAGATTTTTTTTAAGTAATCCGGATTTTTTGGATCCCAAATAACACGTTTTTCTTGATGCAAACTTCAACGACAGAATATTTCATACTGCAGATACGTCACTTAAAAACAGTCGGTATGATTGTTGTGACGTTGCATTATAATAAAGTGTCATGTCCAATGAACAAGTTACTATGACAGGCATTTAAATTGTGCCGCTACTCGATGATTATAAACGAACTCTTTATGCATTAAAGCACAGGGGAAAAAAGCAAATGAGTTGTTGTCATGTTGGAAAAACGTCAAATACATGTATTCTTCTATATACTTGTTATTTTTGTAATTTTTTTAATCATTCGTGATCAGGGACGTCGCCGAGGAAAGCGAGAAATCAGCGGAAATATTTAAATACCTCGCCCGACGTCACCCGAATGCAGTGACTTTAAAAAAGACCACTGAAAAGCGTAAAATAACAAAGTTTTTAGGTCGTCAACATTATTATAACATTTCATGTACTTCTATTAAATTGGCACCTTTTTTGAACGAAGTTTTTATTTTTTACTTTTAGTGGCTTTAAAATACAGTGCAACCTTAATATAACGAACCTTAATATAACGATTTCCTCGATTTAACAAATTTTTCGAAATTCCCTAGAACTGCCCGTAAGAGGTCACGCAAAATATACCTCTACATTACATTTTGTCAAAAATCTCTTTATAACGAATTTTCAATCATTGCAGAATATAAACAGAACGTATAATTTTTTGTCAACTCGACAGGTTCAGACATGTTTAGATTATTGTACGACAATCATTGTGTTTCATGTAAAGTAATGTAAACATTGCTGTTGATTATTGTTGTTAGTAAATTCAAAGTTGCAGCGGCTGAGAAACGAAAACGGTGTTCCTTAACCGTCGCAGAGAAACGAAAAATCATTAGTATAGGAGCTCGTAACGTTTTCGAGAGAGAATTTTAGGTCAGCTGATTTTTTGATATATCGTCCTGCTTGCTCTTTCGGTTCTGGGCTACCTGGCTGGTGGTAGCGGTTGCGTTTATTAGTGCGCATCCTACCTGCACAAGTAATAATTCTGGATTAAAAAAAAAAATTAAGCTTAATTTTCAATTTTTTGTCTATAGATAGGTCTAATGGACATACATTTTTTATTGCCAGACATTTTTATAATTGTTAATTATGTGCCATACGCGAATTTTTTATTTTTTTTAATAAAAAAATCAAAGTATTTTTTAATATTTGTAATTTTTATATAATATTGTTTAAAGATAAACAAATCTAAAATTAATTTGCCAAACTTTCAGTGGATGTGGAACTTCAATTTAACGAGTTCGTTGAATCAGCGCCCACCACTACTGTCTAGCATCTTGTTATAGTCTATAATATATAGGTGAACATCTTACCTATAATAGTAATCTTGTTGCATCGGTGAAGTCGAAAGTAATTAAGCGATCAGCTAATTAGTGCTTATTAATGGTTAGCCGGAATATAGTTTAATTGGTACGAATCGATTTAACCCTACCTGACCGCGTATTGATTTATGGGTACCTACTCAGGTGAACTGGTAACTGCATTCTGCATACACTACAGAGAGAAGATGGAATGTCATTAAATACGTGCCGACAGAAATTAAGGGTAAAGTTGACCTTCGACGACTCTACTACCGTTGTCGCTGCCGAGCGGAACGCAGTCTCGCGAGACAAGATCAATATAGGGTGGAGCAACCGAAGGCTCCACTACTGTTGCCGCTGTCGTGTTTCATCTCAACCACGCGTGGTGACGCGGGTAGTTAGTTATAAATTTGTTGACTTTCTAAAATCGTGCCCCAGAACATCATAATATAGTAAAAAGCGTGTTAATAAGTATGTGAGGGAGAGAGAGTTTGTAGATTATAGACGCTAGACAGGTGAATAGAAACCGCTGGCGTACTATCAAAAGATACAAATCTTAAAAAAATATTAAACTCCTTCAAAGAAGTCACTAAAAAGATGAAAACAATGAAATTTTGAGGTCGGTGCCAATATAAAAGTAGATATGCAATTAAAAGTTTTAGTAATGAAATTGGCTCCGACCTCAAAATTTCATTATTTTCATCTTTTTAGTGACTTTTTAATAGAAATTAATATTTTTTTTAGTTTTTTTACTTGTTAGTAGATTTTATTTCGCACGGTTTTATTTAATGATACTTCAGTTGCTTTGTTTATACATTATAATAAAAAAACTTCTGAGCCGATTTGAGTAAAATTTATGTGGGATTACCTTGAAAGTATGCCTTATTAAATAAGAAAAGAATCATCATCAAAATCGGTTCAGAAATGCTAGCGATATGAGGTAGCATGCATACAAAAAATATGTTTTTTTGATGTCATTTAAAAACGGATGAACCGATTTTAATAAAAATCATACGGTACCGATCCGCTAGTATTCTGAACAAAATGGCGTTGAAATATTTAAGAGCACTGTGGTTGGAACAATAAAAATAAAAGAATAGTTACTTCTTACCACAACAGATTTATTCAGTGGATGTGCATTTCGAGAGCTAAGCTCCCATCTTCAGCAAAACACTAAACTGTTGATAAACTTCTGCTGAAGATGAGAGCTTAGCTCTCGAAATGTACATCCAATGAATAAATCTGTTGTGGTAAGAAATAACTATTCTTTTATTTTTTTAGTATATTGTTAGTTCACCGAAACGTTAGCCATACATGCAATTTTAACATCAGTACTTATTGCTTTTTATTGATCCCGAGCTACCGAGTTTCTTTTCAATTTTTCAACAATCAACGGATCACCATATCTTTATTTGTTTTTTCTCCAATACAAAGGATTGTCCCAAATTGTACGTCTTTACCTAAATCGGTAATCATGTGTATATTATATATGCTTCGGTTATACGAACTTCGGCGTAACCGCCCACATTTACCCCTCGTAGTACGTGCTCTGCTAACAAAAATACAGGACGAAGTAAAGTGACAAAAAGTCACTTTTTCTTTTTACTCGGAAATAGACACAGTAAATGTCACATAGATATGTTGTGTTGTAGGGTAAAGTGCAAACGGTTCAGATTACTTCTTTTTCAAAACGAAATTGAAAATATTGTGTTACTTTTATTGCAAGAAATATTAAACTATTTTTTTTTCTCAAAGTGCTGTCGAAGAAAATATTGCCATTAAAAAAAGTAACTTTGCTTTTAGACGCGGTCATGTAATTTAGTTTTTTTTAAAGTATGAAATGTAGGGGTACAAGAAAATATTATTAGGTATTATAATTCAATAATAAATTTCAGGTATTTGGATTAATAATACAAAACAATCGTGTTATTGTTAAACGTAGCAAGATTAACAATAACACGATTATTAATCCAAATACCTGAGATTTATTATTGAATTATAATAATAATTTTGGATGCGATATAATATCTAATTATTAGGTACTTTTAGTCCCAAAAATTCCTATATTAAATAGTTGCTTACAGGCATATACGAGGTGTCCCAAACTTTATTCTAAACGCAAATAATTTCACCTTTGATTCATTCATAACTCTCACTATTGTGAAGGTTCAGATTTAGCGTTACCATAGCTATAAAGCTAGCTCTCGCATGATATAAATTTAGTGTTACAATTGCTTTATTCTGAAAGATTAACTGTTGAGATATTGCACCGTAGAGTAACTGATAACTCATTCCGCCGCGAATGTGGAAAGATTCGGGTTTGAATCCCGACGGTGCCAGTCGTTTGAAAAATATTTTTTTCTAATATAGCATTGTAATAATGGATGTTTCTTAACAATTATAGCTAACGATCGGTATTATGCTATCTATTATGATTATTCTAAATTTTCTCGCAAGGAGGTATAGAAAAAAAATTCTAAAATGAAAGTTGTTTAGTATCAAGGAGGTCGAAAAGTTACTTAAATACTAATATAATAATCCCAGGCACCAGAACAGCTGATTCACTATCTCTCTCTTGGATTTTTATTTTGGAGGTTCTGGTCAGGATAATGGGACAAACTTATTAAATTATTTTATTGTCATCGGTCCTTGATAATCGTGCAAAGTTTCAGTTTAATCTGACGTTTAGAAGTGTATGAATTTCACGTTCAAAGATTCCTTTTCTTATAGGTGAAGCTATACTGCTAATAAAAGCGTGATAAAAAATGTGTTCAACTATAATGTTTACTTTATATAAAGACTTTTTCGCTATAAATAAAATATTTGATTGTATATATCTAGATTAAGGATTGAAAAAACTGAGTTCTAAGGCCTCTAATTAATTTAATTTATTTTGAATGAAGTGTCACCTTGACCAAATAAACAAAAAGCATCAAAACCATATGGTATTGGCAATGTCGTTAACCGGGATTTTTCGTTAGATAAAACTGCTGTATCGGGGGAAGGTATATAAAAGCCATTAACTCTGTCTTCCCTATAAATATACCGTATGTCCTCGAATTTGATGTTTTCCATCATATTTTGTCCGTTAAATTCTTTATTTCAGAATGCCTATGACTTATGGATTCGTCCACAAATTTTAATTCATATTTACAAAAAACAACCGTTCTGCGTTCGATTTATTCGACTATAGACGCCCGAGAACTTAGGTCATTTGCGTCTTAATTACATCAAAGAAATAACAATAAATGAGAAGAGGCAGTATTCGAGCTCACGACAGTCCGGTCAAGAATCCAGCACGCTAACCACTGGACCACACTGTCCTCGTTCTGCGTTCGTGCTTCCTTGTTATAGCATATTATAATATAAGCAATATAACCGAGCTGGGTAGAGTAGTGGTGACAGCACTAGACTCGCATTTGGGAGGTCCGGGTTCGAATCCCGGCGGGGCCAGATGTGACTGGGACTTTTTCCTACTGCCTCTCGCCGAGAAACGGTAATTCCTGTTCCGGCCATCTTGATTGAGGTTTTCCATGGTTTCCGTCAATTAATTCCAGATAAATATCGAGATGGTCCCTTATTTGAGGCCATGGCCGATTACCTATCAAACTCCTAGTTCAAAAATTGCCTACCTTATCCTAATTTCCTATAATTCCTTCATCCGGCTAATCTGAACGAGCTCGCAGAAAAATGTCGAGTATAGCTGAAAAGTCAAATCGAGATGCAATGGAAATGGACACTGCCAAACTTTACCACTAGGGGCGCCAGCTATATAACGACTTTAGTCTGTGAATAGTTCATAGCAAAATAAGTTTATTTCAAATAATAAATCATTGACAATGCCGATGTGCTGTGTTTACCAATTTTCAAATTATACAAAGTTTGTATTTCCAAATTACTGAAAAATCGTTCCGGCGTCCGACCTCTTGTGCCAATATCCGTTTTCTACACACCCTGTATATAAAATACGGCATAACGCGGCATAATGGCGAGGCGATGAGACGACATGAATAGAGTGAGAGGTCAGACAGTATTATGTGATATATGAAACAAGGGTATCGTCCGGGACACCGGGATTCGATAACATTGAACCCTATACAGAATGTTCAAAAACTAGCCAAACTTTGAAAGCTGTTTGAATCTGCGAAATTACGTCGAAACGCAAAATCTCCTGGACAAAATTTGTTTGGAGGCAATACTGTCGCCTACTGAATACGCTTATGTAAGTTAACGGGTTCATTGTTCACAGCCCGCATATGGGCTGTATGCTTAGTTAAATTGTAAGGCTTGTATCAAGTTGAACTTGCACGCAATGGATTAGTTTATTGATGGACTTGGCAGAACGAACATTTAGCTAAAAAAATGTGCTGGGACATGAGAAAAAAATTTAGAATTTGTATTTATATACGGCATTCAAGAATTAAAAAAAAATGTAGGTAAAATTTAATAAAAACGAGTGAACTTGGAGCAGACTTTTTAAGTTGGACAATGAACCTGTTAATGTTTCATTACAAAACCGTGTTTGTTTGGAGGCAACAGTGTCCCCTATTAAAACGCAAATGGAAATACGCGTGACGGGTCCATTATTTTAGAGACAGCTCGTATGTTGCACTATTGGCGTCTGGGGTTCTTTGGTATTTCGTCACTTTAGAACGGCTTTGAAAATATACATGCCTCTATGTATGATACGAGAGTTGGATCACATGTGCGATATAGCAAATCGAAAAGCTTGCTTTGTCGCGTTTCGGATTTTTATTAGCTTCATTGGAAATGTTGAGCTTGATTTGTTGTTTGAATGCAAAGAAGTCTGAACAGAAGATATCATATAAGTTCGGTGTGTCATTCGAATCGCAGTGCAGAACCATACCGGCAAATACAATATTTGTTAATATATTGTGGCGCGCCCCCAATTGTTACGCCACTGGAAAAAAATATACATTACTACGGTAAAATAATGTTCTCAGAAAATGCAAATAAGTTATCTTAAAATAGCAATAAATAGGCATCTAAGCATATAATTTATAAGATTATATGCGTAGATGCCTATTTATTGCTATTTTAAGATAACTTATTTGCATTTTCTGAGAACATTTACCGTAGTAAAGTATATTTTTTTTCATACCATCAGAAAGTAGAGATTTCAACGAACAAAAAGCCCACCGACTTTTTTAAAAAAGCAGACATTTTGACGTGAGAATTTTCGATTGAAAATTAGGGTGCTTTTTCGATATGAAGTTAAAATAAGGTGAAAAAATGAATATTTTAAATAAAAAAAAATTACTGTGTGTTTGGGCCATAAAAATGTAAGTTTTCACATTTCGTGAAAAAATAAATTTTTTTGCAAAAGATAAAAATAAAAAACCAAAAGCTTGGTTATGTGAATTTTTCACATAAATTTTGACGTTATGTGAAAAAAGTGTACAAACAAAAGTTGTAGATATTTTTATTACCTACAACTTTGCCATTTAACTTTTTTTCATAGGACTTGTAGTTTTGCCGGAAATCGAGATAAACCGTTTTTTATCCTTAAAAACTCACTCCCTTCCCCTTCCCGACCTCAGATCGACCGTAAATTATTTTTCCTTTCATTTTTGTTATATATTCTCTACCTTTTCCAATGGGTTTCATCCTACTATAATTTTTTTTGGTCTCAAAAATTATAGACCCTGGTCTACTAAATTAGTATCACTGGTAGAGTTGGAATGGTAAAACGCCTTGTGCATTTTAAATCCATTGTAGGTGGTGATGGATCTATAGTTTGAAATCGTTTGAACGACCCTAGTATGTAATATACTTTGGCGTCGGACTTCCTTTAAGAGTCGTTGCAAAGATGCGTCGAAGTGTGACATATACGTGTTTAGAAATATTCAGCGCGCAACGCTTTTCGCGTACGTGTAAAACACACACAAAAAACACATAAAAGAAACTAGTATTGCGCTCGCGGCTTCGTTCGCATGAACGTCTTATTTTATCGTTTGCGGTAATGTCTGTTTTGACGGGAACCTTATCTCTTAACCAGAGCGTACCAACATAAAAAACCTGAAGTTCAGATATCCTGCTATATTAAAATGTACATTTCTGAACTATTTTTATTTGACTACAAATACTCCGCATCTAGACCTGGACTTACCCATAAACAAAATAAGCGGCTGCTTTACTGTATCTACGAGTAAATGGTGACGACTCTTTTTTATGTACAGTAGAACCTCGATATGTTAAAAACCTCTGTAAGTTAAAATTTTTTTGAATTCCCTTCCCCTGAAAACATAAAACCTCCATTACTTAAATAACAAAGCCTCGGTAACTTAAACAAATATTCTGAACATCGCCCTCGATAACTTAAAATAATATTTTGGTGACCACCATAAGTTAAAGTATTATCAGTGAGTCATCATGAGTAAGTATTCAAACAAAAGGTTTTGCCAATAATTGATTTGCACTTTAGTCTGCTACTAAATCGCTTTACTGATTTTTTTGTTTAAATAATTGATTGTTTAAATAAATAAATAATTGATTCTAAATGAATAGATAAAAAATTTATGTAACCTCTATTGAACTAAATACATCCTCTATTAAATCCACAAACCTCGGTAAGTTAAAAATTTTACTCTGACAACCTCTCTAACTTCAACTCTCAATAAGTAAAAAAACTCGGTAACTTAAATTTTTTAACGTTTCCCTTGAATTTTAACTTATCGAGGTTCTACTGTATAATGTTGCGTAAAATATGCAAATTCATGGTAAGATATTGTGACGTTAAAAATATGGAAGACAAGAATCAGTTCTTTTTAATCTAAACATGTACCTCAATCATTTTTTGAAGCAGAAGAAAATTCCGTTTTGCACCGAACGCAATACTAACGCAAGCGAAACCGCGGGTAAAGTTTAGTGCATTTAATATAAATTATTATTTCCTGCAACTCAAACTGGAAAATGCGTTTCGTTTAAGTTCCGTTTTCCGTGCATCAATTTGCTTTTAAATATTTTCCGGTACCTTTTTTTCAGCATTGAAAATCTATATCAAACTACAGTAAGAGCTCGCTTAACGCTGTTTCAGTATTACGCGGTCTCTAAAAAAGAGTTTAGCCACTATAACGTAAATTGTGGACCAGTTTATGCAAAATAAGGTTGATAGAAGTTCAAAGGCAAGACGAAGTATCGTTGATGCAATATCTTGCTATCGACAGGAGCTTGCTGAATGAAACAGAAAAAGGCAAACGACATTAAATGACCTCTTCACAAAAAACAAATTATGTCAAATGAGGAACCTTCCTCATGACAAACATAGCTTCTTACTCGAACTTTTGATTTTCATAAATGTTTTAGAAACAAAAATCGATATTAGCAATAAATAAATCTATAATTAATGTGATAAAAAAGTGTTTAACAATAAATGTTACAAAATTTAACAAAAAAAAAAACTAACAAATTTTCTTATTCTCGGTTCTGTTTCACTTAAGCCTATTTCGCGCTGTTTCGTTTGACGCAGGAACTTATTGGAACGTATCTCTCGCGTTAAGCGGGGTCTTACTGTAGGATGTAGTTTATTCGTTTGCTTATCGATCACTGATATGTACATACTATGGATAGTTAACGCCATTCACACCACTCCCACCTATTTCCATTTAAGGTTTATAGTGTGTTGCATTTTGATTCGCAAAATAGTAAGACAAGGATGAACGAAAGAATCTGACGTTTAAAATTACGAACAATTGAGGTACAAAATAATTTCTGTAAGACGTACAAACGGTAGGAACTCATAATATATATTTCATGTAAATTCAGAAAGGAAGATATATAATATTATATTCTCTATTTTCAGATATCACTACAATTTTCGGATTAAACATTTTTTTAAATACAAGTATATGCTGAAACGTCATATAATGTGAGGTTATGATGTTGATATACTACAGACAATTCATATTAAAAATGTTTTTCTGTAGATTATAGTATGTAAATGAAACTATGGTATGAATGTGACAATCTGTCCATGCGAGAATTTTCACATGACAAACATCAAAGTGCCCTCTTAAAATGTGTAATAATTTCGCCGTAATTAAAATATTAAAAACTAAAGAAGTTAAACTTCTTATGTGAGCTTATGAGAGTGAGGCTCATTATATTTTGTTTATATTTACCCAACGATCGTTTTGGGTTATTAACCCGTCATTAAGAGCAGAAATATTTGAACACTCCGTACTACTCGTCGTATATTTTTTTATCGGACATAAAATTCATTTATCAACTAGTTGTTGCTTGACAGTAGTTTCGCTTATCGAGTTTAGAAATGCGATGGCCATTTGTACTCGCAGATTGCCAAGAAAAAACAACAGCAATGAAGTTATGTCATTGTCATAACTCTGAATTTAAATATACATATAAAGTATTCACTTTAAGGTAGTTGTCGTGGTTAAGGTACACCGTCAGAAAATTCTTAATTTTTGTATACTTATTAAGGACATGATAATACAATTCCCCCGAAAATTTGAAGTCGATCGACCGTATATAATCCGAAATAAATTCAATTAAAAATTGGATAATTAACATTGATTGTATACGATCTCTGTAGTTCTGAACCAGTTTCTTATTTATAAAAAAAAGAACTAACTGTCAGAAACTTTCCAAAAACTGTCTTGCAATGCATTTGTTATGAGTTTAAAAAAATAAGAAAAAATGTTTGACAGTCTAATTATTTATAAATAACAGTTTAAAGTTCAACAATTTAGAGAAAAGTATACATGCATATGAATACTGTATATGGGTTACGTTTCCACGGGTAGAGTCTTGCGTACAAATTATGGATCACTTAGCTACAAGCTAGTATACTTTTGTGGCGCGTATAATATATAACTTTTTGACAATATTGTACCACGACAACTACCTTAATATTCAGAAATATCAAAGATCATGTTTAATTTAATTGCGCTATTGCTTCACTTTATTAATTAACACGATTCCTACGCTTACAATGATTAATACTCTTGAATCGTGTTTTTGTTAAAATCGCATTGAATCAATTTTAAACAAATACGTATTTATCAATTGAACAAATACGAAAACCTGAAAGGATTTTTTTGAAATGTTCTTTGTGAAAAAGTATAATACGCTAAACACAGAAGATCTGATTGCATTAATTGAAAGAGGTATGGAGAACGCTTTATGCAATTTAAAAGTTTAAAGTCATGTTGATTCGATTTCACGTTAATTATTCCTGTATTCAAATCGCTTCAACTTTCTAAATGACTAAAAGCATTTAAAGCAGTAAATTAAACTCCTTTAAGCTTTGTTTTCACTAAAGATTGTAAAATATGCTTTCGAGAAATTTCAAACTGTGGTCACAAAATTCATTTTATTACTGGTTTTATTAGCTGCGATTAAGCATTAACCTTCATAAAATTTGGTGGGTTGCTTAATAAACAAATATTTTTGCCCTAAAACGTGATTTTCGTCAATATATCTTTTACAGCACGTCAGTAGATTTCGAATTACGGGAAGGCAAATTAACATTTTGAAGTTTTTTCTTTACAAACTTATTTTAAAAATACTGACAAATTTAGCTTGCATAATATTTTTTTTGTAATTTAATTTTTTCTGTACAAAAATGTGTGTAAAACTTGCGCTAATTTTCTTGTTTTTACCTGATTTTTAATCGTTTATTTAGATCAAACAAACTAAGAACTTGGCCAAAATTCATATGGGAAGAATGGTACATATTTTTAGTTTATTTTAAAGTGCATTAACATCAAAGATTGAATAAAATTTGTCACAGAAATTAGAGATTTCCGAAACGTAAGCACACCTAACTGCTAACTGCTCTTACGATAGAGTTACGGGACTGAAAAAGGGGGCATATTGAACAGCTGGTAAACAGTCACCTTAAGCTAATAGGTGTGTTTGGTATCGTGCTTCGTGTAAACGCCTCTTTAGGTCACACGTGCGTGTGTGTTGTATTAATTGCACGACTTGAAACGAAACGCACACAATGTTGTCTTTCACCGCCAAGCGCCACCGTTTACAAGGTTACCATGGTAACGGTCGTTTGCCAAACACACGGTCGACGCGCGACAATCACTTGCGGTTTTGATCACTTCCCAAGCGCACTTGATTTCACAACATTTAATGTACAAAGGTGACAGTTAGTGACAGTTAGTTATCGACGACAATGCTGCCTCTGCCTTTTATTTTTTTAAACCAGCGCCAGCTAGGGTATTTTAGGTACATCACCAATTCATATTAATTATCTACATTTTATTTTTTCAATAAAAAATTCAAAATATGAAGGGCTATTTCAGCGTTTCCCAAACTTTTTTGCCCGCGGCCCAGGACGAGGTTTTAAAATTATTCGCAACTCACCTTAAAAAGAAACATTTATTTACAGAACAAATATTATTTTTTATAGAAGAAATCAAGTTATTTGTTCACTTAAATTTACAATTTTTTTCGCGACCCTGCAAATAGTTTCTACTACCCATACTTTGGAAAACGATGGGCTATTTGATTCTATAAATTTTTTTATTGTCCTAAAATGTTCATATCGTAGCATTAGCACACAGGAATTTTTATTTCGCTTTAATGTAATCGTTCTGTTGGATAAAATAGCACAAACTTTTAAATATCTAAGTTGGCGTGAAAACACGTGACGTCATTCTTGTAGTATACAAACAAGTGCATGAGAATCGACTAGGAGTTAATTGTTTTCAACGAAATTTGGTCCACGAACTCAATCGGGTGATTTTAAAGGTAATTTTTCGGGACTTAACTATGTTTTTGGGCCACAAAATACCGACATAATTCTCAGAATCGTTTCAAAATTGAACAGTAATCGATCCTAAAATTTTAATAAAGTCGGCCCAACAGAGCCGGGCTTATTTTATAAAAACACTTGCGGGTAGAGAATTATATTTACTGAAGGTTGTGTATAATTTTGTTGAAATGATGAATTATTGAAATTAAGAAAAAAGTATTATTTTAAGGGGTGTATTAAAGGGTTGTATTTTGTATTTTATCCAAGACCAAACATAAATTCACACTACCTGTATTAGCAAATATACTATATTGTTGGCAGGGTTCTGCACTGCGACCCGAGTTTTTTTGTCTTTGTAAATGTCATTAATTCTATTGAAATGAAGTACTTAAAGAAAAAAAAAAGAACTTTTAATTAGATTTTTTTTAAATTTGCGTTGTAAAATGTTGACGATTTAAGTGTGTTTACGATTTTCAAATTGATTCTTAATTAGCATTCAGCTAATTGAAATAGAAATTGACTTTTAATTTTCTCGACGTTCAAAGTTTTTCCAATAAAATTTCATTTGCATCAAGTAGTAGGTACATTCGTGCGACTGTACCAAGGAGATCATACAAGGAGTACGAACTCCATATATAACAGTCGCCACGGTTCTAAAAGGTTCTGAAGTTAGTCACAAACAGCGTCGCAAATGCATATTTTATAGAGCCGTCCTGGTTGTTTTGTGGGAAAGGAAGACTCCCACCACCGCCCAATTCCCGGATAGAACGTGCGCTCGTCGGTGATTGGTTATCGCTGGTTGTCTTGTCAATTGTCGCTTTCCTGCTATAAAGTACAGTCCAACACGCTATTGTTAAGTTGTTTTTTTGATTGTTAATTGATCAAGACGCCTAATACAGTTTTGCATAGACAAGCACGAAAAATAATTTTTTGAAGCACTTTAGGTAAGGAATTAGTCCTTTAGATTAAAGAAAAATTAAAAATAATAATATAGTGCGAGTTTGTAGTTTTTTAACCGACTGTACCTACGCAAGCCTCCATTTGCTTCAGAACCTTTTAGAACCGTGGCGCGTATTATATATCATTTGACAGTTCACTTTTGAACAAACGTCACTTTGAACACTAGGTTATAAAAAATAAACAACTGCCCATCAAACAGTGATTTAGTATGGAATTAGTATTGCTCGACTAGTTTTGTTTTAATTTATCGCACTAGTGCGTAATGGGTCTTTTTGCATTATAGAGGATACAGCAAAAAGAGTAAAAGTATACGTCTTTGAAGAAAAACCACGGTTTGTAAAAAAAATTGCTTTTGAATTATATTATTTTCCACACAGTGGCTTTTCTTGGTATTGAAATTTTCCCGGTGAACTTAAAATTGTTTATTGAAAAAGAAGAAATAAGAATACGTACTCCCTGATAAATCTGCAAGGACCGTATTAATATTTTTTTAAGAAAGAAGTATTACTTGGATTTTTAATTTATTAGTTAAAGTTACTGAGTACCAGCTGCTTAAGTGCGTGTGTGTCCCATTTCTATGAAAAATTTTCTCCAATCTTTGATGTTAATGTTTACGAAATAAACTAGAAATATTTACCATTTTTCCCATATAACATTTAGACAAGTTTTTACAGTTTATTTGGTCGAAATGAACGATTTAAAATCAAATAAAAAAATAGTAAAAAGTTCTGCACAAATTTTTGTACAGAAAAAATACAATTTGAAAAAAATGCTTAAGCAAGTCAAATTTTTCAGTACTTTTAACACAAGTTTGTTAAGAAAAAACTTCAAAATGTTAATTTGCCTTCCAGTAATTCGAAATCTCGTGATCTACTGTAAAGAAATACCAATTTTACTTTTGTAGACAATCTCTTTTTTTAGTTACAACTGCGAAGTCGCCATTAATTTTATCTTTGAAATGTCACGCATAAGCGTAAAATAAGAACATAAGAAAAAATGTATTTTGTATTTTTTTAAGAGGGGACATTATCATTTTTATTAAAAAGATGGTTGTTTTACAAGAATTAAAGCTTATCTGGGAAATTTATGAAACACGCAAAGAGAGGAAAATGATCTCCGGAAAATTGTAATGAAACGCACCAATTATATCAACAAAAGAATGTCGTTAACTCCATTTTATGACGGCACTGCTTGGAAAGGGGGTGGGGGGTACTTCAAGGAACTTGCCTGTCATCGGTGAAGCCTATTCAAGACTGTCTATATGTCAGATTTTTCAGGGTTGCATTTCGACAAAGAGTAATAAACGGGGGACCACATTTTATCTTATATACAGGATGTCCGAGAATTATCTTTACAACTTTGAAATTTAATAACTTTTGAAATAAAAAAGATATTCACATTCTGTGTTCAGCGGTTATTAATGCAACTCATAAAGTTCTTTTCTCTGGGGTTATTTGAAGGATATTGTTTATCGGAGAAAGGTTACTGACATTGCTGACTTAAAAAGCCGCATTACAGAGGCTTTTGCCACTGTCACAGTACGTTATGTTACAGCGTACCTGGCAAGAAATCGATTACCGACTGGATGTGCTTCGGGCCACACGTGGTGCACATGTAGACGTGCTAACCTAAACAGAACAAAACTTTATGAATTGCACTAATAACTGCAGAAAACAGAATGTTAATATCCTTTTTATTTCAAAAGTTATTAAATTTTAAAGTTGTGAAGATAATTCTCGGACAGCCTGTATTTAAACGAGCAATGCTTATTTATACTTCGCGTTCTCGGAAACGACTCTAACGATTTGGATAAAATTCATTGAAAAGGAGTATTGGGAGACAATCCTCAGGAGTACAAAAATTTATACAGTATAAGTTTTGTACTCCTGAGGACGGACTTATTGTCCGAAACGATCGTCGAGAAATAATTTAAAAATTATTTGTAGAATTTTCAAGTGTTTTTAATTACTTGTTATTATAAGTATTTTTCAAACTTTTGAGATGCACTAAAAATTTAAAAAAAAGTTAGTAACATGATACTCCGTTCGTAAAAATGCAGGTTTGACGACTTTGCCCAAAAAAAGAAGTGTGCCCCAAGAAGGCGCCAAGTTTTCATGTTTTATGTTATAAATAAATGACTTGTGTATTTAAACTTGCCAAGTGAAAACTCGGCGCCTTCTTATATTCACCCCGTTTTTCCGGCAAACTCACTTGGCCCCTTTTTCACATTTGTGTTTTTGTGGGAACAGATTTTTTGACAATGCTTTCTGCAACACAATATTAATTTATTAAAGAAAAACGCGTTTCGAAACAAATACGGACCTGCAGAACACAACACAACTGAACGATTATATTGTGCACAGTCGAGAGCTTTTCTTTATTTTCCTTGATGACAATTTTCCATTGAACTATTAGTAACTGGCTTCCACCTTTCATAAGAGGATATTTGATTTTGCTTTAATAAAAAAAACTGTTTATAAAATGTCCGTTTTGTGCTTGGAAGAAAACTTTTTATATATAGTCGCAAATACAATATATTTTTAATTTGAAAATATATTTAATTTTTCTAGTATTTCTTTAAGACTTCTTTATAAATAAGTATTAACGTCTAATTTGTATTGTCGTTTACACGTACGAATTATATAAAAAGACATGTGTCGCGGCACACACGGCCGAAGTGAAACTTTTTTAGTATTCATCTTTAAAGTTCAATTCCAAAATATGTAATAATAGAAATTAGTTTCACGGGTAATTGGAATAAAAAATCAATTTAAACACTTATTGATTGCAACGTTTCGTCTTTATTAAATTAAGACTTTTTCAAGCTCTGGAAAATTTTTTTTCCAGAGCTTGAAAAAGTCTTAATTTAATAAAGACGAAACGTTGCAATCAATAAGTGTTTAAATTGATTTTTTATTCCAATTACCCGTGAAACTAATTTCTTTTTTAGTATAATTGATTTTTCTAAATTTGGAAGTTGTTATATTTTACCATTCCAGCCACACAAGTGGAGAATGGTAGTAATTTAGATCAAAATTCACTTTTCAAAATTTTACAATATTTTTTCGTTTTAAGGCCACCCAAGTTCAAAAAACATAATTTTGGAAAAATTAGTCTGTTAGGCCGTTTGTCTGTGAGCACGATACAGGTCAAACGGCTGACCAAATTTTGGGAAGATATTTGACACGTCAATATGAAACGTCTTATTATTTTTGAGAAAAATCGGCGCAAGCGCAGACGACATATACACTATAACGTTATTTTTCCTGTTATTATTCTACTTATTTTGCCAAGAAAGTTTTGTTAAAAATATTTTTTCTAAACTTTTTAGTTTCGGAAATATTTTGAAGATCTATATTTTCGTGGTTAAGAGCCTAGATGACAATTATAATTTAGCTCTTATAAATGTTTGTGATAGCTCATTTAAAATGTCGAATTACTGTAATTGTAATAGTGAAAAGAGACATGAACATTATTATTATTAGTTTGACTAAGTCAAGAAATGTTTTATTAACACCTGAGGAAGTATAAATAATTACAAGAAACGTTACGCAAAATAAAAACTTCGTTTTGACTGGGAATTCCTGATCGTTCATCTTCTAAATTACTATTATAATTTTGAAGATCTGTTCAAAAGAAATTATAATTAACAAAATAAAATTACTTGCAATACTGTTCAATAATTTTATTTATATAAAAGACGTTTCAACCAACAGGTTTGGTCCTTTTCAATTTTCTAGCAGTTATTTAAATTATTTATCGCACAATCCAAAAGCACAAAAAATTGGAGTAATTTATGGTTTAGTAGACAAAGCAATTAAAAGAAAATTGAAAAGGACCAAAACTGTTGGTTGAAACATCTTTTTATAAATAAAAATATTGAACAGTATTGCAAGTAATTTTATTTTGTTAACATATCTATTACTGTTGGTAGAGTCAATATTACAAATTATAATTAAGTTAGCTGACAAGCATGCTTTGGTTAATTATTATTATATGAAAAATGGCTGATTCGACTTTGCATTTGGCCTAAACTCCGCCCGTCTGTCAAATTCCAATTGCCATAAGACTGAAACGTGTTGTCAATTGACAAAAAATTGACCACCTCTCTAAACGCGGTTCAGTGAGCACGATCAATTACAACATTATTTAATGCAGTTAAATACGTCATGGAAACGGAGCATAAATAACTGACAGGTTTAGGTACACTCACAGTTGATTGGTTATTAGATTTGTTTGCAGTTATGCAGCAATCACTTCAACTGTTAATAATTGTGCTGTCTTAAACAGGCCGTTCTAAAAAATAACCCGTCTGCGGCGACGCCAAACACAATGCGGCTGCGCTCTACTGAACCCATTTTAATAATTTTGGTGCCGAAAGATTCGCCCCAATGGCACAAGCAACACAGTTCTCTATGTTTTTTTTTAAGGTAGTACCCTCGCCAAACCCGTTTTCTAAGGATTTGTTTGATATTTAGTCAGAATAATGTTTATGTAATTCTGGATCGATTCAGAGATTAAATTCCAAAGTTCGAGTTTTTGAGACTCTTATGCATTACGGTATACGGGCTATCGAAAAATTTACCTACAAATATTTTTGTATCTCAGAAACTTTTCTTAGGATCTTTTTAAAAAACTAAATTAATGTTAACTAACAAATAAACAATTTTTTTAAAATAGTCTCATTAACAGTTACAACACAGTTTCAGAGATATTTAATAAATAATAATGGAAAATTTACCGGATTTCAGCAGAGGAAAGGTTATACGATAAATATCATCAATATTTTTAAACGTCCGCAAAACGAACCGTATCGTATACTCACTCCCTAAGGTACGTACTGATTTTATTCAGTAAATAATCCAGGAAAATATGTCAAAATCCGAAATATTAATGTAACAAACTTCATGTGTCGTGTCTGCGTTTTTAGGAGTGGTTGTGAGACTCTAGAGAAATAAAAATAGCGAGCTATACAAATCTCAACCAGTGTTCGTCATTTGTCATACAGCTACAAGTAGCATTCATCTGTTTTGTTCCTGTTAAATATAAAAAAATGATTGTCAAATAAATTGATTTGACAATGACTTTAGTTTGTGATAATATAATTACAGTTTTCATGCATGCAAGAGCAGTCTAATGTCGTATTCAAACTTCCTGTCATGTACAATATTAGATTGTATTCACACAAAAACAAATGCTTGATCTACACAGAAAAAGTTTGTTTTTCAAGTCAAATTTTGATTAAAATACGTAGAAAAATGGCGTTTCGAAGTAAAAATTATGCAAAAAGCGATGTTTAATACACGTATACACAGTTTAGAAAAAATATCATTTCAATCGATCAATTATTTTTCGAAGAGAATCGAATTAAAATTCTACAATGCTTTTCTTAAATGGAGAAATATGTCTGTTTACAATCTAAGGTCATTGTCAAATCAAATTATCTGACAATCTTTTCTGCAACCCAGCATTATTGTACAATTAAGTGGGTAAATTTTTTGACAATGTTTTCTGAAACCGAGCATAAGTTTACGAAGTCACACTTTAAAGCCAACCATTTGCAATTAACAATCACTAAAGTAATGAAACTGGAGCAAATCGTCCGCCATTTTGTTTCCTCGTGGAAATTAATAAGGTTTTGTATCCTTGACGTCAAAATTGAATAGTGTAGCGCCGATAACTGGAACCAAACAAAACACCACATCCGGAACAGTGTTTTGTCTAGCTCGGATCCAATCAGCTCTAACGTTCTGCAAACGGAGCCTTTAAAGCTAGAACAAAACAAATGCATGTATATGTCGCACAGTGTTTTGTTGCGTCGAACCAATCAGAGTACGTTAAAATCGGAATCTAATTTTCGACACACTGATTACGTAGATATTGTAACTGCTCATGTTGTTGCTTATATGGCGTTTACATGATTTCTCTATTACAAGACTCTATTTTCCAGGTTCTAAACCAAGAACTGGTAAAAAAGTCAATTTAATCTTGAATTTAATAGAAAAAAATCTGAAAAACGGTTGACCCTGCATGCCATCCCTGGAACTTCCCGCTGTTTCCGATCTATTGAAATGTGGCTTACCCCTACGGTGTTTGTTATAAGTTATTTTAAAAAATTCCAGTCAATTGGGCAACAGGGCCATTCCAACTTCATAAATATTGAGATTTGAAATATAATAAATAAAATAAAATTTCTATTACCTACCGCGCGCAGTGACGCGGGTAACGGCTAGTAACAAATATGATATTTGGTATTTGTTTCCATGGTTACATAATATGATTTAACGTAAAAATTAATCAAAGCATGCTTGTCAGCTACCTAACTAATTTCTTTTTGACAGATCTTCGAACAAAAGACCACCTGATTTTTTTTTATTTTCAAAATATTTCCGAAATTATGAAAGTTAGGAAAAAAGAATTTCTTCGAAACTTTCTTGGAAAAATGTATAGAATATTAAACCGTTATAAATCAATCAAATTTTTTCTCCGACGATAGCTCTCGAACGAATGAACCAATTTTGATGCGGTTTGTGACGTTGTTTCATGAGGAATAGAGCTGATTAAATTTTGGAGTTAATCGGTACAGTAGTTTCGAAGATATTGCAAAATATTTAAAAAAAACTGTTTTCCAAAAAGTTTTATTTTTGACATTTCTCAAAATCTACGTGGCCGAATCAGTTCAAATTTTCAGAAAATCTAACTTCAGCAAGACCCTTTCAGATGCCGCACTCCATATTTCGATCGGCCACTCGTTCAAAAGTTATGGGAGGTTTACATAAACCCACATCCACACACGGACATACGGACATCATTGTGGAAATGTTCAGAATAGCTTCCTAGGATCTCAATTTGTCGAGATGTGACGAAAACTGAAATTTCGAAAATCGAGGTGAAACCAATAACTTCCCAATTTTTGAAAATTTTCAATTTTCGTATAGCGGGAAGTTAAAAAAACTAAGACTATGTACCAATATCTCTTACTTTAAAAATTCAGTTCCCGCCATTACAGTTTATAAACAACAGCCGTTGCCACGCAATCAATTGACAGGTCCGCCGAATGACGTGATTTGAACACTACTATCTAACGGAAGGAGGCAACTTCTGTTATCTACTAACCTTGATCTGGCCTAGCGTTAAGATCTTCTATTAAGCGCGGTTTTATTTAAATATTTATAACACGTGTCTATATTTTGTATCGTCATGTAATGATGTAACATACTGTCAATAGGGAATGTCGATTTACATAATAATTACAAGCGTCCCAGAAGGAGTCCAACAGCCAGCCGAGAGAGATCCGAGGTGGCACGGACGAGGGTCTCTCTCTCTCTCTCTCTCTCTTTGTGTGTGTGTGTGGTTTTTGTTCGTCGACTGTGCGTTAATTTACTAATAATTTTAAACAAAGCACGCGCGTCAAAACCACATTACATAAATTAAAATGTGGTTATTCAACAACGCGAAATACAAAAAGTGGAATATTCTACATTAATTATTGAATAGAGAAAAGTAATTATCATGGTGACCACGTTTTCATTTTTTTTTTTTAATTTGCAAACATTCAGTCGTTATAATAAAGTCACTATATTTGAAAAATCGGCCATTTTGAGGTGGATGATTTAATTAAAATAAATCAGTTTTTGCACTCATAAAATAGGTGCCGTTGTAAAATGACCATTTGCAGTACAACAAAAATAATACTATTTTACCAATTTGTTGTCATTTAGATCCAATTGAACAAAAGAGACGGCATAGTAGGCGTGAACAGTCCACATATAATTTCAATATGGCCGACCTGGACTGTCAAATGCATAGTCCATGAAGTGTTTTAATTCAGGTAGAAATTTTATACAATAGTATATATAGGTAAGATGTATAGGTAAATTAGTGTTTACCTGTCCTATCAGGGTACGTCAGGTACTGCGCATACAGGAAGATTTAAAAAAATGTGTCAAAAAAAATGTTTGATTAAAAAGCCAACAAGCACTATTCTAAAGTTAAGTTGATTTTAAATAAATAAATGAGGCAGACACTTTTGGAGGGGTTAACATTAAACCAAAATACTCCAAAGTTGAATTTTCAAAAATGACAAATAAGTGATTGATTCACGCTGTAATGTTTATAGCAACTTCATTAGACATATTTAAAAATATTTGCACAAAGCCAGAAACTTTTTCCGGGGTTTAAGACTGTTTTTGGGAACTTATTTATGGGTACTGAAGCACGATTTAAAACACTTTCCCAAAAATAGTCTTAAACCCCGGGAAAAGTGTCTGGCTTTTTGCAAATATTTTCAAATATGTCTAATGAAGTTGCCATAAAAATTTCAGCGTGAATCATTCACTTATTTTCTCATTTTTGAAAATTCAACTTTGAGATATCTTGGGTTATTGTTAACCCCTCCAAAAGAGTGGCTTTTGAATCAAACATTTTTTTAGCACATTTTTTTAAACCGTTCCTGTATGCGCAGTACCTGGAGTACCCAGGTAGGCCAGGTAAACAGTAATTTACCTATACATCTTATCTATATATACTATTGTATAAAATTTCTACCTTAATCAAATACTTCATGAAACGGATGTCATTAGCTCTTCGACTAATATAAACACTAGTCGCTACTGGCTATTAGAAGTATTTTGAATTTATGTTCGGTTTCTGAGACGACCATCAACGCTAAATCTACTATTTTAAAGTACCTATCTTGACTGAAAAAGTTTGCATACCGCTGCTGCAATAAAACAAGTGAAATTAATTGCGTAGCTGTATCCGTATATAATTTGTTGACGTTATAAATTCGCAAACAGCTGCCATTTTGAGACACTCTGCTTTAGATCTTTAACATGAAACGACGACGCTCTCGGCTAGAGTTGGGTGTATTTGAACATGACGCCGGTTGACGCCTCTGACATAACGTCGACGTCTAACACGACGTCTACGTGTATGCGATGACACCGCTTAACATACACCGAACGAAAGGTCATTAGATACGCAGGTTACCTCGTTAATGAACTGTAGCCAGCTGAAGGCCGTTCAATATTTTTATCAATCCACGCAATATCAAATGATAGGTCCGCTGGATGACGTCATCCTTCTACTATTCTCCAACGGGACGAGGTACTTTCTGTAATTTACAGACCTTGGGTAGCGGCCAAGGTAATTAGATACACAGGTTACCTTGTTAATGAAGCTGGGAGACCGTTCAACATTTTTATCAATCCACGCAATATCAATTGACAGGTCCGCTGGATGACGTCTTCCCTCGCAACTATCGATGGAACGAGGTCACATCTGTATCTAATAACCTTGCATCGGACACAAGACGATTGAACGGGTTACAGCTATACTTAAATTCGTCGAAAATTGGATGAGTGATACTGAGTATTATGACGTAACGTAAAATTCAATATGGCGGACGCTGGACGTACTACTGCCAACGCGTAAAAATTAAGCGTTTTTCGTTTCGAAGTTCTTTTGGGATATTCAATGATAAAAAAAGGATTATCAAAGAAAGAAAGATGCGAAATTGAATATTAGACATTTTAAATGGAAATTCATGTACTTTGGTATTTAATTATACTGTCTCAGAGAAACAGAGAGACGGATAGAGAGAGAGAGAGAGAGAGATCATTTCAGAGTCTGTTAGACTCTCTGAATACGATTCAATGGACAGCATACTAGGGACATAATATTATGTCGGTATTCATCGTATGTGTAATATTTGTACAATTTACAAACCGTTTACATGGTGTCCGATTAAACAAAGTATATTTTAAGCAATTTTCACTGGGTGGCACTACAGCTAAGTTAGAGGTGCACGTCGTGCGTGAAATTTCGCGTGACAGGCCGTGAGTGTGTGAAATCTCGTGACGTGCTGTAAAGAAATATTGACGAATACCTATCATGTTTTTGACCAGTGCCGGATTAGCCACTTAGCAAGAGTAGCAAATGCTACGGGCCCCGCGCTCCAACGCCTGTCTGACCGTAATAAAAAAATATTAATTTAGATAGGAGCGTAAAATATCTTGCATGCCTAAAACGCGAAGCGCTTAGGCTATGCCTCACTTCCACTTGAAAATCTAAAACTCGATTTCGTCACGTTAAATCGTAAAAATAAGTAGGTATTTTACGAACTTTTTTACGTTAATGTTCTAATGTTTAATTATAATCGATATATTTAGACTAGCATCTATACCACATTTCTACCCTTCAAGCGGCCAGATTTTTATTTTTTATATACGTATATATTTATTTTGCGAGTTTACGTAGCCGAGATTGTACTTTTTTAGTCGATTTTAATATAATATCGATTATAAGTGTTTTGAGAAAACAGGCGAACTATTTAAATTTTATTAACTCAGTCACGATCCAATCCACTTTGTTGAATATAGAGCATGATTTGCTTGAAGAAGTCGATATTGAAAATGTTTTCTCTAAATTTGCCCATATTAAATTCAGAAAAGTTTATTTTTAACAGTTTTGTTTTATTTAATACCCTAAACTTGAGAATCTAAAGCAAACCAAGGGCCCCTTGACAGAATTTGCTACAGGCCCCGCGCTGGCTTAATCCAGCACTGTTTTTGACCAAATTTTAAGGGCAAAAATATGTTTTTTGAAATTTTTCAGTTAACAAGCCAAATTTTGTTGAAGCTTAATCACAGCTAATAAAAACAGTAAAAAAATGGATTTTGCGACTATAGTGCGAAATTTCCCGCCGACAGCATATTTTACAATCCTTAAAAAATACATTGCACAATAAGGGTCGAATATATTCACATCAAAACTGTGATTTGTGTCGCTGACATAACGTATCAGATTTTTTTTGTAAATTATATTTTCTTATCGGAGTTTTCACTCGGAAAATGAAAACACAGAAGCGAGATGTCAAAACGCACGCCAGTTTTCAACGAAGCGGTTAATTTATTTATCACAAAGATTTGTTCTCAATGTCACTACCAATTATTGTTCTTTTACATATTGTTTCGTTCGACACGCAAAAAACACATTTTAAAGGTTATATTTTATGTAACAATTAAAGCATAGAAATTATATCATCAAAACAGAAAAAATCAATTATATAGAAGATTTTTTCCGTTTATTTCTTGTCGCGAAAGATAGAAGAGGAACGATGAATCCCAATATAATTACCATAACCAGAAAATGTTAAGCAACATATTTTCAAGTTAATCGAAAAAGTTTTTTTTTCTATATGGCTAGAAACTTAAGATTACAGAAAAAAAAACTCACCAAAGGTTCATTACAGGCTGCTATCTGTAACAACAGATACAGTTTCTGTTAATTTGTATTCCAGTATTTTCATAAAAAAATTGTAAAGGTGTTTTAGAACATTCCGAATTCAATTCAGATTTTATTTTTTCCTGAAACCAGTTCAGGAGACCGTACTGACTACTGACTACTGACTATGAAAACAGGCGGTAACCTAGTCTAATATTATTTAAAACAATAAGAAAACAAAGTTTTTTTGCTTTTGTATTTTTTCATCGACTTCCAACGAGAAACTTTTTTTCGTAATTTTGATATTTTTAATTTTATAAATTTTTGAAAACTGAAAATAGTCAACATAATGTACGAAAATGTTTGTGATTGGACAATATTTATAGTCCTTTCAAAAAACATTAGTATTCTTAAATGTGCAATTTTGAATTGATTTGTTTAAAAGATGTAACATGCATTTTTATCAATCAATAATAATAACAGCATCATAAAGGAACGTGTAAAAATAGTAATACATACCAATTTCTGCTGATTGGTGAAACTCAGGCCCAGCAGCTAATTCCTTGATTCAGTCTACATCGGTATAAGGCCCTGCATTCCTGGAACTCGTTTTAAACGCGCTGCACTGCACTACACTGCATTGCACTGCACTACACTGCACTGCACTCCACTGCACGGCACTGCTATTTTTTTGATTTAGACACTGCACTCAAGTCTTGTATTATTATATCAATTTATTTTTAATATACCGGATTGAAAGTCGCGAATTCTTATTTAAGTATTATTTTTAGCACCCTTCAATCTGGATGTCCATGCCGTTGTCCGGTAGATCCGAACAGGAAATGAGTTGTGAAACGCAGTAGTTCAAAGATAGATAGGAAATAGATGATTTGATAATAATCGATAGCATTGATGAAAATAAAATCATTGCCAATAACTGTCCAGAGGCAGATGGAAAACGAACGTCTCAGTGAGTGGTATATTTTGCTTCTCGCGCATTTGTATCATATATAATTTTGTTTTAAAAGGAAACATATTTTTTCTATTCAATGTAACAGTGAATTATTTTATTATAAATATAATCAGTGAAGAAGAGATATATTTGTATTTTTTTTGTACGGCCTAACATCTGGGCCAAATACATAGAAGATTGTTACATCCGTCGCAAGAGAAAGGTCCTTCCATTTACCGATTTAAATTTTAATTTAAACACTTACTCGCGCGATCGCGGAGCCGGGGATAAACCACTTCGGCTAGATTAAAAACGAAGGCACTCCCGGCATTTTCTGAAGCGCGAGAGCCAGTAACCGACGCCACGTACTCCGGCTCAAAAAGCGAAATACTCGATGTGACGAAGAACGGTTGCACTGGAGGCAATTTGGTTTTAAGTGATGTCAAACAGCAATTTTATTTCGAATTTCATTGGTATGAATTTATATCGTTGTAAATATATCCAAGTAGAAGCAGTTTATAATTGTGATCGCAATACGCCGACTTCAAGCTTCTCGAAACACCGTGTTCCAGCCACGCAGGTCTCAAGGCAGTACGACCCTCCAGGGCACCCAAACTCGTTCAAATATTCCAACAGAACTCTATTCATCAACGTTCCTAGAAACATTTTTGTAGATCATTTCACTGTAACCATATTTTACTTAACCTCACGGCCGTTAATCGTAGTCCTGATCGTAGTACCACTCGATAGTTCCAACGACGCCTGAAACACAAAGCAAAAAAAAACCATTAAAATGTGAGCCACAACAATTCAAAAGCGACACTGCAAGAAACGAAGTGTCATGGGGGCCAAACTCACATATCTTTCCTCAAAATGTCGCGTTTTCAGTTTTAAGGCGCTGAAAATTCGCCCTCACCCTTTTTTACTTCTAAGGGATTTGCTGGGAGATCTGCTATCTGCAATAGACGTTACCTAGGATTTGTAGGGTATGTCTATAATAGACAACAATAAATTCACTCTAGGGTCTATACCAGCCTTCCCGCCTCCTTTTTCAACATTTCAGCATTTTTCGTCCAGTAGATTAGAAGAAAATACGCTGTGATAGACACGAGACTAATCCTGTAAGGGTTTCGTTTTTTCATCGGATGTACAGAACCCTAAGAAGCATACATCACTCAAATTTAGTAAAATGAAATGTATTTAAAAAAATGTGGATTTTTCGACTGGATATGCATTGTTCTGTTCCACTCAATTATTAAATTGATGCATATTTTCCCAGTACCGTATCAAAGCGAAACAGAATGATTGCCAGAGAAGAAAAATAGATAAATGCATCTGTTTATAGCGGCCGTGCATACCATGGAGATTATATAAAGGAGCACGACTCGCATGGGAGAAATTGACAGATTCTGTCCACTAAATCGTGAACATGTTTTCCTATTACTGACGTGAATATATGTGAAGTAAGCAAGTATTAGACAAGTAATCTGTCAAACTTTTCATTGAAATTCTCGTGCACACTGATACGAAAGTACGTAATTTCGACAGGGCCGGTCCTAGGGCCACAAGTTCGGAGGGGGCGCGGCATTTTCCAGAAAGCGTTTTTCAAGAATCGCAATACTTTTTCGAGATTGCCGACAGCTTGTGCAATCTCCATGGCGAACTTCTATATTTGCCCAGGGCGGCAAAATCACTTGGACCGCCCCTGACTTTCGATCGGATATAAAGAAAAATAATATACATCACACTGCCAGAAAATTGAAATCCCTGCACTTCCGGGGTAACCGTGTAATATCTTATTTACAAATTAAATAATCAGTTTGATCAGACCAAAAAATTTTCAATGTTGATTAAACTTTCATAATGTTACAACGTTTCATCGGCCATCCCGACTTCATCAGGTAATCATGAAATTATATCAACATATTCTTAATAAGTACATTATATTTGATGAAATGAAGACACTTGATTCGTGTATAATTTTTAAACTTCAGGTAGTATTGATAATTTCTTGATTACTTTAATTTACATTATATTTGATGAAATGAAGACACTTGATTCGTGTATAATTTTTAAACTTCAGGTAGTATTGATAATTTCTTGATTACTTTAATTTAATGTATAATTTAGACAATTAATTAAAACGACGATACAAATTAATAAAATAAAAAATTATAAAAGTAACATAAAATAATATAAAATAATACCACTATGGATGAATCTTATTTACATTAATTTTGATATTTTAATTGAACTTTGACTCACAATCCGTAAATTAAAATTATTCTGTGTGAAAATTATACTGTTGTAATTAATTGGTGTCTCATTTGTCTCATGTGACGCGGACCGTTTCGATCATAGACATTCATGGTTTCGATTAAATACACTAGTGAGCTGTTATTTTAAAAAGCTTTTTGTACACGTGGAGTTCGGACTCCTTGTTTAGTCTCCATTGTGCATATGTTCGAACGGCGGTTGAATAACCGTTCCGAAGAGACGGGCGCTTCGCCCCGAATAGCACAGACAAAACCCCGCACAATTCTGACGCTCTACTAACACGAATCGCGAAGTAATAGGGTTGAGAAAATTGGGGCCGTTCCGCCGAATTGAAATTCACGGATCTGATATAGAGTGATTGTAGACGCTCGACAAGTAACGTCATTAGTGCCTATATTCTTACAAGGTTATTAGATACAGCGGCTACCTCGTTTAGTTGGATAGTAGTGGGAGGATAACGTCATCCAGTGGACTGTCAATTGATATTCCGTGATTGCTAAAAAAATATTGAACGCTCTTCCAGCTGACGTCATTCATTATCGAGGTGACCTTTGTATCTAATTATCTTGGACTGTAACTATAATAGCTATCTATTTGTCAGTGTTATTAAATACAGAGGTGACCTCGTTCCGTTGGATAGTAGTGGGGGGATAACGTCATCCAGTGGACTGTCAATTGATATTGGGTGAATGATAAAAATATTGAACGGTCTACTAACTGACGTTATTCATTATGGCTGTCGAAACGCTCTGAATTTAAGCCACACTACGAGACTAAAAAATGCTGTTGCAAGGGTGCCGCTGTCACTTGATTATTCTAAATTTTGGAAATATTTTAAAGATTTAAAAAACTTTTCAGAAAAAGGAAGAACCACTTTAGGTTTGCGATGGAACAATTTTGTACGAATAAGGTCGTAGTGTGACATCGAAAACGTGTTTTTTGGCACAATTAATGCCAACTTTTTTCTAGTAAATCGTACATAAATTACAAAAGTAGTCCATTAGAGGCCTAGATTTGTCCTTTATCATCCTTATAGAGAAAGAACTTTTGCAAAATGTTGACGAATAAGTCTACAATTAGCTATCAGCCGAAGCCTTGTTTTTGGCTTAAATTCAGAACGTTCCAACAGCCTTAACGAGCTGAGCTGCGATTCTAATGACATTGGCTAAGAAAGAGACACACGTATGCCGTGTTTATCGCCTTCTCTTTCCTGTCGGTTTGTATGCGCAGTCGTGCATTAGCATTCCATGTCTACAGCTCAATGTTTTAAACGCTTTCAACTGTGTCATGTAAACAGATTCATATATTATAATGAAAACAATAATCGAGCACTTACGCACAGAGAGAGTCGGGGGCTCGCTCCATCCCCTCGACGGCGGCGTCGTCATGTGATGTATAGCGTCCCGACGGCGCCTCTTTATGAAAGTGCACTCTAGCATGTGACACGCAGCTGTTTGCAAAGCCTCGGCTAGCTCTCGATCGTACGACGGGTCGCTTTCGCCTCGAGACGTGCTGAAAAAAGAAAGAAAATACTGTCAAACTGAGATTTTGACATTTGAATTGTTGTCGAAGAATAATTTCCGTACTGAAAGAGTTGATCAACATTTTATATACGAGTTTAATAGTCACATGAGCCAGAAAAGTAATGATTATCATCAAAAGTTGAGCACAATAGATACCGAGCGGGGTAGAGTAGTGGTTAGAGCCCTAGACCCGCATTCTGGTGATACCAGGCTTGAATCCCGGCGGGGGCAGGTACGGCTAGGACTCTTTCCTACTGCCTCTCGACGAGAAACGGTAATTCCTGTACCGGCCATCTTGTAGAGGCTTTCCATAGTTTTCCTCAATTAATTCCAGATAAATATCGAGATGCAGGGGCGTAGCTACCGCCGTATCAATTATACGGGGCCCCCGGGCCACGGGGGCCCCCAACGTGCGTAAGCAAAAATTAATAAAAACTTCCCAATTTTTTTTTTATTTCAGAAATGACAAAAGTCACAAAAAGCAATTTCTTTTTTTCCCGCGTAAAGCGTGCGTTCAAAAGTTGGCAACACCCTACATCGGTTATCGCGGGCTGCGGGATTTCCCCGTTTAAGTCATTTACTACAACGGGGGAAGGGCCCCCAAACTAATTTTTATACGGGGCCCCGCCAAGGCACGCTACGCTTCTGTCGAGACGGTTCCTCATTCGAGCAATGGAGTTATCAGTTACTTTACGGTGCCATATCTCAACCTTCAATCTTTCTCGTAGTAAAGCAAACTCCAACAGTAAAGTAAACACTAAACTCACAATCTTAGGTAACACTAAGCCCGAACCTTCACAGTAGTGACCGTTTTTGGGTGAATCAAAGATGAAATTTACTGACCAAGCCTAAGTCAACAGTTTTCAGTTTTGAAAGCAATGCGAATATGAAAACAGTAAAAATTTATTCTTTTTATTAATTAATTATATTTTTGCGTGCGAACACTTCAATCATAAACTCCGCAGGTAGATACAAAGTTTTTGTTTTATACAGCTTATAGCGCAAACAGTTTAATTAAAATAGTTATAAAGATTTTAATCAGGAAACGTGTTCCAGTTTAAGTATATGAAGTTCAAAGCATTTATTAATCTAGAAATTTATACAATTTATTCTTTTATATTCTTTTTAAAAAGAAAAGTCCGTTCCGCAAATGTTTAGCGTAATAAACTGTTTCAAATATTATTATGAATACTTAATAACATAAATCAAACTTACGTAGCTCGAACAAGTAAATTAACTTTTCCTGTGGATCTGGACAAATCAATTCTCCCCTAAAACATATCTTAGAACTTCTTTAAGATAGAAATTGGTTGGTGTTAAGTCATAGACAAAGTTATGCACTCTCACTACGGCACGTAATGCTAATGATAACCTATAACCGTTATAGCGTTTTCGAGCTGAAATTTTCAGAGAATTATTTTTTCAATGTAAAGAACCATTTTAAAGGTTAGCATGTGACAATTTTCAACTTTTGTCAAAATAAGGGCCAGTCTATTATACTAGCCCTTATTTGTATAAGCCATTTTTTTTTCTAATTTTTTGAGTTGTTACCCCCTGAAATGTTTCTATATAATGAAAAAATCATTAGCTTAAAATTTCAGCTCAATTCATACAGTTTAACCCGTGCCGAAAACGCAGAGAACTTTGAAAATACGTTACGTAGAAAGCAAATTCCGAAACTAATTAACTTTGTGCTTAGGGTATAAAAAATTAACTTTTCCTATGGATCTGGACAAATCAATTCTCCTCTTAAACACATATATATTGAAACAGATTTGCAGTGGCGATCCGTAACATATGGTTCTGATTTTATATGAAAAATGAAACTTTCAGAAAAGATAGTACAAGTAGTGACTTCAATCACTTACGTAAGCAACCCTGCGAGAACACGATCCGACATTATTTTACGTTTTTTTACAATGGAATGAAATACTGTACATTATTTACTAATATTATTATGAATAGAAATTCTTATGTACTCTAGATGGCACGCAATTTATTGTGTCCATTGAAATGTCATTTGCATTCGTTTTATTTTTACGTAAATGTTTAAAACCAGAAACACGGAAAATTTCATTCGTTTTAATCTATATAAAGCCAGTCTTTTACTAAGTCATTATAATATACAGCAGACGCTGATGACCTCAGATGTTGAGCATCTATAATCTACCATCTCTCTCACACTCTCTATGATATACAAAATGGTCTATAAAAAAAAACATCATTCTACTAAGTTGGAATTTATGACTGGTCTAAATAATTATTTCATATTAGTAAATTTTAACATACGCTTATAGCTAACGTACCTGCTCAATTCATTTAGTATAATAAGTGGAAAGATTCGGGTTTAAATCCCGACGGTGACGTGTTGGAATAATACTTTTTTCGAATATAGTGCTACAACAATGAATGTTTCTTAACAATTATAGCAGACAATAGCTATTATACTAAATAAATAATTATTATATGAATTATATGAAATTTGAAGTGCCGAAATATTTTTATCATAATCTGTTAATTTTTTTTTTTTAAATTTTACTTGTTTCTGTAAAAAATTAAAGAAAGATATTTCATAAAAAATTAACTATTATGAACTACGGGGTGTTGGAATGTTTTTTCTTCTAAAGGGGGTCTAGAAAAGGTTGGGAGCCTCTGTTAATAACCCAAGTTGTTTTGGTCTCAAAACAGAAAAAAATATTCAACTATTCTTGTTTTTTTCGAAAAAAAGAGGGTGAAAACCATAGCGCGGCGTATCGCTACCATTTGTTTGTCCAGACAAACACAAGCCCGGAAATTAAAATTTTCCGCTCATGCATCTTTTGTTACTGCCTCAGACACTTAAAGTTAATTAATTTGAACATGTTTTTTTCAATTAAAAAACTTGAGGCGTTAAGAAATTCAGGTCGCGTTTGAAATAATTTTATTTCCTTTGCCTAACAATTCCTGTTTCTAGGAAACGTTTTTCAATTAATTTTTTACCTTTCATATAAAAATGCATTCGTATTTAAAACATTTAATTCACAAAAGAAAAGTTACAAGAATTCGCAATTTTCCCAGCAGCGCATTTAACGAACAGAACATAAGAAGCAAAGCTATTTTAGAAATCTATATTCATACACAAAGATGTAAAGTGTATTCAATCAGAAATCAATGAATCGATTTGAAATTATCTTTTATTGTTTAGAAGCCCACACTTTTCCGAGTACCTACAGCATATTTATGTATTTTTTTCAAAATCATCAATAGTCAGGATTATATAGACCTGGTGCCAACTCATATTTCCACTTTATTATTAGTGTATTTGCCATATGGCAACATACACTATTGGCGTCGGTCGGATGGCGGGACCTAGGTGTCGGACCAAAATTTCTCGACGTTTCATAACCTCCTAAACACTTTGGCACCATTTTTAAAAATGTTTATATATATATTTATATATATAGGTATATATGTGTGCGGGCTATAACTTTCGAAGAAGTTAATTTATTTTAACGAAATTTGGCACACATGCTGGAATCCATCACCGCACGAAGCCTATTTAAAATGGGCCCAATCGGGCCATTTTAAGGGTAGTTTTTAGGGGTTGAAAAATGTTTTTGGGGCCCAAAATACCGAAAAAATTCTCCGAATCGTTTCAAAATTGAAATTTAACCCTCTGGTAGTAATTAAAAAGTGTCCCTAAAATTTTAATAAAATCGGCCCGACAGGACCGGATTTACAAATTTTATGAAAACACTAATTTGCAGATAGTGACTTATTTATTGAAGGGTGTATTTAATTCGGTGTAGACGTTAGATTGATAATAATATTACAATTAAGAAAAAAATGTTATTTTAAGGGGTGTATTAAGGGGTTAAATTTTTTATTTTGCCCAAAAACAAACTTAATTTCACATAATAAAAGTATAAAAACCACACGGCCCTATACAAGCAAATACACTATATTGTCGGCAGGGTTTTGGCACTGCGACCTGGGTTTTTATTTTTTTAAGACGACTGATGCGAATTATGCTCTCGGTAAATTTCGAACTGTGGTCGCAAAATTCATTTTATTACTATTTTTATTGGCTGTGAATAATCAATAAGCTTCACAAAATTTGGCTTGCTGATGTTTAAAAAATTCAAAAAACACTATTTCGAATTACAGGAAGGTACATTTTGATGTTAAATATACTGACAAATTTGACTTGCTCAATAGTTTTTTAATCAAATTAAATTTTTTCTCTACAGAAATTTGTGTAAAATTTATGTTAAATTTCTCTTTTTATCTGAATTTTAAATCACTTATTAAGATCAAATAAATTGTAAAAACTTGGCAAAAAGTCATATGGAAAGAATAGTACATATTTCTAGTTTATTTTGAAGCATTAACATCAAAGATAAATAAGATTTTTCATTGAAATTAGAGATTTCCGAATCGTGATTAAGTATATTTTACATGGGTACATAAATCCAATCGCTCCTAAAGGATGAAAAACGGAGGCAGCTGGTAAACAACCACCTTAAGGCTGTCGGAACACTCTGAATTTAAGCCACACTACGAGGCTAAAAAATGTTGTTGCAAGGGTGCCGCTATCAGTTGATTACTCTAAATTTTGGAAATATTTTGAAGATTTAAAAAACTTTTGTGATGGAACAATTTTGTGAAATCAGTACGAATAAGGTCGTAGTGTAACATTGAAAACGTGTGTTTTTTGGCACACTTAATGCCAACTTTTTTCTAGTAAATCGTACATAAATTACAAAAGTAGTCAATTAGAGATCTAGATTTGTGCTTCATCTTCCTTATAGAGAAAAAATTTGTGCAAAATGTTGACGAATAAGTCTACAATCAGCTATCAGCCGCAGCCTTATTTTTCAGAGCGTTTCAACAGTCTTAGTGTCTTTGCCATTATCGGCAATCGCGACTTCAATGTGGACATACCCTTAAAAAGGTACTTCGCTGACTAATAATAAGGCGGAAATAGGTGAATAAAAAAGTCGACCCTTAGTGCAGTATCACTAATGTGCCAAGCCATTAATGGGGGCAACACTTGAGGCTCGACTCGGGATCCGCATTCCTTCAAATAAGAGCTGACTGAACAGTTTTGCTTTCAGAACTGAAATCTAGCGGACAATCTGTTCGTACGCATTTTTTTTAACGAAACGAAAGTGAGCGTCCATACTGGGTGTCTAGGAATAGCATCAATTATATAGTCTATAATAAAAATTTAAGGAGTGAGTCATCCACCTATATTTCACAATGTAAGCAGCATAGTTTTTATGCATGAGATGGACTGATTTATCATTGAAAGGAAGTTTGGATGAGGAACAATCAAAAGGAAAAAGCTTTACCGATGTTTCGCTTGTGGCCAACGTTTCGAAATATTTTATGTCATCATCAGGGCCTATGCAAGTCAATTTACCAATCATTGAGTTGCCTAAGGCCCTGAAGATGAAATAGCATATTTCGAAACGTTGGCCACAAGTGAAACATCGGGAAAGCTTTTTTCGTTTGATTATTCCTCATCCAGACTTCTTTCCAACGATTACATTATTGGAACCAAACAAATACTAACGGATTGATTTATATTGTTTCATTGTTGTGCCGCTCCATTAAGCGACCAGTACTATAATGATGACTAAGTTCTGAAAATTAATTTTGTTACATGTTGCATAAAAAATATCAGGAGAGTGTTAACACGCTTCGATTGACATTCTAACAAAAACGAATTACGGATCAATATTGCTCTTTTTCCATTGTGTCGAAAAATACAAAACACGAATGATACAACTGGCTGTCAAAAATAGCCTAACCTATGAATTCATCTACAACTCAGCACGAGGTCGTTTAAAAGCCTGCAGTACACGATGGTAAAGTCAATTTCACTCGTCAACGCCACCTGTCGTCAAACACAGGTACTTACTGATCAGCCCTCGTATATCTCTTTCTCGATTCAACAACTACAATTTGATTGAGCTTTGCAGTTTCTCAACCGTGATACGCAAATAGCTGCAAGTATGCTTAGAAATGTATTTGTTCGCATATATGTATAGGATATAATTAAAATAATAATAATGTCACGCGGATAATGAATTTAATTATAACATTGCAATTAAGTAACAATTGTCACTGCATTAAAATTAATTAACATACTACGATTACGTACACCATCTCTGCACCCACCTATATGGAATACAGCCAGGATCGGCTCTAGAATTTGTATTTAAAAAATGAACCACTTAAAGAAAAAATATAAGTAAATATCCTTTTAAAAACCAGCTTCTATTAAAATCAAGAAAATATCAAATTAATAAAATCATTTTATCATTTTTAACCCCGACGCAAAAACAGGGGCTGTCCTGTGTGTCATGTCGGTGGCATCATAGCTCTTAAACGAGTGAACCGATTTGGATGCGATTTTTTTAAATTTGAAAGCAGGTTTTCTAGCGATGGTTCTTAGACATAATTTATCAAAATCGGTTCAGCCGTTCCAAGGTCAGCAACTCTTTTTTTTGCTGCGGTAGGGATCTTAGACACATAACGGGTATTTTGTTTGTAACTAAGTTTAAAAAGTTTAAAATAAAAATTAAATTAAAAAAATCGGTTCTGCCGTTTCAAGGTCATCAGATCTTTTTTTAAATATTAAAGTTAAAGGACCAGGCCCAGAAATTTTATATTTTAACTTTTTATACGTGCTTTGTGTCGGGGATTTTTAAAATTTAATTAATTTTAATAAAACCTTGTTTTTAAACATTTTTTTAACTTACATTTTATTATTTCATCAATAATAGACAAGTACCTATGCAAAATTTCAAAGTAATAGATCAAGTAGAAGTGGCTCAAAATCGACTTGCAAGATTTTACCCAAACTGACTGAATACATCAGGTCATTAATATCAGATTATTGTACTGTCATCGTTACTACATAAGTATGCAAAATTTCAAAGTAATTAATCAAGTGGAAGTGGTTCAAAATCGACGTGCAAGATTTTACCCAAACTGACTGACTGGCTGACAAATATGTGAAGTTGAATTAAATCTTGTAATAAATGAAATCACGTTAAAAGGACTAACTCGCTTTCTATGAAGGCTCAGAATTGTTCGGAGACAATAATATTTCTGTAGGAATTAACTCCGTGCCAACAAGCCCTCGAGTAATTCCCAAGTACCGAGAAACCGGCCCTGAATCTAGCCTATATCAATATCAAGTCCTGGCGTTGCTTGTTCCACGTGAAAAATACCTGGAAGCTATTTTCGCATATGTGTTTGTTTTTGTTCTGTTTTAACCGCAAAATATTAATTATCTTTAGAATGTATGAAATATTTTTTTTTATAAATAACTTTAAAAAATCACCGCGGTAATTCAAAACAAATATATTATTGCTACGAAATCGGTATACCTTCTTTTGATGTATACTTGATAATAGATTGTATATCTAGAGCGTAGTGAAGAATATTATGGATGAGTTGTGGTATTGTTAAACGATCCAAGCGAGTTAAACAATCACGCGAGTCAAAATATCCCTCCAAAAGTGTCTGCCTCATTTATTTATTTAAAATCAACTTAACTTTCGAATAGTATTTGTTGGCTTTTGAATCAAACACTTTTTTGGTACATATTTTTTTTAAACCTTTCCTGTGTGCGCAGTACCTGGCGTACCCAGGTAGACCAGGTAAACACTCATTTACCTATACATCTTACCTATATATACTATTGTATAAAATTTCTATCTGAATCAAACATTTCATGAAACGGGTGTCATCAGCTCTTGGCTATATTGTCATTTTCTTACGGAACATGGATATAAAACATTAGCAGAGCGTAGTTAATTTATTACGTTTTGAGAGTTGAATAATCTGCAGAATCGGGCACTATCTCGGCCCCAATTTTTGGATCTCTTCGATTTTCATAAATGACATCAAAGTAAAAATGGTTTGTAATAATATTCTAAAGAGTTTTTTTTTTTTTCATGAATAATACATATTGTTTTAAGGTAGGTACTATGTTTTAACATCTCACTATGTTAATTTGATTAAAAAACACATTAAAAAGATGAATTCAGTTTTTTGTTTTTATAACAAATACTTGTATGTAGGCACTACATAGTCTTCCGGCTAATAAAAATCTAAAAAAAAATATTTAAATTTTCCTCGAAATCATTATTTAACATTAAATAATTAATTACACGTTTTATTATTCCTCTACCTGTAATTTTAACATAATTGGACTTCAAATTTTGATTTAATTTATTTCATTAAATTTTATTTAAATGTTTGTTAATGCTTATAATATTATGAACCATTTAAAACTGAATAATGTATATATCAGATCCTTTTGATGTTAATAATTTATAAATATTTTAGAAATAATAAATATTGTGAAATAATAATTTGTCTTTTAATTTCATTGATCCTAGTTCCTCTAAAATATTTATAAATCATTTAAAACTGTTTACCAGGTGTCTGGATAAAGCATATTATTATTATAATGGAACTGCCAAAAATGTTGATAATACACTAAAAATGCAGCAACTATTTTACAGGGGGTGATAAAAAAATACCATATATTATGCATATCTAGTGCGCAATGATTTTCTGATACTTAAGTATGCTATGCTCGTTTTCCCATAATTTCATTACTCGTACGTAACAAACCATATTACGCAACAAGATGCACAATTTCAAAATACGTAATTTTGCAGAATATACTGTGATGGAATCATGAAATCAGTATCCACTGCGAACCAATCCTTTTTTTACATCAAGGCTAGTAGGTTGCAGAGGTTGCCTTGCTCCATCTGACGTCACCTAAGCCGATGGTTCATATTTTTATCAACCTTTAATAACAATATCAAAAATGTCATTCATATTTAGCTATAGGACTATGTAAATCTCTTACCTTAAAAATTCAATTTATTGCAAAAATAATATCATTATTCTGCCTTTTGCTTTCTTCGACATATTTTGTTAAATACCGCCAAGTTTATAAACAACAGCCGTTTCTACGTAATCAATTGACAGGTCCGCCGGATGACGTCAGCTCCCCGCTACTATCCAACAGAACGAGGCAACCTATGTAATCTAGTAACGTTCTATTGAACTAACTCGTTTTTTTTTTAATTTACACTAACTTTACTGTCGGACACGAGAAACACTTGCAGTTGATGATACAATAACCGGAGCGGTGCAGTTGCTCGACTTCCGGGAATATAACCGGATGTCCTGCACTAAACTTAATACCGGGATAATGCTGCTATCCCGTCGGTAATTGTGACGCCTGACAAAGTAATGCTTGCTCATTTCGAGCATACCACGAAAATTTCACTAACAATAATGTTTCAGTTTCAGATGACAGACTACGATTCTGAAATACCATAGAGTGATTCATCATTATAGTACGGTTCGCTTAATGAAGCGGCGAAACAATGAAACATTGTAAATGACACACGTCTCATGCATGAAAAGCGTTGTTTTAACTTCCCGCTATTGAAACTTTTCTAAAAACGGGAAGTTACTGGTTTCGGTCCGATTTTCGAAAATTAAGTTTTTATCGGATCTCGACGTTTGGACTACTTTTTTAATGGACAACAAATTTTTGTCGTACGATATCTTTAGAGAGAATTAACCGATTCAGATTGGGTTTGCGGCATTCGAAAGGGTTTATTGAGACTTAGAGTTGATTTTAGAGACAATCGGTTTAATTTAAGGGTGGTTCTTAGAGGCTGAAAAATGTTTTTGGGTCCAAAAATACAAATCTCAAAATAGTTTCAATATTGATATCTTATCCTTTATTAAAGACAGGGCAGGACCGGACTTTTATGAAATCACTAGTTTGCAGATACTGAGAATTTTTTTTAACTCGGTGCAAATATTGCATGACAATAATATGGCAATTAGGAAAAACATTATTAGAAACGTCGCCCGTAAATAAATAAACTGACTCTAAAAACAACCGCATTATTTCTAAGTATCAAGTGGAAGTGAAAAATGATTAAAAACATTATTATTTTATAGGATGTGTTAATGGGTTAAATGTTTGTCTAAAAACAATTTTAAGTAAAAAAAACCTGGGTCGCAGTGCCAAAACCCTGCCGACAATATAGTGTATTTGCTAATACAGGTATTGTGGCGTTATTACATGAACTTAAGTTTGCTTTTGGACCCCTTAATACACCCCTTACAGTAATAATTTTATTAGTTGAAATATTGTTATCAATCCAACATCTGCACCAAATTAAATACGACCTTCAGTAAGTAAATTCGTATACGCAAACTAGTGTTTTCATAAAATTTGTAAGTCCGATCCTGTCGGGCCGATTTGCTTATAATTTCAGGAGCACTTTATAATTGCTACTAAAGGGTTAAATTTCAATTTTGAAACGATTCTGAGAATTTTTTCGGTATTTTTGGGCCGAAAAACTTTTTTCAACCCTTAAAAACTACCCTTAAAATGACCCGATTGGGCCCATTTTAAATAGGCTTCGTGCGGTGATTGATTCCAACATGTACGCCAAATTTCGTTAAAATGACTTAATTCCTTCGAAAGTTATTGCCCGCACATATAAATATATATATATATATATATATATATATATATATATATATATATATATATATATATATATATATATATATGTATATATATATATATATATACACGTATATAAATATATATATAAACATTTTTAAAAATGGTGCCAAAGTGTTTAGGAGGTTATGAAACGTCGAGAAATTTTGGTCCGACCCCTAGGTCCCGCCATCCGACCAACGCCAATAGTGTATGTTGCCATATGGCAAATACACTAATAAAAAAGCCATAATGTCTATATTAGCAAATACACTATAGAGTATAGATTGTCGGCAGGGTTTGATTCTGTGATACAAGTTTTTTTTTAAACCTTCTTTAATATATAATACAATAGTACCAATTTGTTGTAATGTTTTTAACACTTAGCGGGAAGTTTTAGGGTTGCCCACAGGTCAACCGGTTGCCACATTTTTTTCCGTTACTGTTCCATGAATTTAATTTGAACAAAGTGAGTGTATTTATCATTCAAAAGGAAAAAAAGGCACTTTAATAAAAGCAAATTAATTATTTAAAAATGCAAATAGATGGAACTGAGAACGAAGCAAATTAATTATTCAAAAATGTAAACATTAATACAAGAAGAAAGTTATAGAAAAAGACAAATGATTAATTCAATCTGAGATGACTGTCGCATTTTTTGTAGTTATGACAGTCGTTTGAGAAGATTGAACAACATTTGAAATACTGCATACTTTATTATCTGTTAGCCAAAGTAATTGAAAATAACTAGCGTCGGCGTCATCAGATATTGCGTAAGTCAACAAGTTAAAGACGTCGGAACGCTTTGAATTTAAGCCACACTACGAGGCTAAAAAATGCTGTTATTTTATCAGTATTTTTTACATACGTTTGTAAATAAAAAACTTCAAAGTGTGAATTTGCCTTCCCGTAAATCGAAATCTCGTGACCTACTGTAAAGAAATATTGACGAATATCACGTTTTTTATTCAAATTTCAGGGCAAAGATATACTTTTTAAATTTTTAAACAGCAAGCCAAATTTTGTGAAACTTCATGCTCTGTAACAGCTAATAAATCTAAGGACTTAGGATTTTTGTTTAGGGTTTCCTGTAAACTATGAGACTCTATATTTCCTATTTTTTCAAACATTTAGGCTCAATAATTTTCCTATATTTTTAAACTATGCATCAGACACTACTATGAGGAAAAATCAACCCTTGAACAAGATTCCCTAAAATTTTAGTGCGATGACCGAATTCCGTTCTTTTTTCGAGGGCGCCGCAATTTTTCGTGACGTCACGAGCGTCGCAATCACATTAACGTTGTTGTAATTCACTGTGATGGGGTATCGTTTGAGTTTATATAGGTTGCGTTACAGCGGATATGACGTCACTGGACCCGCTGCACTGAGTGTCGGTTGAGTGCTTTCATCAATAGATGGCGTCGTCGTCACTTGTCACGACCGCCCCCCCCCTCTTCACCCTTCCGTACACTCTACCACGACCCAGAATCTCCCGGTAAGGTTCACCCTCGTTATGTAATCAAGTTTACACTTCAATATCCGGTTATAAACAGATCGGTCCGTAAGTCCTTTAACTAATCAATTGGATTAATTAAAAAAGGTGAATGGACAGTATCTAATTTAGGCATAAACAGAATAACCACCGGTTTAGGGCCTCTCAATTCACAGAATTTAATTAACATTGACTTGATGTCCATACTAGGCTTCGACCCGCATAGCACGGTATAATATATAAGTCAATTCCGTTCAATTCAGCACAAAAACATCATTACAATGCGTTTAAGTAACGTCCGTTTCACAAGCTTATGCCACGTTACTCGCACTATTACTATTTTTAGTTTACCACTTTTCCGTTATTTTTTACATTTTTACATTTTATAAGTTAAAGTGTAAAAATGTCAAAAATAACGGAAAAATTAAGATAAGGCAGGCGACTTGGTAGGCAAATGAATTTTATATTATATTTTTGTCCTCGTTTGTCGTTAATAAAAAAAAAAACATTTTAATATCCAGCAATATAAAATTACCAGTTATTTATTCATTTTAACCGGAGAATTTACCGGTTAATTAACCGGCTATCTATGAAACAAACTAGCTGCTTTCGATTTCTGTTTCTCAGAACAACTAAAAACAAAACAGTATAGACTACAGACCAAAACAATAGAATCGAAAGAATTAATTAAATAATGTATTTATATTTATGTGGATAGCGCTTATCAAATTAAAATTTCGACCGGAATTAACAATCATGTGTAAAACTCTCTGCGCAGATAATAATTAATAGCCGCGGCTATTTAAAATAAACTACCGCTGTTATTTAGACGGATATTTAACCGATTAATTAATCGGTAATTTATTCTTTTACATCACTATCAATCAACGTTCGAAAAATTCGTATGTGCATCTCTCTCGCACGCGTACGCACCAGCGTTGCCAGACGTTCCGATTTTTAAATCAAAATTAAATGTCTCGCGCGGGTCAGGCTCAGTCCCGCTTTTCGGGGATAACTCGACCGTGCGTAAATAATTATTCTCTTATTGTAAGTTGCAATTTGTAACACTCACTCCTCAGACTATTGTTTGAAACGCCACATTTTTCTAATGAATGAAACTTTTTTGATTTTGATTTCTGTTTTTTTTTTTTATTTTTTTTTATTCAGAAGACGAATAAGACTCAACTATTTAACGATAGGGTAAATCTGATTTAAAATATCATATTTTTATCAAAATACCTTTTCTATGGCTATTTTTGCTATCTATTGTCGCGTAAACGTAATTTGAACTCAAATAAAAAGATAAATATTTAAAAACTTCTGATTATATACGTTTTTTTACTATGTCCCGCTTTCGATGAAAGAATCCCGCTTTTTTCACTCAAAAAGTTCCAAAATACCGACTTGGCAAAAAAAAAATCTGGCAACGCTGGTATTATTCGAGAAAATATCACAATGCAAGTATATACTGGAATTTGGAAAAAACACTATTTTGTCATCAGGGATTATTGGCCTAGTTTGAACTTTTTTTCATTATTATTCGTCCATCAGGCGTCGTCACAAACAAAAATCAACCGAAACTGTGAAATCGAAATCAAATCTACAGTAGATAAATTCTCAAATTGATGACAGTATAAAGTTTCCATTTGCTAAATTAAAGTGACAGGAAATCGGTTTTAAATCTATTTTTTTTAGCAAAAATGTGACACGGGTACGTTTTTCAATTTGCTTTAAGAGCGTCGCAAATAATAATAAGCTAAAACAATTCCGAATCGTCCATTTCGACCACTGATCTCTTTACTAAGTGGATTGGAGATCCCTACAGGCTTGTATAAGACGAAACTACATATTAGTTTGAAATGAAGACTCGCACAGTCTTCTGAAATGGTACTGAACTAGGGTGTTCCACGGGCAATTTCTTGTCACCCGCCGAACTTGTTAATAGGGATGTTGACTGTATTCAAATAAAAACATAATTTTAACGAAAAGTAGTAGTTTCTATGATAGAAATACTAAAAAACACTATATTTTTCCTTATTTTTAAGGAATTTAATTAATATTTAATAAATAAAACCTAATAAAATCACTCTCAAATCACGTGAAAACAGACACCAATCAGAGCGCATAACGTCATATGTTCAGCTGCTGTCAAAAAACTTCATTGTATGGTTAATATTTAGTGTGTAATTTATTATTATTTGTTTATAGGAAACGTCAAATTACATGTAACTATAGCAACGACTACGAAACAACTTTTCATCATCTCAGTTTACTAACGTTTATGAGCACAGAATACGCATCTATAGGATGGTAGCTCACGTGTAAACTTTTGAGCCTCCTTTGGTATGACCAGGTGACGTCACGCGACTAGTATTGGCGTTTTGGACCGAAATTTGAAACGGGATTTAAAATACATGATTTTTAAGGCTTAAGTTGTATTTAAATAAAAATAATAAATATTTGTGGCAATATTAGGTACTTATGCACTATTTAAAACACTTTCCCAAAAATAGTCAACATCCCTATTGATTGCGTGGTTTTAACCAAGAAATTACAAAAGACAGCATATACATATTATTTCCAATCAGTTTATTAAATATGAACGACATTGTTGATTCGTATTGTCATTATAGGTTGATAAAAATACGAACGGTCTGCCAGCTGACGTCATTCCCGCGCTTGGGCAGGTATTTCAAACCACAGTGTGACCCCAAAAATGTTGTCCACTGTACAGAAATCTACACAGAGCGATACAATAACGACCCCATTTATTAAGTCGACTATTTTTGTTGCGAAATTTGCAAAAAGTCGGATTGATCTTTAGACACTGAGAATAAAAATTCCAAAAATTTACAGTGTGAAAAAAATTTAAACTAAAAAATAGTCACACTGACCTTTTCGATTTCTTCCAGCGGTTTCGAAATTACGCCTCCGTGTAGTAGTAGATTGCCAACTTTCAGTTCCGCACAGCAGAAATACCGGATTCGGTTTAAAACTGAAAAGAAATTAACTCAATTAAATCTGAATCCGCAACCTAGTGTTTTAATAAAAATTTAAGTCCGGTTCTGTCAAGACGATTTTATTAAAACTTTAGAAGCACGTTTTAATCTTTGCTTCAATTTCAATTTTGAAACGATTCTGAGAATTTTTTCGGTATTTTTAGACTCAAAAACATTTTTCAATCCCTAAAACCCATTTTAAATAACTTTCGTGCGATGATGGATGCGGACCAAATTTAGTTTAAATCGATTAAGTCTGTAGAGAGTTATCGTGCAAAAACACTCACATATATAAACATTTATAAAAATGGTGCCCAAATGTTCAGGACGTTATGAAATATCGAGAAATTTTTGTACGACCCCTAGGTCCCGCCATCCGACCGACGCCAATAGTGTATGTATGGACCATGTGGTAATACACTAATAATAATACTAATAAAAGAATCTTTTTTTTAAGAAATAATCACATAAAAATTGGTATAACCAAATACAAAAAGTCTAAAAGGTATAATCATACTATTGCGCCATTTTTTTTTATTTTAACATTACATATTATGTTAAAGATACCATAGAGGTACTGTACAGTAGGTAGTATCACAAAATTCTTATAGAAATCACACTATAATGTGTCACTTAATTTTTAAATTCATAATTTATTATCAAATTTTTAAAATATATATCCAAAAAATTTTATTCTATTTATAAAAAGAAAAAAAATAACGTTTCGTACACTTTCAATCGCATAAATCGAACTTGTTCTAGCTTGCGCACGGATGTTTCACTTAATAAAAAACTGACGTAAGTATTGTGTATTTAAAACAGCGGTAAAGAATCTTTTATAAATATTATTTCACATTATTTTATTATACTTCGAATTACGTTACGCAAGAACTTTATTTGAACGCAATGACCTAAAATAGATTAGGTAATAGTAACTCTCTGTTCAAAATACAGAATGATTGAAATATTAATAAAAAATAATATATAGTATACATAAGTAGCGGTCCGATCCGGCTTCGCACGGGTAGCACTAATTATCTATAGCCATAAAAGATGAGAATCATTATCATAAAATTCTCAACGTGTATTAAAATTGCGCGAATCTATCGATTCTAAATGTGAATGTTCAAAAATCAAAAAAAATTGCAATTTTCAAAAAACAAAAAAATTTTTGTTTTTTTGATCGCTACAAAACTTCACAGGATCATCCGCTGGACTAATCTAAAGATTGCCTGAAAATTTCATCAAAATCGCCTTTTATATATGTACATTGTACACTGGACGAAATACAAAATATTGTATTTTGATTACAGAAATAAAATAATAAAACAAAACGAAATTTAATTGCAATTTTTAACCAAACACGGCGTTAACAATAATAAACTCCCAAATGTACATTTAAAGCATTGAATTGATGATGAATTACGTTTTAGTAACCACTGGGTCAACTACCTCATGCATAGGTACAAATAAATATTATTAAACTCCAAAATGTCTAATATTGATCTCAGATAATAGAAGTCATAAAAATACGCGAAAAAATAAATCCTACGCAGATATCACTGCAGTAAAAAACAACAAACCGTTCAATTGAATTTGTTTTGTTTTAAATCACTGTTTCACAAAAGTTTATAAGATAATTAATCTGATAATTATTGAAAACATAACTCACCAGCATAGTTGCATGAATCAACACAATATTAATTAGCAATATTAGTTCAACACAAACATAATACACTTAAATTATAACCATCAAACAGTGATTTCCATTCAACTGACAGCTGAATATCGGACGATAAAGGCTATCGGTAACATCCTATGCTGTAATTGCCGGTACGCCGTACTACCCAATAATTGCATATAGAATTGTCAAAAATGCATTTTTTATTTTCGCTCAAAAAACTATTTTTCGCATAACGCCGCGTTTTGAAAATATGAAATATGTGTCAATCAACATGTTTAACTACAAAATACAACTTTTTTATAATTTAAACAACGTATTTTAATAATTAATTTTGAAAAAACCGACGCGGTTGTCAAAACAACTGTAAATCACTTCGCTTCACTAAAGACTGTGTTCTTTTTGTTTCAGAATCGTGACAAGGAGTAATGACGATTTTTCTTGTGTTATCAAGTCTGGCACACCGCACAACGTAAGGTATAGAATTTGAAAATTACCAATAGCCCATAGATGGAATAAAAATACTGTTTTTTTAATAAAATTAAATAGATTTATTGACTTTTTTTCTTTTTTGTCCTTGGTAATTAATATAAAATTGATTTATATTTATATGTGTATTTTAACTTTTATATCTACTTGATCTAAACATTTAATAGGTGTGTATAATTAATTTTGATATTTTATATTTCAATTGTAAATTTATAAATTGTATTTTAAAAATTCAATTATAGTTATAAAGCTATGAAAAAGTTCCACGCAAGGAACGAAACGTCGCTATAATAACAAATAAGTGTTTACTTAAAAAGTCCTTTTTCCCGACAAATCAATTTTATAAATAGATTTATATTTATGGGAACAAATTAAAATCGATTATTTTTTTATTGAGTCAAATGATTAATGAAATTAAATAAATATCTACCTTATTTAATATTTCAGTTTTTTAAATGATTTAATTTTTATTTAGGGTTCCGTACCTCAAAAGGAAAAAAACGGAACCTTTATAAGATCATTCGTGTGTCTGTCCGTCACTGCCGAAACTACTGGATCGATTGAGTTGAAATTTGGTACACATATGTAAGTCGATGACTCAAAGACGGACGTGTAACGTAAATAAAAAAAATTTTTGAATTAGGAAATTAAAAAAAAAGTTTTTGCAAACTGTATACCGTGTGTCATATCAAATGAAAGGGCTTGTAGTAAATGTCTCAAACAATTTTTTTTTATAATTTTAAAATAAATAGTTTTAAAGTCAGTTAAGAAAATAGATGAACAAATTATTGAACATTCCTCCCTTATCTTTGAAACTACTGAGCCTTAAATTTTGAAAAAAATAGGTAATGTCGGGTCTCATGCATAGTTTACAGGAAAATCAAACCTAAACGAAAATATTAAGTCTTAAAGTACTCACGGAAAACGGAATAGTACGGAACATTATCTGAATAGAATTATAAATAATTATTCGCTTCCGATAGTATCATTTTTGACGCGAACCAGAACGTAGCCAATCTGCAGAATCATCAATCCAGTTATACTGAGATCAAAGGTTTCATTGCAACAGTCTTTGATCGTTTCTTCAAACATATCAAAGACATTTTACAGTAGAAGAAGCCTAAAAAAGCATTCAACCGCGTATTTTCTATCTTCTCACAGAAAATATCATTTCTGTACAGTAAAATATATTTCTTATGTTTGCATATTTTTTTGAGGATTTTCATCTTAAAATTTGAATGAATAAGTTTGCTCTGAACATTTAATACTTTGTATATTTCACATCGTTCGATGTTGATCATATAGATGTAGATGACGTTGACACGTGATTTTTATTTGCACAATTATTAGATCAACGCTCATAGAGGGCAGGGAAAGTAAGCCTTGAGACATTTTTCCCAACTGTCAATGAAAAATCAAGCCAAGGGTTCCAAATGACGTAAGTAATCGATTCAACCAATCACAGACATGACCACTTTTAACGTCTCTATAGTAACTCTACTAACCTTGACTCTACAGACGAGAATTTGACTAATTATGTAAGTTGTCTAAAAGCAATGCCACGGGAAAAACCTAGTAGCATTATAAATGGCTACATGTCAACAAAATAAAATTGACGGCAGTAAATCGATTTAAAATACTGACGGTAGTTTTTTTCGAGATCTGCAATTTCGGAAGCAATCTAAATCTCTATGATCTCAAATGGTTACTTTAAAACTTTCTGAAGACATTTTACACTTTTGAACTCGCACCAGCTGTTCATTTATTATGTAATAACATAAATTGTTTACCACATTATAGAGTGATGACAACTTTTTAATAAAGCTCGTTCAACACAAAAAAATAGTACCTGTAAATATTTTTAAGAACCACTTTTTAGGGCTCATAGTTCTTCGACAACATTATTAACTTTTAAAAAATATAATCTTTTTATGAATCAAAGTATAAATATAGGCAGTTACCGTGATGATAGAACACTGTTTTAATTCAGTTTGGAATAGCAGTGCTATTTGAGGGATATTTTTCTAACATTAAAATGGTTTTCGTTACCTCTACCATAGTCCGGGATTCAAAATAAATTGATAGACGTCATTAGTTAAAAAACCCGGGTCGCAGTGCCAAAACCCTGCCGACAATATAGTGTATTTGATAATACAGGCAGTGTGGCTTTATTATGCGAACTTAAGTTGGTTTTTCGGCAAAATAAAAAATTTGACTCCTTAATACACCCCTTTAAATTACATTTTTTTTAACTACATCATTATTGTCGATCAAACGTCTACACCAAAATTAAAAACACCTTTCAGGAAATAACTAGTGTTTTCAGAAAATTTTTAAATCCGGTCCTGTCGGGCCGATTTTATTGAAATTTTAGGAACACTTTTTATTTGCTATTAAAGGGTTAAATTTCAATTTTGAAACGATTCTGAGAATTTTTTAGGTATTTTTGGGCCCAAAAACTTTTTTCATCCCCTAAAAACCACCCTTAAAATGACCCGATTGGGCCCATTTTAAATAGGCTTCGTGCGGTGATGGATTCCAATATGTGTGCCAAATTTCGTTAAAATAAATTAACTCCTTCGAAAGTTATTGCCCGTACACATATATACCTATATATATATATATATATATATATAAATATATATATATATATATACATATATATATAAACATTTTTAAAAATGGTGCCAAAGTGTTTAGGAGGTTATGAAACGTCGAGAAATTTTGGTCCGACCCCTAGGTCCCGCCATCCGACCGACGCCAATAGTGTATGTTGCCATATGGCAAATACACTAATAACAACGTCAAAACTTAAATTGAGAATTAAAGTTACAACAAAGATAATTTATTGTAATAAGCAACTAAACTTTAACATAGTTAAGAACTATTTTCTCATAAAGTTCGCCATATACGCACCCAACCCATAGATGAAAGCGCTAACCAAACGCGCAGTTGTGCATCACACAAATTCGTACTTACATAATACATAGTTGAGAAGCAAGTTTTCAAATCGCATTTTGCTCTTAACAGTAATTTTTTGGCTTCTACTCAAAAAATTACATTTAAGGCTGTCGGAACGCTCAGAATTTAAGCCAAAAAAAAAAGATTATCTTCCAAAACCTCGCTGTCATCATCGTGGAAACGTGCACGAATCGATATTACAAATATACGAACCAAGGTTAGTAGAATAGAGGTTGCCTCGTTCCCTTGAATAGTAGTGAGGGGATGACGTCATAGGGCGGAACTGTCAAGTGATTGCGAGACAATGGCTGTTGTTTATACAAATGTCAAAGAAATCAAAAGATAGAATATTTGCCATAAGTTGTGAGTAATTTTAAATCGTTTTGCTGACAAAGACTATTCATCTGTATTTCAACATAAAAATACATGAAAGAAAAGCAAAAAGACAATAATAACATCCGAAACAGAACGAAAAATATGTATTTTTTTTTAAATTTTACAATGTCAACCAATTCTTGAGTATTATTAAAATTTTTGTTTTATTAAAACCTAAAGTTTGTAATAAAATTAAAAATATTTTAACATCTTTGTACTTCATTTGAACGATCCGTTAGTTGACGTCAGTTCTGCGCTTATGCTGACTAGGTCAAATGAAACAAGACAACCTCTGGTTTACTAACATTGTCACGAATTTCATACGACCTACAGAGGAATAACCGTTTCTCGGCTAGATGCAGCAAGAAAAAGTGCTAGCCACATCTGTCCCCGCCGAGATTCGAACGCAGTATATTGCAAATACCAGTCTAGTGATCTTACCACCACACTACATCGCTCGGTTTAATTATTAAAATGAAAAGACTTGTGTATGGCGGACTTTAAATGCAGATTTGATTACAGAGAGTTCTCGATTCGCGGGTGAACCCGCCTTTAGCTAGTAATTTTCACGTTCCTTGAGTCTCCGCTCTTTCACATTTCATCCTGTTTTCTGCCGTCATATTCCTTAAAATATTCATTTGTATGAAAAGAGAAGAAGAAGAAGAGCGAAACTGTTCTTACGTAATGGCTTTAATATTAATGTGCTTTGTTAAAATTCCGTTACAGTCGTCTTTTGTCGACGCACCACTTTATTATGTTTCTTTGCACCTAGAATAATGTAACAGACGGCAAGACTTGTTAGACGTGTTAATTAAACCTTTTTTTTTTAATTTTAATGTAAAGTGTCATATTAAGCACGAGCAGCTCGGTCTGGCTTCGTCCGGATTTGTAGATTGGGTATTATATTAGACTGTCGCGAACTTTTTGACGTGAATACGTCTTTAAATTTAATAATAATAATGCGTTTAACGTCCATTTCTCGACTTTATGTCATAACAGACGCCATTCGCACCATTACTATTTTTTCATTTACCGCTTTCCGTTATTTTCTACATTCTTCACTACCTCAACTTATGTAATAGCAATGGGCGAATGAAGGAATTATAGGAAATTAGGATAAGGTAGGTAATTTTTGAACTAGGAGTTTGATAGGTAATCGGCCATGGCCTCAAATAAGGAACCATCTCGATATTTATCTGGAATTAATTGAGGGAAACCATGGAAAACCTCAATCAAGATGGCCGGTACACGAATTACCATTTCTCGGCGAGAGGCAGTAGGAAAAAGTCCCAGCCACATCTGTCCCCGCCGGGATTCGAACCCGGTACCTCCCGAATGCTGGTCTAGTGCTGTCACCACTACTCTACACAGCTCGGTCTTTAAATTTGCTTCCATAGTGGGTGGCAATTAAAAAAAACGGTCAAGTGCGAGTCGAATTCGCGAGAAGAGGGTTCCGTACTATTCCGTTTTCCGTGAGTACTTTAAGAATTAAGATTTTCGTTTTAATTTTCCTGTAAACTATGGGTGAGACCCGACACTGCCTATTTTTTTCGAAATTTTAGGCGCAGTAGTTTCGTAGATAAGGGGGGGATGGTAAATTGTTCATCTATTTTCTTAAATAACTTTAAAACTATTTATTTTAAAATTATAAAAAAAAAATATTTGAAACCCTTACGACAAGCTCTTTCATTTGATATATCACACGGTACAGTTTGCCAAACTTTTTTTTTAATTTTCTAATTTTTTCCCCCTAAAATGACCCCCATATTCAAAATTCATTTATTTACGTTACACGTTCGTCTTTCGGTCACCGACTTACATATGTGTACCAAATTTCAACTCTATCGGTCCAGTAGTTCGGCGCAAATTGGCTGTTACAGTAGGACGGACAGACACACGAGTGATCCTATAAGGGTTTCGTTTTTTCCTTTTGGGGTACGAAACCCTAAAAATGTGCTGGGACATGAAAAAAAACTTATAAATTGTATTTATATACGGCTTACAGGAACTAAACCTCAATGTAGATAGAATTTAAAGAAAATGATTGGACTTGGAACAGACTTCCCTATTTTAACCTGGGCAGTGAACCTGCAGTTAAGGCTGTCGGAACGCTCTGAATTTAAGCCAAAAATAGAGCTTCGGCTGTCAACTGATTGTAGACTTATTCGTCAACATTCTGCAAAAATTCTTTCTCTATAAGGAAGATAAAGGACAAATCTAGGTCTCTAATGGACTACTTTTGTTATTTATGAACGATTTACTAGAAAAAAGTTGACATTAATTGTGCCAAAAAAACACACGTTTTCAATGTCACACTACGACCTTATTCGTACTTATTTCACAAAACTGTTCCATCACAAACGTAAAGTGACTCTTCCTCTTTCGGAAGAGTTTTTTAAATCTTCAAAATATTTCTCAAACTTAGAGTAATCAATTGACAGCGGCACCCTTGCAACAACATTTTTAGCCTCGTAGTGTGCACCAGCCAAAAATTGAAACGTGCGAATGATTTGAGCGAGACAGAACTAAAGAGGTCACGCCCACAATATGTCTTTTGCCTACCTCGCCCCTTACCGCTGGGTCTCAGCGCAAACAAAATTCAGAGCGTTCCGACAGCCTTAACTATGGGATTTTTATAATAGAGCGTCAAGTTTTGTTTTACTTTACCGCACTAGTACGCAATGGGTGTACTTGCATGTGAAGCAGCTATTTTATAGGGGCTAGTGCAAAAACTAATTTACCTGATACAATAGGTTTGCTACAATTACTGCATACAATGCTTATAGGTACACTAAAGACACGTGTTTCACTAATTCTGATGGTGTATTGTGTTCAAACAATTAGTTTCAACAAACAATGGTGACCAACAAAATAATACCCGGAACAATATACTGGAATACACCTGTAAGATAATTAGCGCCCCAAACGCTATGCAAACACGTTTCGTGTTTACATTAATTTTAGATATGTTTGGTATCATCCTCCAGTGTAAAAAGTGTTAATGCATTTGACACTATTATGTCTGTAATGGAAAAATGTAAGATACACAGGCCAGTGTACATTACACTTTAGTGTATTACAGCGTCGGATTAGAAGCGTAATCACTATACGTTCCGACTCTTGAGCAGGGAAACGTGGTCTACAGTAGATCACCTGACAGATAAAAACTAAAACAAATTTTGATAAATCCAAGGCCGGATCTAGATGGAGACTAATAGGGCTTAAGAATTATTAAACATTTTAAAACCTTTTTTAATGAGCACTCATCGTATAGTAAAAAATACTTACTATTAAGGCTGTCGGAATGCTCTGAATTTAAGCCAAAAATAGAGCTTCGGCTGTCAACTGATTGTTGACTTATTCGTAAACATAACTGCAAAAATTCTTTCTCTATAAGGAAGATAAAGGACAAATCTACGTCTCTAATGGACTACTTTTGTAATTTATGTACGATTTACTAGAAAAAAATTGGCATTAATTGTGCTAAAAAAACACACGTTTTCAATGTCACGCTATGACCTTATTCGTATTTATTTCACAAAACTGTTCCATCACAAACCTAAAGTGACTCTTCCTTTTTCGGAAAAGTTTTTTAAATCTTCGAAATATTTCCAAAAATTAGAGTAATCAATTGACAGCGGCACCCTTGCAAAAAAATTTTTTAGCCTCGTAGTTGGCACCAGCCAAAAATTGAAACATGCGGATGACTTGAGCGAGACAGAGCTAAAGAAGGTCACATCCACAAAATGTCTTTTGCCTACCTCGCCCCTTACCGCTGGGTCTCAGCACAAACAAAATTCAGAGCGTTCCGACAGCCTTAATGATTATCATTAACATGCAAGGTGAGTTTTGACAATTTTTTGGGTGTATTTTAACATATGTATTCTTGGGTGATCGTTCTTTGGATGAATTTTGATAATATTTTGGGTAAATTAATTAATTAATGACCGGAAATTATTCAGCAAAAAACTAAAAATCTACTTGCTCGAAAAATGCTTTTATGGCATTGCCGATTTTTTTTAACTGACCAATGTAATTATGTATGGGTCTTGACTGGCCATATGTGTAATTATACAGCTGTATGATGCAATAAATTATTATTATTATTATTATGTCACGAAAATCTTTGATCCGCCCTTGGATAAGCCCAACGTATGCTTTTCAGTGTAAATTTCACTGAGTTCTTTACATTACACCAAAGACACCTATTATTATTAAAGTGGCTCCGTCTAAATTCGAATCTTCTCAGACATCGCAAAAAGAAATCACATAAGCGATGAATATTTTCTTAAAAATATATCTTTTGATATTATTTCTCATCTTTTGATACAGAATAAAAATTGTACTTTAAATAGAAAATGTGTAAAAAGAGAAAACAGATATTAATGATAAATAAAACAGAGACAGTGAATCAAAATGCGTAGACAAAGAAAAGAAATCGACCTGTTGTGATGTGAAACAAGGAAGGATGAAACCAGATTTTCATAAAATATATAAATATGTAGATGATATAAGCCTCCACTTAGACATATTGTGCGTAATGTTTTTGTAAATAATATATTCGTTTTATGATTTCACAACGTGAAATTTTCAGAAACGAAATTACAAAGGTTTTTTTAATATACTTTACTCATTTAACTTCATTAGGTGGTTCAAGGTAAAATGTTGTCGTGTCTATTGAAATTATACACGGTGGACCAAATAAAAGAGCAATAAAGTAATCGTAGTGATGGGTTGCAGAAAGCATTGTCAGAAAATCTGATTTGACAATGACTTTAGATTGTGGCTACATATATTTCTCCATAAGAAAAGCATTATAGAATTTTAAATCAATCCTGCTCGAAAAATATTGAATCGATTGAAACGATATTTTTTTGAACAGTGTTTAATATTTTCTTTGTACAATTAACTTTGTACACATATTGATCAAAATTTAGCTTGAAAAGTGATCTTTTTCTGTATAGATCAATAATTTGTTTCTGTATGAGTATAATCTAATGTTCTACATGACAGAGAATTTGAATACGACGTTAGACTGCTCCTACATCTATAAAAACTGTAATATATGGTCACAATCTAAGATCAACAGTGATTGACTATGGAATGAGCGACCAGTTTTGTTTCACTTTACTGCACTCGTTCGTAATGAGTCACTTTACAAGCCTATATACAAACATTCAAATAAAAATTAATATTTTCTGAGAAATAATTGTGAGTTTGAAATATGTGAAGGGGTTTGAAAAAAGCGTGTCGCAATCGTTACTTGTAATATGGTTCCGTTATTACAAGCCCTCAGTTCCCAGGTTCTAATCCGAGAAATGGTAAAATTATCAATATTGGATTTTTAATTTGTTATCAAAAGATAATATAAATTTAAAATATGAACCAGTACTATCTACGCCTAAATAAACCTACTTCTTAGAAATATCTGAAATCACTGGAACTGATAAAATTCTTGAATAACATGTATTTTAAGTTTTCTTTACAAAATGTTTTCTTGCTAAAATATTGATGACAACATGTTGGTTCTATTTTTTCATAAAACAAATATTTTTAACACTTTATTTGTTTTTCTTATAGCTTTTGAATGCTTGACGATACGATTTTTTGTAGTGTACCTAAACTTTTTTTTAACTTTAGTAATATAATATTTTTCAAAACTTTCCTTTTAAAAAAAGTTTGTTTTTTGTAATGCGTTTCTAAATACCAAAACATGTCTACAAACATTGAGTTCTTTTAAGTTAAAATCGCTCTTGTGAATCTTAATATTTATGTAATCATTAAATTTCATGTCGTTTTCATAAAAGTTTTTTACAAAGAACTACTAGTGTTTATAAATCGATATGCAATCAGTACGCTGTTTGGCGAGACTTTAATCTATATTTTGTTGTGCTTAGGCCTCGACATCACACATGCCAAGGTTGACTCAATAGTCATTGGCAAATATATGCTTCAAATCTCGGCTTCCCCTACTCCAATGATTACAAGCTGGTCACACACTAGTTCAATATTCCTAGGCGAATATTTGTTTCTGGAACACTTAACCTCAATTATTTTGCAATGACACTATAATTATTAACACTTTTCAATAATCATTACAGCAAACCCTCAACCATGAAGGTTTTGGATTACAATTCATTACAAACTAACAAATACACGAAACGTGAAGTCAAATAAAACCGTTTAAAAATGCAAATAACACCTTGATTTTCTATTTCAAATACAAAATATCTATAATTGTGTTAGTATTCTCAAAATATGTTTTATTTATTTTTCACTTCATTGATTTTGTTAAAACATCATCGACGAATGTGTGGTCAGACTCATAGGAGCATTGTCAAACAGACGGCTAATTTGAATCAGGTTGGAAACTGGGGGGTATTGGTCGTTGTCTTATTGACCAGCCTTCCAATACCGGCCAGCCTCGAATATTTGACGATCATTGTTACTGGTGAAACTGCCACATAATTGTTATTGGACGATATTAGGCCAAATTTGCCACATGTGAAGTCTGCTGAAGCAAATCGACAAAAAACACGTCAAATAGAGAGGGCTTCTTGACATCGCTACCGTTAGATATCTATTAATTCAATGTATGGTAGATTTGTTGGTGTAACAATTGGTCCCACGTTGGGCGCCAAGTTTTAATCTATATTTTGTTACGCTAGAGAATTAGCAGTAGCAATTTTATTGAATCAAGTCGACAAAAAACAAACCGAGTAGAAAGTTTCTTGACATATGCTGCCCACTGTTAGATTTATAGACCATAATATTCCGCGACAACATGTCTCTTTAATAGCTAATCTAAACATCTGGGCGAGCCCGAGCCGGGCTGGCATTAAAATGTAAATTTAAAATGCACTGACTAAACATTATTCCAGGGTCCCGCTCGTAAATTTATAATTATCATAACCTTTAGAAATGTTCATTTGTTTTATAAGATTATATTATAATAACAATTAGACGGCAGTTCTGAAATTTTCATCGTTAAAATAAAACCTATTTAAAATATATAACATGTTAAACGGTAATGCGCTGAGTTTAGCGCTATTAAATTTGGCTTTAAAATTCACGTTACGTGAAAATGTCTCATTTGCGAAACATAAAGACCTCGTTTCACGATCACAAAATTGCTAGCAATGTTTGCAGATTTTTAGTGAACGTTGTGTTCTGCATCACGGTATGTCGTCTAAGAGCTGCTCATTAAAAAATTTTCTCTGTTACGGAAGTTACGCACGTAGCCAACGCATATGTTGTGGATGTTGTTTCTGATAACGTCAAAATAGTTCTTTCATAAAACAGCAAAGTAGGTTATACTAGCGACATCGGACGGAACTTCCTAAAAGCTATTAGTTTATACTTTTTTGCGCTTTAATCGTTTTAGACATGATCTGAATTAATAAAAACTGTTGGCAGTTAAATAACCTCAATATTTTTTTTAAATTATGGATTCAACAGTAGAAAACTCTTTAATAGTTAAAAAGTTACTTTATGGAGGCACTAAAAATGTTACTTTTGAAATTGGAACAAAGGTAAAAATGTATATAAATTATAAGACCATAGTCATAACTCAAGCATATTTACTATCGCCCTAGACATACTATTTCAATTTATCAATGCACATCTTTAACGAAATTGTGAATATCAATTATCGCGATCACGCCAAAGAAGTATAACTTCTGCCACGCGTACATAAGTGGGTACACGCAGGTCGAAGTCGAAGGTCGAAGCTTCACTATTTCATGCAAAAAACGTAACATATAACTTACAAGTCGGTCTTACGCGGATCAACAATAGTGTTTTCGTAAGCGAAAGTGGCGGCATTCTACGCGATTTTTGTAAACTATATCTGACAATGCACTTATTACAAACAGAATTGTGTGATACTCGAGCAGAAAGTTGACGTTTGCATTTCACCTAATTGTGATAAACTTCACAACTGATCGCAAATAATGCCAAGTTCTGTCCAAGTTGCACAATAAATTATTTCGAGAATAACACGAATTTGTGGCAGGGTTTTCGGTCCTTAGTCGTAATATTATTAATCGACGATTGTCGAGAAAACAGAAATCTGTACAACTGCAGATGAAATCTGTGCTATTGGTTTGGTTCAACGGTTTCTTGTTCAAAACTACCTCGTATTAAAACACATGACACGGAAAACTAGAATTATTACCAAATGTTATAGCTATTACGCAATGCCGGTAGCAGGGCCGTTATTCTATTGTTATTTGACAGTCTTCTGTTTATTGCATATACACGCACACTGTTTATCCCATTGAGCTGTAAATATGGAGTTGAACTACTGCGCATGCAAACCGACAGGAAAGAGAAGGCGATAAACACGGTATTCGTATGTCTCTTTCTGGCCATTCTTTTTATATGTTACTGAACAAAGACGGAATGGCTACCGCAAATACCGCTATCTCTTTCTGTCATTTTGATCGCGAAGCCCAAACTAGCACTACATAACTTTAGCTCACTGGCAGGGCCCTCTTTTTCACTGGGCACTCTGGGTACGTGTCCATGGCCTCGCGATCGATGGGGCCCCCTAGTTCCAGATCAGCATCCGATAAATATCGATATATTTTTTAATAATGTATTTGGTAATTATTGATTTGCTTAGTGATTACGCTCTTTTTTAAGAAAAAATCGTCGTAGTGTGACATTGAAAACGTGTGTTTGTTGGAACAATTAATGTCAACTTTTTTCTAGTAAATCATACATAAATTACAAAAGTAGTTCATTAAAGACCCAGATTTGTTCTTTATCTTCCTTATAGAGAAATAATTTTTGCAAAGAGTTGACGAATAAGTCTGCAATCAGGTATCAGTCAAAGCCCTATTTTTGGCTTAAATTCAGAGCGTTCCGACAGCCATATGTGATATATTTTTATATTTTTTCGAATATCAAAAATCTTTTACGGTTTTCATGCGTTTTGCAAAACGACAACTTTTTTTGGCACTGAACGCTTTTTAAATCATTTGATATTAACCAAACTTATACAAAAAGTCAGGCTGAATCGATTCAAGTATCCCTAACCCTGTATTTCGTTTAGTTTCCTAGGACTAACAAATTTTTGGGTTTTTTTTAAAAACGGAAAACGTGAGAAGGGAAATTTTTTGACAATGCTTTTTGCAACCGAGCATCAGAGTTCGTAGGTGAAAAAGTTTAGAAAACGCTGCTCTAAAGCAATTTGTCTCTTTGTTCAATTATCAAAAAGAAGAAGACATAATAATTTTAGAAATAAGAACAAGGAAATTGTTTCACTTATTATTAGCCTATATATGGAGCTCATAAAAATAATTATTTTCACAGTTGAAAGAACTGAAAATGCAATTGCGACATGCCATTTCAACTTATAATAAAAATTACTTAGGAAAACTAGCTACGTTTGTACGTCGTTATTTTCTCTTATTATTTTCCCTTTAGATGGAAAATGATTTTTAATGGACTTCAAACTTACAGAGCAAAATCTTTGGAGTAATACCGGGTGTTAATTTTATCAAAAATTAAGACTGAACTGCCAAACGAAAAACATTTTTCGCATAAAAGTTATAAAATTTCAAGAGGGAAAGTATTATTAGTGTATTTGCCATATGGCAACATACACTATTGGCATTGGTCGGATGGCGAGACCTAGGGGTCGGACCAAAATTTCTCGACGTTTCATAAGCTCCTAAACACTTTGGCACCATTTTTAAAAATGTTTATATATATATATATATATATATATAAATAAATTTCAATACGTAGGCCAAATTTCGTTAAAATCAATTAACTCTTCCGAAAGTTATTGCCCGTACACGCATATATATATATATATATATATATATATATATATATATATATATATATATATATATATATATATATATATGTATATACATATATATATATATATATGCGTGTACGGGCAATAACTTTCGGAAGAGTTAATTGATTTTAACGAAATTTGGCCTACGTATTGAAATTTATTTTTTAGAAATTTAAAATGCATAGCTTAAAGAAATATTTTTAATTTTCCCGTAACTAATTCGAAATCTCGTGACGTGCTGTAAAGAAGTATTGACGAATGTCACGTTTTTTTTTCAATTTTTAGGGCACAAATAGTTTTTCAAATAATAACAAAGACAGTAATAAAATTAATATTGCGACCAGAATTTAAAATTTCTCGAAAGCATATTTTACAATCTTCGAGATCATTCACTTTAATATTATGATTTTCTGCTTAGCTCTTATTAATTATCATGTATGTTAAATATCTTAGTTTCAAGTACGAATGGCTGCGTTTTATCATAATTAACGTGAAATTTAATTTATCGGGTTGTTCCCCATTTGGACATAGTAAATTTCAAGTTCAAATCCAAAAGCATTAAAATATCAAAACTGCAATATGTGACTCACCTGTCAATCAAGACTGACGGCTAATTAATTGACATCGAATTAAATCAATGCATTGGCAAGGGAAAATAATAATCCATGGATATTTATCAGATAAACAGGACAGGAAATTATTTCATTTTAAATGCGTCAAGTTTGCCATGCTATAAATTATAATGAAGATAGGCACAATGTAACAAGTAAGTACCGCAATCTATTGTACCCATGTGCTAGAGAGAGAGAGAGAGAGAGAAAACAAAAAACCGCCCCAACATGGCTGACTGACAGAAAACCGTGATTTTAAGTCTTACTTCAGGTAACGTCTGTCTCGCGAACTAGGCGATTTACCGATCGCCTTGATTCTCCTTGTTTTGAAGACAGCGCACACTTGTCAAACACAAACCTTCACGACCTGCACAGCACAAATCTGCAGCCTGCTCAATGTCGCACACTAGACCAGCATAAACCAGCACATTTTAGAGCAGGTTTCGTGTTGTGCGGCCGACATTTTGCAGTTTTCAAGCAGTTTTAACAATGCAAATAAATTCATGAAAACGACACATTACTAGCACACTAGATCGGTTCAGCACGGCTGGACAGAATATATTGCAGGCGGCCGACTGACGGTCGTTGCTAACTGCTGGTCTAATGTGTGATACTCCGTTTAATAGAATAGAATGTTTATTTTATTCAACTAGCCTTGCGACATAGAATACGTCACATAATAAAATACAATAATTTTAAAACAGTCATCTAAAAGTTCCCTGTGTTAGTAGTACGCTCCTTTTGCTAATACTTTCAATTTATTTTCAAAAATATTTGCTGATAACATAAAAATGATTTGTCGGGAAAAAAGGACTTTTTAAGTAAACACTTATTCGTTATTTATAGCGACGTTTCGTCCCTTGCTTGGGACTTTTTCAAGCTTTATAACTATTTATTGATCAAAACATTTAATAGTTATAAAGCTTGAAAAAGTCCCAAGCAAGGGACGAAACGTCGCTATAAATAACAAATAAGTGTTTACTTAAAAAGTCCTTTTTTCCCGACAATATTTTTGAAAATGTAAAAGTTATGGCTTCATCTAATTTAAGATCCCCAAAAAACTTCAAACAACTTTTAAGAGGCTTCAGTTTACTGATATATCCGTACAATCTGCTGTTATTTACGGAATAAAATGAAACTGAAAATATATCCCTGTAAAGTTTAGTGGAAAAGAACGGATGTATATGAATGCATATAAATAAAACACGAGCTTTAATTGGAAAGTTTTCTGTTACTCCCGTATTTATTTTCCATACAAGAGCTTGGCTACTCTGTATTCATTTACCGCGCAGTTGTAAAGAAATTATTAACTAAAAAATTGTTCATGAATTTTCATAAAATCAATACATAGATACTAACTTAGTTATAGCAATGAATAAAAATGTTATTTTAAAATTTAACGTTTTTGTAGTAAAAATATTTCAATCAGGGGTAATAAGCCGGCGGCCACATCAGGGGACTACCTAATAGGGCTCCCAAGTATCAAGAGGTCACAAAATGATTACACATTTTTAACTTTGGCATTAAGGCTGTCGGAATGCTCTGAATTTAAGCCAAAAATAGAGCTTCGGCTGTCAACTGATTGTAGACTTATTCGTCAACATTCTGCAAAAAATCTTTCTCTATAAGAAAGATAAAGGACAAATCTAGGTCTCTAGTGGACTACTTTTGTAATTTATATGTACGATTTACTAGAAAAAAGTTCGCATTAATTGTGCCAAAAAAACACACGTTTTCAATGTCACACTACGAACTTATTCGTACTTATTTCACAAAATTGTTCCATCACGAATCTAATGTGACTCTTCCTTTTTCGGAAAAGTTTTTTAGATCTTCAAAATATTTCCAAAAATTAGAGTAATCAATTGACAACGGCACCCTTGCAATAGCATCTTTTAGCCTCGTAGTGGGCACCAGCCAAAAATTGAAACGTGCGGATGATTAGAACGAGACAGAGCTAAAGAAGGTCACACCCACAATATGTATTTTGCCTACCTCGCCTCTTACCGCTGGGTCTCAACACAAACTGTGTGAAAGTGATCCAACACTGTTAACAATGAGCACTTATCGTACAGTAAAAAATAGTTAATATTATAACGATTATCATCACATGGGTAACATTTTTTTTAGGGGAATTTTGACATTTTTTTGATGAATAACCAACTTATTGATAAATTTTTGGGTGAATTTTGAAAAATTTTTGAATGAATTGCAACACTTTTATGGAAGAACTTTAACAATTTTTTGAGTGAATTTTGACGTTTTGTGTGAATTTTGACTGTTTATGTGTGAATTTTGATATTTTTGAGTGCATTTATAATATTATTTGTTTAGTTTAAGTTCCAAGTATAATTTTGATGTTATTAAACTCCGCTTTAAAGATTCTTAATTTAAAAAAATTAGGCCGCAATAGACTTCAATAAATCGTAAGCTCCGAAAAACCTAAATCCGCTCCTGATCGCCTTGCGCTTTCACTTCCTTAGGGAACATGAAAGTAACATTAACTTTTGAGTAGGAAGTACTTATTTCATTACTATACAAGTATTAATTAAACATTAATAATTATATAGAAGAGATATTAGTACAAAACACTTTTTAAAGATAACCTTTTAATGAAATTTACTAAAGAGCAAAAAATAATTTAGGTTCATAAGTATAAAAGCGTGTGTTGCGACCTAATGAGCTCTCACACTCTTATAATTATGAACCTAAAAAGTTTTTTATTAATAAATATATTTTGTTTCATTTAATCTTCATTTTTTTTTAATTAAAAATGATAAATCATATAAGATAACCTATTTTAAACCATGTAAACCTTTAGATAACGACTGAGTTGAATCAAAACATAATTGAAAATCTTTGCCCCGCCATATTGCATTCCCAAATTTTCATAAAAAATTTTAAATCACAACCCTGGAAAAAAATCATAAAATTTGTCTGCCATATTTGAGCCACCATCTTGGATGTATGCCAAATTTCTAGCCAATCGAATAACCTGGAAGTTTGTCAAAATCAACTTACAAGATTGGTAGCAGACAAAGCAAATTAAAAGCTTATAGAAAATTATTTAAAAAAATAACAAGTTTGCCACAGTTTCGAAATTTTAAAATTATTTGAAAGTTTTAAGCTTTAAAACATACACCGTACTGAAAGCTATATTAACACGATTATAGCATTTTTTTCCTGCGCAAAAGCACAAAGTTTATAACGAAGTTTAAAAATTTATTCGAAAGTATGGAAGACAATAAATCATCATCTCTTGTCACCCATACGAAGTTTTAATTGTTTTAATTAACGAGGTGATATGAAAACACTTAGACACTGAAAATTCTGAAACTTTTCAGTTCTTGTTAACTTTTCTTTTGTGTATCGCACTGGACAGCTTTCTTATAACTTTTACGAATATTTTATACATATTAAACGAGTAGTGACATTTTACCAATACAACTCCACAAGTGGCGAATGGTACTAATTTAGGCAAAAATCCGCTTTTCTAAATTTTGGAAAATGGCACTAATTTAAAAAATCTAACACTATATATCTAATCTAACACTAAAAAGATGTCAATAAAAAAGTAAATTCAAAAATCAAAAAACCTGACTGCGTACAAAGAGAACAGAAAAGATAGGAACAAGATCAAATGATAATATGCAGTCGGAGGCATACATGTAGTAACTGCAAAAAAAAAATGAACAGAAATATCTGACGCATCCGACTGCATGTTATCATTTGATCTTGTTCCTATCTTTTAAGCAGTCGGGTTTCTTTGATTTTTTTAAATTACTTTTTATATATTTATAGCGGTTTAATATTCTATTAATTTTTTCAAGAAAGAAATTTTCCCTGTCATGTAAAAGCACTAAAGTTTGCTGACAACGATGGAATGAGGTAATTTAGTCACCAAAATGTAAACTTTCCAAATTAACTAGACGAATATAATAACATGAAAATGTATTTTTTGATTACTTGTTTGATATATCAAAGAGTCCATTAAAACTAAAATTAAAAGAGCGCAGGCAATAAATTACCAAAAAAAAAAAACATCCCCTTTCCAAACATTTTTAGTCACAAGGCATACAAGTTTATGGCCTTTTTCTGATGTCATGCGCTATAAGCAATACAGCCTTACCTCAGAAAATCGGCATGTTCAAAATAATTTTTAGGACAAAAAACAATATGCTTAAACACAGCTAATAAAACAGTTAGTAAATTGTCTTTCGTCATGACCACATTTCGAAAATACCGAGCTCTTTTTTTACAATCTGAGTAAACAGTCATCTTGAGCCTCATGTGAACGCATAAATTTTACCTCTTTTTAGGGATTTTTTTTTTAGACGACAATAACACTCAATCATTTTAATTTTTTTATATGTTTTTGTTTGTATCTTTAACTGTATAAAAAAATTTTTTTTCTCTTATTTTACATTTTTTATATATATATTTTTAAATTAAATTAGACACTAAAAAAAAGCAGGTCACTGGTCATGGTAATAGCGGCTGTTCATGTTGTCTGAAATAAAAAAATCGAATGGATCATTGTTCAGTAGGGATGTCGCTATCGTCCCTACCAAAATTAATCAATTTCATTAAAAAAAAAAAAAATGGCGGACTGTAGAAAAAAAGTTTGTGTTTTTTGTTAATTTTTTTGTTAAAAATCGTTTAAAAAAATAAGAAAATATTTTCGAAAATAAGCAATTTTGGTACGAACGATAACCATTAATGAGTAGAAGAACATATATACATTTCAAAGCAATCGGTTGAATACTTTTTTTTTTAGGACCATGACAGTTTTAGAAAATAATGTTTCCAGATAAATGCGTTTAAAGTTTCAAGAGCCAACAAGTCGCTTATACGGCGCGTCGGCGACTATGAGTTGTAATTTATTTAAAACTAGGAATTTCGGTCTCTATTTTTCACAGCATATTTTCGATAAGTTTTACTATTGAAATATGAAAAAAAAATAAAATCGATTTTTCGAAGTGGTCACATGAGAATACCCCCTTAAGGCTACGATATAATTAATAATTTAATAATTTTCTTGAAGATCTAATGTAACATAAGAAGTCAGTGAAGCATACATGGCTGAATCTAATACTACGTAACAAGAAAGGGAGTAATTTGTCTCACAAGATACAATATCAATATCAAGGTATATTCGTAAATCTAAACTTATTGCGTAATTATATATAATGATGCAACCATATCCCGAGACGATTCTCTTATTGATTACCGAATACATCCATTCAATTAACACTACACCCAAAATACTAATTATAAAATAAAAATATTAATAGAAAAATGGTACGTGCAGCAGAAGTTATAATTTTTTGGCCTGATCCCCATTTTCATTAAACATGTTGATAAATATTAAATTCCGTTCTAGTTTTTAATGATTTATTTAATTCACAATTACAGAAAGAAAAAAAATGTCATCTTGTTATTAATTAATTATAACAACTGAAAAATAAACTAATAATATAAAAATGGTTTGTCGGGAAAAAGGAGTTTTTAAGTAAACACTTATTTGTTATTTATAGCGACGTTTCGTCCCTTGCTTGGGACTTTTTCAAGCTTTATAGCTATTAAATGTTTTGATCAAGTAGATATAAAAGTTAAAATACACATGTAAATATAAATTTTAGTTAAACAATTGTTCATTAAAAAGTTTGTAAAATTCCGTTTTTAAAAAATATTTTTACGGTTGATTTTCAAACTATTTTATTATTTAATAGTTATAAAGCTTGAAAAAAAAGTCCCAAGCAAGGGACGAAACGTCGCTATAAATAACAAAAAAGTGTTTACTTAAAAAGTCCTTTTTCCCGACAAATCATTTTTATATTAATTACGAAGAACAAAAAAGAAAAAAAGTCAATAAACTAATAATGTTTCTATGACGGATAAATAAAAATAATTAAACAGAACAAAATGTCAGGACGACGTAAATAAATTAGTTAATATTAATAAAGAAATGCAGATAGCGCCAAAGCGCTAAAATTTGAATTAATCACTTAACACATGTACATTGATAAAATAAAATAGGATATCTAGGGAGATGGTAAATATAGTTAAAAGTTAATCTGTTCACTTCAAGCTATACTTATTTACTTTGGATAATATGTGGACAACCCCATGAGCACATTGCAACAAAGAAATGAGACGTGTCATCTATGAATACAAAGTAAAACTATACTGCATCGAACAATCAGCTTTATAAGCGTCTATAATCTTCAATCTCTCTAAAGGACAGTGTGGTCCAGTTGGTTTCTTGACTGAACTGTCGTGGGCTCGAAATGTTATTTGATGTAATTAAGACGCTAATTACCTAAGTTGTCGAGCGTTTATAATCTATAATAAATAAAAATACAATTACCAAAATACTTATTTGATTGCGCCAACAACTATGAAAGACAGACGCGCTATAATTTGGCATGTTGTTTCAATAAACATCAAAAGACATCCGCCATTGTTGTTCAGTCGAAAACGGAAGTTGGCTTTCTGGAACGAGATATCTGGAGTTGAGAGTTATCCTGTGATTCCTGTGAAGTTTCAACCGCATCTTCGATACAACCAGAAAGTTTATTACCAGAACTTTACGAACACATTTCTGACACGAAACATATATTAGGTGTGTTTGGTGTCGTGCTACAGTTTAAAAAGTGTTAACACTTTTAACACTATTGCGTTTGTTTGACAGAGGAGTAAGATATAATACGCGCCACGGTTCTAAAAGGTTCTGAAGTTAGATGCAAATGGAGGCTTGCGCAGGTACAGTCGGTTGAAAAACTACAAACTCGCGCTATATTATTATTTTTAATTTTTTAATTTTTCTCTAATCTAAAGGTTTCTTGCATAAAGTCATCCAAAAAAAATTTTTCGTGCTTGTCTATGCAAAACTGTATTAGGCATCTTGATCAATTAACAATCAAAGAAACAACTTAACAACAGCGTACTGGACTGTACTTTATAGCAGGAAAGCGACAAGTGACACGACAACCAGCGATAACCAATCACCGACGAGTGCACGCTCTGTGCCGATAACTGGAAGTTGGTGGGAGTCTTCCTTTCCCACAAAACAACCAGGACGGCTCTATAAAATATGCATTTGCGACGCTGCTTGCGACTAACTTCAGAACCTTTTCGAACCGTGGCGAGTATTATCCACTGATCTGTGTCGGACTAAAGCAGTAAACACTAGCAGTCCCGACTCTTGGGCAGGAGTACGTAGAGTAGAGTAGATCACGTGACATATATCTGATTTTGACAATATTGTTAAATGAAGTATATTTTTCATTATGCATTTTTTACATTTTTTTATGTCTTAAAATGAATCAGTTTCAACTCGTCTTTCTGTTCTAACGCTAAGTGCTAACCTAAAACAAAAACCTTGTTGTTAAATCTATCACTAGCCCGTTTGTTATAAGTGTACTACGTATGGTAAACCTAACGTACACTTTTATAGAGTAAATTTTACTAAGCTATCTTCTCTACTCTAATATACCAAATACACCTAATGGGTAACGTTATAAGCTTTCCTCCTAATCGTATAAAAAAAATCAATGTTTTATTTCAGTTCATCAAATATAGGTTAAGTATCTTCTATCAATGTTAAACGAAAGGTCAGTTCAGGGCCGTCATCAGATATTTTCTTAAAAGGTAAACATCAGTTTAATCATATACTAATGCTCGGTTTCTGATCCGATTTTGAGCTTTAAATCTAGATTTAAGAATGTCATTTGTTTTTAACTAAACTGGGATATCTGTTTAGTTAACAAATGGCGCTCTTAAAATAAAAAATCCTTTCGGCAAATTTCAAACTGTGACCACAAAAACCTTTTCGATTGCATTATTAAAAGCTTAAACAAAAAAGTTCACCCACCAAAATTTGCCGCTTTCGATTACGGGGTGGTTGCCACCCCTTCTCGGGGTAAAACAATCACCCTAATACCGTAGCTTCACCTAGCACAGTTCAGTTATTTATTCGGTATTGTCACAAGTGCATATAATATGATAATATCATAGTTTTGCTGGCTCATGCATCATATACAGAATTTGCGACAGTAATAACAGCTCGTTTATTATTAACGGCGCATGCACTCGTGGACACTGTAAATAAAAATTAAAACACGTCGTTTAAAATATCAAAACAGTCACAGTCTAATGTTGAAACGTCAAAATGATATAAAGGCCAGTTCCGATTCACGTCAGAATGAATAATAACAAATCTAACACACAAAGTAGGTACCAACAAGAATATGTATACGCTAGAAATCAAGGACACCGAAATACGTCATACAACATGGCGGCGATTCTTGGATGCGCTGTGCGATACTGCGCATGTATTCCTCTTTTTAACACGCTTTTATTAGCTTCACCTGTTTGTAATGGAATCTTTGAACGTGAAATTCACCTACTTCAAAACGCCAGATTACACTGAAACTTTGCACACTTATCAAGGACCGATGACAATACAATAATTTAATAAGGCTGTTCAATTATCCTGACCAGGGCATTCAGGATAAAAAACTTGAAAAATTACAGCAAGCAATCGAACACGCTATATGGTGACGTACGTTGAGTTGCTTACCTCATAATTAAATACAATTTGTTTTTTAGACTTTAAAAACATTTAACAGCACGGTTTTATGAATTAAAAAATGCAAAATAATTTGACAACAAAATTAGCTTTACTGTAAACAGCGTGGAGTACTTAATATCGGTAATAAATTTACTAGCTAATTGTAAACGTAAAGCTATTATGAAAATTTCAGTAGATAGCACCCCACGCTTTTTACAGTAAACCTAATTTTGTTGTCAAATTATTTTGCATTTTTTAGTTAATAAAAGCGTGTTGTTTTAGTTTTTTAAGCTCTAATTTTATTCGTTCACAGGAAGACTAGAATAATAGGGAGAGCAAATTGCGTTGCTTTTGTTTAAGACGCGTTGTGACGAATTCTGGTCACCACTCGAGCGACGCAATGCACTACGGGGAGGCAACGTGAATTCGAGATGTGTCGGATCGTTTATTTGCATTGACGCAGTTGTGTGATTGACGTTTATGGTCTCAGCTGTTGAGCGTCTATAATCTACAATCTGTCTGTCAAACAGTTGAGTGATTAATATACTACACGGAAAGTAACTTTAATATGAAATAGTGGTGGGATATTTTGAGTGAAAATAGTCGAACTATTAGATTATTAAAATATCTCATGAGGTTATTCAAAATGACCCGAGTGATTTTTATACCTGCGACTTTTATAATACAATCGCCGGTAATAAATTATTACGTGATATAATAGAGTGGAAATAAACTGTATTCTATTCTATTCAGAGACTTCAGCGTCACTACACGTCATATTACCGACAACTGTTAAAATAAACAGATTGCCACCAGACGGCGACATTTGTTTTTTTCTGAATGTTATTTTCTGTAATGAAATTGTTAAAAAATTTGAACGGTAATTTTTTAATGAAAACATTAATTTTAAATTTGTTTGAATTTAATACAGCTGTTGAGTGTATGATAAAAATTTTTTATTGGATTCCAGCTAAATATCATTTATTTTTTTTCCAAAAATAAATATATTTTTTTTTTGGAAATAATTGTCAAAATTTACAAATGCTATAAATCAACATAGCGAAACGTCAGGTTAATTACCAATATTATATCAATTGTAAATTTTGACAATTATTTCCAAAAAAAAAAAATATTTATTTTTGGAAAAAAAAATAAATGATATTTAGCTGGAATCCAATAAAAAAATTTTATCATTAATTTTAAAGTTATATTAACTTGGTTTTCGTCATAAGAGAAAAATAGTCTCTAAAATGGCGTATCAAAGATTAATTTTGATATAGTATCTTAAGAACGATATTTCATACCGACAAAACACACCTTTGAGAAATAATATATAGGTACTTCTCTTTCTTTACTCTTTGAAACACTGCATACAAACGTCTCTTTCAGATTGCATTTCCCAGTATTTGATATATGATTACTTAGTTTTTTATCTGCCTCTGTTCCATGAAGGACTACTGACTCCCTCAAGCTCAAGAATGGAATGAATCTATGTCGAAATAATATTATTTCGAATGAATTATACTCTCTTGAGTGGCTATAAAATGATTATTCATTCAACACACCGCATCATGCGAAGTGTGATCATTTCGAATGAGTCGTTTGATTTTAAAAATTATTCGACTAGCAACCTTTTGATTATTAAAATTATTCACCGGGTAGAGTAGTGGTGACAGCACTAGACTCGCATTCGGGAGGTCCGGGTTCGAATCCCGGCGGGGGCAGATGTGGCTGGGACTTTTTGTTACTACCTCTCGCCGAGAAACGGTAATTCCTGTACCGGCCATCTTGATTGAGGTTTTCCATGGTTTCCCTCAATTAATTCCAGATAAATATCGAGATGGTTCCTTATTTGAGGCCATGGCCGATTACCTATCAAACTCCTAGTTCAAAAATTACCTACCTTATCCTAATTTCCTATAATTCCTTCATTCGCCCATTGCTATTACATAAGTTGAAGTTTTAAAAATGTAGAAAAATAACGGGAAGTGTGGTAGATGGAAAATAGTAATGGTGCGAATGGCGTCTGTTATATGACATAAAGTCGCGAAACGGACGTTAAACGCATTATTATTATTATTAAAATTATTCGATTATTCCCATCTTTTGTATGAAATACAGAAATATACTAAACGGTTATAAAATTGCAGAAATGAAATAAGAACAGTTTCACGGACAATATGCTTTGACGTTAAACGCTCTTTGCTTGTTTGACAGAGTAGAGAAAGTTTTGTTATTATTTATTTACTTCTTTGTCGCCATTTGCAACTATTCTATTCTATTGTTTTCTATGAACTTTGCAATTTCCAAGAAATGAACAGAAGATATTTTATTCAGGAAGCTGATATTCCAACGAATCAAAGTAGTAAATTTTTTATATTATTTTTCTTGAAACTCTGTATTTGAAGTTTCTTTTTTTACTTTAGGATACCACCTGAGTAGTTAAAGGTTAAGTATTTAATTTAGACCAAAACTGCACTTTACACTATTTAATTTAGTACTAATTACTTTAAGAAAGCTTTTTCGTATACTGCTGCCACAATATATAATAATAACATTCTAATAGAATTAAAAGTACTACGGCCATTCACTTTTAAAAGAGAAAATAAAACAATTCTATAATAATTCATTTGCATAATTAGTAATTGTTAATTAATTGATATATATTACTCAAAATATTTTATATTGTTATTTTAACAAAATTGAATTTTATATTGTTAAGTGTATAATTTATAACATTTTGTATCGTAAATGGTTGAGTGGAAGGTCAGCTACGGCTGAACTCCGCCAAATAAAGTTTATTATTAGTGTATTTGCCATATGGCAACATACACTATTGGCGTCGGTCGGATGGCGGAACCTAGGGGTCGGACCAAAATTTCTCGACGTTTCATAACCTCCTAAACACTTTGCCACCATTTTTAAAAATGTTTATATATATATATATTTATATATATATATATATATATATACGTATATATATATATACGTATATATATATATATGTGTGCGGGCAATAACTTTCGAAAGAGTTAATTGATTTTAAGGAAATTTGGCCAACGTTTTGAAATCCATCACCGCAAGAAGCCTATTTAAAATGGGCGTAATCGGGGCATTTTAAGGGTAGTTTTTAGGGGTTGAAAAATGTTTTTGGGCCCCAAAATACCGAAAAAATTCTCAGAATCGTTTTAAAATTGACATTTAACCCTTTAGTAGTAACTAAAAAGTGTCCCTAAAATTTTAATAAAATCGGCCCGACAGGACCGGACTTACAAATTTTATGAAAACACTAGTTTGCAGATAGTGAATTATTTACTGATAGTTGTATATAATTTGGTATAGAGGTTCGATTGATAATAGTATTGCCATTAAGAAAAAAAATGTTATTTTAAGGGGTGTATTAAGGAGTCAAATTTTTTATTTTGCCCAAAAACCAACTTAAGTTTGCATAATAAAGCCACACTGCCTGTATAAGCAAATACACTATATTGTCGGCAGGGTTTTGGTACTGCGACCCGGGTTTTTATTATTATTATTAATCTACAAATCGGACGAAGCCGGAGCGGGTCGCTAGTGTATGTATAAAAAAGTTTGACGTGAAACGCATATAAAGCAAATATATTTGTATTAGTTTGAACAGCCTCAATTTGTCGAATATTCAATGCATATCCCTTAAATACAAGTGGTTATATCTCACACAACATTTAACTTCGAAGGTGCCCTGCGACCGACAGGAAATAAGCCACTGCCACTGCCACATCTTTGATGTCACTTTAACACGGGTTCGAATAACCCAATATGCTACGTGCCTATATTAATATTATATCTACGTTCACAAAACAAAACCGCCTACCTTTGAAGTAGAAATAGGAAAAACAGGTCTTTTTAGTGATCTACATGATCTACATGTAATGTAACGCGAATTCTGCGTGTGGGCGGCACTACGAGCATTACATGTAACGCTCGCGCCGGCGTTCGCCGTGATCCATCGGCTGTCGGTGTTTAGCGCGAACACAAAGGCGCTCGCAGTACTCGTTTGGACGGCGTTCGTGACGATTGTGTCGTGTGTACGTTCATGATACGAACAATCGCTTGAACTTATCAGTTTATATCAAGAAAAACGTGTTATTTGGGATCCAAAAAATCCGGATTACTTTAAAAAAATCTGAAATCTTCAGTTAATAAATATATATAAATAAAAGCAGCACCAGCTATCATGACTTTCCTATTCGGCATGTTCGTAGCAACTGAGTGGAAACTGCTTTTGACGAAGATTCGCTTTCACGATTCCCGTTGAGTTCGTGTGCTGTCCACACTGTTGACGCTAAATTACACGTAATCTTACATTACACGTTACACACGTCTGGGCCCGGCTTATTTCTCAAAAACACGACATAAGCATTTTTACCTTTTGTCCACAAATATTACCTGGAATACCTATATAACTGCTGTGAGCTGTTAACCAACTCAAGCGGGACTAATGTAACATTTTATTTAAAATGATACGTTTGTGTAATTAATGCGTTGTTCATTAAATTATTATTAAATTCGTTTTGCAGTTTACAGTTGATCGAACAACCGTTTCACGTATCTTGGGACAACTTACAAAATTTTAAATCAAAAAATAACATCGAAAGACGAACCTTAACTTTGGACATCTATCATGGGTTGCAGAAAAAATTATCAAACAAAAATTGATTTTAGAAAAAACCTTAGATGACAGTTTTTATACATTTCTAACGTCAAGAAGTACCCGTGCTTGACGTCAGATGACGTTGCCGAGTGAAATTGACTTTACCATCATGTACTGCAGACTTTGAAACGACCTCGTGCTGAGTTGTAGATAAATTCATAGGTTAGGTTATTTTTGACAGCCAGTTGTATCATTCATGTTTAGTATTTTTTGACAAAATGGAAAAAGAGTAACATCGATCCGTAATTTCGTTTACAAGTATGTAGTTTTCGGTCAGGGTCGATTTTGAAATTCTACAATGCTTTTCTTATCGAGAAATATGGAGAAATATTTCACAATCTTTAATCTTTTTTTTTTTTGTTTTTTAGAAGGCGTTTAATAACGTGCAAACTAAGTTTTGCTCAACCACTAAAAATAAACAATAAAAAAACATTTTGAAAAAATTAAACCTCTTTCAAAAATGCCACTAATTAATAGATCATAACTCATTATTTTGGTATATTATCTGTGGCGCGGCGCCACTATTGATTCTGTTTAGTTTTCTCGACGCACTAACGATGGCGCCACAATCTGACACAATTCCAATAATGCAGATTGAAATATCTATTTCTCATATTATGTCAGGTACTTCCCCCGTCGGAGCATATTTCCGATTGGGTCACTCCGTTTGAATTAACAAGCGGATTTGCGACAACAAAAAGCTTCGGTTTCACTGTGTAAACAGGTCAGTCAAGTACCATAATACCGAGCTTCGGTTTGTGCTTTATCAATTTATCACGTGACCTTATTGACAGCGCCAGATGAATGGCGTGGCAATTTACCGGAACGCACTAATGTGATTTATTGACTTTTTCTCGCCCGGCCAGCTCTCTCCGGATAATTTATATTTTCAATTTACAACATTATAACGCGAGCCGTGCTTCATTTGTTTGAATTATTGTTACATTTTGTTTACTCAAAGCACCCCAATTTGCCTAATCTGTGTATATTTTTTAGAGTGACGTTATTCAAAGGGTGTCCGTCCGTCTGTCACCGAGTTCTAGCTCCTAAACAAGTGCTACAATAATTTTAGGGTCGTAGTTAGGGGATGGCCGCGAAGCGCCTGAGAGAGTCGCAAACTTCAAGGGGGCGCACTTTGATTGTTTTTCTTTCTACAAAATAGATTTTGGGCGACGCAAAGTTCTAATCTTACCCTAGGCACTCATCAGCTTATTACAGCGCTGAATAATTTAAACACATTTCTGAAGTGAAACTTCTTTAAGTGAAATAAAAAACACAGCGATATTAGTGTTCCAAATTTGCATTTTTGAGGGGAAATCTGCTGAAAAGGAAGAATCAGCAACAGGTAATTTCAAAACTCGTGAAAATGTAGATATTTTCAAAATATTATTTTGGGCCACAAGAGACAGCCAGAATCGACTTTCATTGTTTAGCAGGTCCACAAAATTCGATATCTACATTTTCAAGAGTTTTGAAATGACTACTCGAAATCTGTTACTGATTCTTAGTCCACAAGCAATAAATTGTAAAAAAATTTTAAAGATCGGTTTAATTCACTCTATTGCGTGTAGAGAAGTTTCACTTCAGAAATGTGTTCAAATTATTGTAGGACTTGTTTAGGAGATGGACAGACACCCCTTAAATAACCTCTAAAAATATTCGTATATATATAGATTAGCAATAAAACAAAGAAACATCAGGAACGCTGTTTTTTTTATCCTACAGCCAAGAAGATTTTCTCCTCGGAATTTAAAATCATATTTACTATTTAACGATAAGAGCACAGTATCCTTAAGGCCATTTTATTTTACATATACTTTCTTGTTATCGTGGGAATGGTTATCAAATTTCACTTTTAAATTTCTTTCGCAATTCTGAGAATACGTTCCCAGAACACGTTAGCGTTTTGTTTTTAAGCAGCACTTACAAACAAATGAAGTTATTTCGTTTCAAAGCTTTAATTAGTGACTAGCTTTCCTAACTTTTCGCAAAAAAACAGAAATGGATTCAAGAGTTAATGGGTTAATACATTCAAATTTTATACAAAAGTTTGTTTTCCCAGAATTTATATTAATGTAAATGTGAAGTTGTATATTTCATTTGTTTATGGTATCATTCCGTCTCGCCGAGTAAAGCCTTTTGTTTTTTGTTTGGAAATATTAAATAAACAATCTTTATCCGTGGCTTATCCGTTGCTTATCTGCGTGTTTACAAAGGTGTACTGTTTTTATACCAATTATTAAGCATAATGTATATTTGTATGTCACCATTTACACTATTTACTGCAGTACTTAAATAAAGATATTTTATTGTAAAAATTGAAAACTTCTAGGAAATACCTAGTATGTGCTTTTTTATAATTGATAATATAATAATAATAATGTGTTTAACGTCCGTTTGTCGATTTATGTCATAACAGACGCCATTCGCACCATTACTACTTTCCATTTTATCATTTCCCGTTATTTTCTACATTTCTAAAACTTCAACTTAACTAATAGCAATGAGCGAATGAAGGAATTATAGGAAATTAGGATAGGATGCGTAATTTTTGAACTGGGAGTTTGATAGGTAATCGGCCATGGCCTTGAATAAGGAACCAACTCGATATTTATCTAGAATTAATTGAGGGAAACCATGGAAAACCTTTATCAAGATGGCCAGTACAGGAATTACCGTTTCTCGGCGAGAGGCAGTAGGAAAAAGTCCCAGCCATATCTGTCCTCGCCGAGATTCGAACCCGTACCTCCCGAATGCTACCCAGCTCGGTTAATTTACCATATAACTGCACGTTAAAAACACATCTAAAAAATTAGAACTGATGTGGAAAAATTGATTGCATATTTAGATTTAGCGCGCCAAATATAATTAAAATCAGTTCTAAAATCTTAGGTGCCAAAAATGTTTTTAATTTTTTTGGTTTGTGTAATTTAACTTAAAATAGTTTAACGTATATTTAACTAAAACGCTATATCTCAAAAATTCTTCCTAGGCAAAAAAATTAATTAATAATAATAGCGCAAGAATTTGCACACTTTAAGGCTGTCGGAACGCTCTGAATTTTGTTTGTGCTGAGACTCAGCGATAAGGGGTGAGGTAGGCAAAAGACAATTTGTGGGTGTGACCTTCTTTAGCTCTGTCTCGCTCAAATCATCCGCACGTTTCAATTTTTGGCTAGTGCCAACTACGAGACTAAAAGATGCTATTGCAAGGGTGCCGCTGTCAACTGATTACTCTAATTTTTGGTAATATTTTGAAGATTTAAAAAGCTTTTCCGAAAAAGGAAGAGCCACTTTAGGTTTGTGATGGAACAGTTTTGTGAAATAAGTACGAATAAGGTCGTAGTGTGACATTGAAAACGTGTGTTTTTTAGGCACAATTAATGCCAACTTTTTTCTAGTAAATCGTACATAAATTACAAAAGTAGTCCATTAGAGACCTAGATTTGTCCTTTATCTTCCTTATAGAGAAAGAATTTTTGCAGAATGTTGACGAATAAGTCTACAATCAGTTGACAGCCGAAGCTCTATTTTTGGCTTAAATTCAGAGCGTTCCGACAGCCTTAAATCTACAATAAAACCATGCAACACGATTTTTCGCGTTAATCTCGTGCAAAACAAATATGTAGCATAATAATAATGTATACGAGAATCCTCACTCCTGCCTGAACTAAAACAATAAAGGGATGAGATAAAGGGACCATGATGAGCCGCCTGTTGGTGATGATTTAACACTTTGTGGGCATGAATTCATTCGCCATGTTTTGGTCATGTACCTACAGTGTCGACCCTATGTGTACAACTTGTTTCAATACGTCAGTTCGCTGAACTGGATCCAGTATCTATATTAACACATAATGTTAAGTATAGTCTCTATATTAACAGGCCGTTCGCGACAACAAATCGATTTCGTCATAAATTCGCATACAGAATTACAACCTCGATATAACAAAACTGAAGGGAATTAGAAAATTTTCGTTGCATCAAATAATTCGTTATAATGAAGTTTGTTACATAGAAGTTAGGTTTGTCTAGGGTTCGTTAGGTAAGAAACCGCATTTTCTTCTGAAAACTTATCTTTAAATTTTAAAATTGTGGCCAATGTACTTGCGAGAATTTTGAACTGTTTAGCGATGTCTAATTTTTTCTTTGTAGGATTCTCGTCTACATACTTAACAGTGTTGGATCACTTTCACACAGTTTGTGTTGAGACCCAGCGGTAAGAGACGAGGTAGGCAAAAGACATATTGTGGGTGTGACGTTCTTTAGCTCTGTCTCGTCACATTATAATTTTTGGCGGGTGCCCACTACGAGGCTAAAAGATGCTATTGCAAGGGTGCCGCTGTCAATTGATTACTCTAATTTTTGGAAATATTTTGAAGATTTAAAAAAACTTTTCCGAAAAAGGAAGAGTCACTTTAGGTTTGTGATGGAACAGTTTTGTGCAATAAGTACGAATAAGGTCGTAGTGTGTCATTGAAAACGTGTGTTTTTTGGCACAATTAAAGCCAACGTTTTTCTAGTAAATCGTATATAAATTATAAAAGAAGTCCATCTAGATTTGTCCTTTATCTTCCTTATAGAGAAATAATTTTTGCTGAATGTTGACGAATAAGTCTACAATCAGTTGACAGCCGAAGCTCTATTTTTGGCTTAAATTCAGAGCGTTCCGACAGCCCTAATGATTTTTCGTTTCTCTGCGACGTTTACGGAACACCTTTTTCGTTTCTCAGCCGCTGCAACTTTAAATTTACTAACAACAGTGACTTTACATCAAACAACAATGATTGTCTTACGATAAATTTAACGTGTCTGAACTAGAATTGGGTAACTCAGATCTGAGCCGGTTCAAAGAGCCGACTCCGACAGAAGATCCATGAGAGCCGACTCACTTTTTTTTGAGCCGACGGATCACCGGATCCGCATAGCTCAGTAAAACACTTAACACAGAGAAGCACATTTTACACTTACGTATCAGTTCTTGCTTTAATGCATCTGTCAGCTCAAATGACTCATGCATCACATGTTTGGCTATGCATTCTTGATTCTATACAGGTCGTGATATGATTGACTGAACTAGGTAACTCAGTGGCAGACTGCAGTAACATATTCGGAACTCGGCTCTTTTTGAACCGGTTCAGTGAGGCGGCTCACATACGGGATCCAGATGCAAAGATGCAGATCACTAAAAAGACCCGTTTTTGCCATCTATTGCCTGAACCTGTCGAGCCATTCAGCTTTCTGCCCTTACGGTTACTATTGTGTAAGCTAGAATGAAAGTGTGATCAGTATTTTACTCTCTTTATAGAATAGTTAAAGGATCACGCTAGACTGATCGATCTGAGCCCTTGTATTTATTTCTGATTAATCAACTATGAATATGGTTTCGATGTGCATTATATCTCACATGAGCATGACGTAATATTTAGGCTTACGTACGGTCACGTTGCATTAATCGGGTACGTTGCATTGACGTATCACATAATCGTTCGGACCCTTTCATTCATCGCGTAGAATTTTGTTTTATAAATATAAAAAAGTGGTGCGTGTACAATACGTGCCACGGTTCTAAAAGGTTCTGAAGTTAGATGCAAATGGAGGCTTGCGCAGGTACAATCGGTTGAAAAACTACAAACTCGTGCTATATGATTATTTTTAATTTTTCTTTAATCTAAAATTCTTTGCATAAAGTCATCCAAAAAATTATTTTTCGTGCTTGTCTATGCAAAACTGTATTAGGCATCTTGATCAAATAACAATCAAAGAAACAACTTAACAACAGCGTACTGGACTGTACTTTATAGCAGGAAAGCGACAAGTGACACGTAAACCAGCGATAACCAATCACCGACGAGCGCACGTTCTGTGACGGTAACTGGGAGGTGGTGGGGGGGTTTCCACAAAACAACCAGGATGGCTCTAAAATATACATTTGCGACGCTGTTTGTGACCAAGGTTACCTCGTTAATGAATGACGTCAGCGGGAGACCGTTCAATATTTTTATCAACCACGCAGTATCAATTGACAGTCCACTGGATGACGTCGTCCTCCCACTACTATCCAACGGAACGAGGTCACCTCTGTAATTTACCGAGCTTAAGAAGCGGTATCATTATATGTTTAAAATTCCATCCGGTTCCTACTGTATCAGTATATCCATTAATCCGAGAGCCTTAAACGGATAACTATTAATTAATATCCAATTATTCAAGCCCATAAACGCCTTATTCGAATTTCACTTCAGGATAGCGGCTTCAACAAGCCACCCTTACAAGACAAAGTCAGGGTGTTATATGAGATTAGGATAACAGAAAACAGAATTGCACGATGTAACAAATTACATTAGGTGCGGATTACTTCTTAACAAGTTACAGTTAAAACTTGCTAAGTTTCCCAAAATAAAAATATAACTTCCAACAAAATGACCGTAAATAATCTGTTTAATAATCTGTCAATACTTAAATATTAAGTGACTCTTTTTACAATTTTACACGACCATTCTTCGCATCAACATAGATGGTTTAAAATGAAGCTGTTTAAAACATGTTTTCTTTTTAAATTCTTGTTTACATGTAAAAGAATTGATATAAAAATGAACACGTAATTGGTTTATGTTATTTGCTTACGAATATAGACCGTTAAACTCATTATTTTTCAAAACGCTGCATTACTGCGCCAACTTGTAAAACTGTGCACAAGAAAGCGCTGTTTTAATATAATAACTAATTTTTCATATTTTTAAAGTGTTAATGTCGTTGCTCAGAGAAAAACCTGAAACTCATATTAAAATTAAGCGAAAGTGCGAACTTTTAACCTGGAAAACACAGAACAATAGCCGAGTAATTGACTTTACTGGCGGGAAAGTTAGAAAATTACATCGTTTAATTTGTCCTCAAGTTAATATGGTAGCATTTGTGAAAATGTTCGCGTATAAGATATTATCAGCTTTGTTCAGACGAAATACAGATGAGAACTGCTTTGTTTCCACTTCTATCCTTTAATCTGTCTCACATCTCATTCTACAGGGTGTTTCGCGAAGAAGAGTCATTCTTTCGAGAAGTGGTAGTGCAATATAGTGTTCATGAACTTACCGAGGTTTGTGGATTTTATAGAGGATGTATTTAGTTCAATAGAAGTGACATAAATTATAATACTTTAACTTATGGAAGTCACCAAAATATTATTTTAAGTTATCGAGGCCGATGTTCAGAATATTTGTTTAAGTTACCGAGGTTTTGTGATTTAAGTAATGGAGGTTTTATGCTTGCAGGGGAAGGAAATTCTAAACATTTTTAACTTTCAGAGGTTTTTAACTTATCGAGGTTCTACTGTATTTCCTTGCCAAATTTTATCGAAATCTGGTCAGCGGTTTAGGCGTGAAAAGGTAACAGACAGACATTCGCTTTTATAATACTACGAATTCTGGAGCACAAATATCCCTTTCCTGCGATTACATAATTTTTTTTATAAAAATATTTCGGAACGACAACTAACGTGTAAATTTTAAATTAAAAATATGGAACGTATCTCTGGAAACAATATTTATTTGTTTACAAAAAAGCATTTTATAGTGATAGTTACAAAATTAAAACCGGAGCGTTTATTGTATTTTATTCATTGAGGTGTGAATTACAGTTTACAAATATCAAAATGAAAACTAGAATTATAAACCATATATTGCACTTGTTTCCAGGAGTGTATTTCAATAAACTAAATATAAATCGGATATTTGAACGATTCTTCCAAGTCAGCCTAGACATTTTTATATTCCAACCCACTAGTGGGGAATGGTAGATACTACATAGTTTAGGTCAAAATTCACTTTTCACAATTTTACTAAATTTTTTTGTTTTGAGGTCCCCCGAATCCAAAAAACATATTTTTGGAAAAACTCTGTTAGTCTGTGAGCACGATATAGGCCAAACGGATAACCGGATTGAAACCAAATTTTGGGAGGAAATCGACTGACGTCGATCGGATAGAGGAACCTAGAGACCGGATCAAAATTTCTTGACGTTACACACCTTGGCATCGTTTTTGGAAATATATGTGTGTGTGTGTATTTGGGCAGTAACTTTCGAAAGAGTTTTTGATGTTGACAAGATTTGGTCCACATGTTGCAATTTACCACCGCACGGAACGTATTTAAAATTTGGGCCATTTTAATAGTAGTTTTTAGGGGTTGACAAAAGTTTTTGGGTCCAAATATACCGAATCGTTTTAAAATTGAAATTGTACCCTTTAGTAAAGATTAAAATAGGCTGTCAAAATTTTAATTAAATCGGCCCGACAGGACCAGATTTACAATTTTTCGCGGAAAAGAAGTGTATTTCATTTGGTATGATGTCGGACTAATAATAATATTTAAAATAAAACAAAAATATTAAGGAGTTAATTTTTTTTTATTTTAATTAAATTTAGGTTAAAATGCCTGTATTAGCAAATGCACTATATTGTCGGCAGGGTTTTGGCACTACGACCCGAGTTTTTTTAATATAAATAATATATATCGAATATCAGTATAGACACTGATGACCTCAGACGTTGAGCGTCTATAATCTACAATCTATCTATCGAATAACAGTATTTTTAAACTGGCTATAATTTTTTGCAGCGATTCCGCTCGTTCCATAAAAATTCCTAAAAGCCAATTCAGACTAGCCGTTTTCGGTTACGATTCACCGGTCCGGTTCGGTTTTCGATTAATCTAGGCTGCTCACACTATCCCGATTCGGTTCTACGATTATTCTCGGTGCGCATGCGCAATTTCGAAATATGATTTGACGTTTGATGTGTAGTTAAATGTCAACAAAAACAGCTGGCTAGTCACGTGACTCCAGCAAGCGTTCTCATTGGCTACGGTTGCGAACGGTCCGGTTGAAATTAGAGCTGAGCCTAAAAGCCAATTCAGACTAGCCGTTCTCGGTTACGATTCACCGGTCCGGTTGGGAGCTCGACCAATCAGGGCATAGTCGTTCCCGATTGCGGTTCGGTTCGAGCGTTTAGGTTCAGCTCTAATTTCAACCGGACCGTTCGCAACCGTAGCCAATGAGAACGCTTGCTGGAGTCTCGTGACTAGCCACTTGTTTTTGTTGACGTTTAACTGCACATCAAACGTCAAATCATATTTCGAAATTGCGCATGCGCACCGAGAATAAACGTAGAACCGAATCGGGATAGTGTGAGCAGCCTAGATTAATCGAAAACCGAACCGGACCGGTGAATCGTAACCGAGAACGGCTAGTCTGAATTGGCTTTAAGACGGCTCTGCACAGAACATTATTACAAACAGAGATGTACGTTACATCGTTAATGTAAAAGCGCCGAACGACGCGAGCTAATTACAAAACACGACCAAAGTCGACAGAACTCGATCAGAGTTTATTTGTGTTTATTAACAGCGAGTTCTCTACACAACGTACGTACGAACATACGTTATTATGTAGTTGTTTTCACAGTGTCATGACTGCAATTAATTTTAAACTAGTATGTTCTCTACATTTCGGTAAAGACTGTGTCACATGGGGCGAATTCGTTGCGAGACGCCTTGTGTCACAGGGTAGTAGGGGGAGTCCCCCTAGCGCCGGACAGCACCTAGTACCGGACAAAACACGTCGAAACATGAAATAACGCTCATAATAACATTCGTGTAATCGAAGCTCGCTTTTAGATCATAGTATAATGTCAATCGATCGGTTATATTTCGAACAGGATCTCAGGAAAGATGTGTGGTCGCAATCTAAAGTCATTATCAAATCAGATTTTCTGACAATGCTTTATGCAACCGAGCACGAGTTTGAGTAACATCCAAAGTTTATTTATTGCCACAACTAAACAGGTGTAGTTACGAAATATTATAATGACCACGTAACATAACATATTATTAAAGTTCGTTAACGACGTCAACTAGTTATCCAAGCAATATAATGAAGTAAATCAACTAAGTTTTATAATTAACCATATATTAAAGTTTATTAATTAGTCAACTTGCCAATTAGTCTTATAAATTTGTACTAAAAGCATTTAATTCTATATAATTAAGTTTTAATTGTTGCTTTGGTTATATAATTAATGCTTTTCGATTAGAATTTATTCTGTTTAACATTATCAATAATTTGTGAAAAATGTCCAATTTCCGTTTTTAACAGCGCATCTTTGATTAATTATGATAATATATATAACTAGATATTTCATTCATGCAATTCATCAAGGAAATTCCAAATCTCCTTGGTTTTCGGGCTTGTAGGCTTTTGGTTCTACCCAGGGCCGGACTGGGCCCGGGTGACTCCACACAAGCCCGGGGCCCGAGACTGGATAATGGGTAGATGGGATATTTTTCTATTTCATTTCTCTCTAATGTATGAACGAACTATCTGATCTAGTTTACATTTAGGTCGCAAGAGCTGGGACCTAGGCTGCATGGGCCCCCTATCCTACCTACCACCGGGCTTGCGGCAAGCCCCGCAAACCTATAACAATTACAGCGTTTTCGGCACGGGTTAATTTTAATCATTCTAGCTGAAATTTTCAGAGAATTATTTTTTCAATGTAAAGAACCATTTTAAAGGTTAGCATGTGACAATTTCCAACTTGTCAAAATAAGGACCAGTCTATTAGACTAGCCCTTATTTGTATAATCTAATTTTTTTTTCAAATTTTTTGAGTTGGTATCCCCTGAAATGGTTCTATATATTGAAAAAATGAATAGCTTAAAATTTCAGCTCAATTTATACAGTTTAACCCGTGCCGAAAACGCAAAGAACTTTGGAAATATGTAGAAAGCAAATTCCGAAACTACTTAACTTTGTGCTTAGGGTATAAAAAATTGACTTTTCCTATGGATCTGGACAAATCAATTCTCCTCTTAAACACATCTTAAGATAGAAATTAGTTGGTGTTAAATCATAGACAAAGTTACGCACTCGCACTACGGAACGTAATGTTCCGTGGTGGGCCCGCGCAGGCTGGGGCCAGACTGGCAATCGCCACCTCGACTATATAGCCAGTCCGACGCTGGTTCTCCCTACCGTTAGAAATTATCAAAGGCGGTGTGGCAGCGAGCGAAGTCGTCTTCTTGGCAGCTCACAGGTAAGTGTGTCGATGACTGGGGTGTTCTCTGCTTGGTCGTCTTCTTACTACGACCAAGCAGAAAACACATTCACGCTTAGACCCCAGTCATCGACACACTTACCCAAAACTCGCCAAGAAAGACACTTCGCTCGCTGCCACACCGCCTTTGATAATGGCTGTCGCAGTTGTAGACGAAACGCCAGCTAGAAATACCATTGGACCACGGCCTACAAGCCCGAAAACCAAGAAAGCCTACACACATCATCACGGAAATTGTGGCGCCATCAGCCGTGTGCCAAGAAAACCAAACATAGGCGATAGTGGCGCCACGAATGCTTTGCCACAGAAAAATAAAAGCAAAATAATGTCACGGTTAGATTGAAAAGTAGTACGGATTTGCAAAAGAAAATCTAATATTTACGTAAATATAAAAGATTCAGTAAGTAAGGCAACTGAAATTGAATTTGTGTTTAGATTTTAAAGTGTTCTGAATATTTGAATTTACTTTAAATACGGAGAAATAGATTTCTTATATCGGAAAATACGTATATATAAATACTTAGTTGCAAATGGAACAATATTTTATAAAAAGTACGGATATTTATTTCTATGAATAGCCGTGTATATCAGCGATGCTTTTGTTTATATCACGTTTCCACGGCTTTTCTATTACAAGCTTTCAGATTCTACTTCAAAAATTCGTAAAAATATCAATTAAGTTAATTATTGAAAAATAATTATTTGAAAACATGACTTAGAGCAACCGTAAAACTGTTTGCATTTTGTTGGTTTTAAATAACAAGTCTGTCAGATCTGTGGTTCGTGTGTCGGTTACGATTCGTTGGTTGAAGGAAAAAAACTCCATTTTGTTATCAATAGATAAAATAGTTGAATCGTCAACTAGTTAATTCTAAAAACAAAAACAGTTGATTCCTTGACGTTTAACAGTTAATTTAAATAGTTTGTTGAATCAGCGCCCGTCATTATTTCATACTAGCGGCCCGTTTCGACTTCGGCCGGATTAAGGGGGTATTCTTATGTGAACGCATAAATTTTACCTCTTTTTAGGGAATTTTTTTTTAGACGACAATAACATTCAATCATTTTAATTTTTTTATATGTTTTTGTTTGTATCTTAAACTGTATAAAAATGTTTTTTTCTCTTATTTTACATTTTTTATATATATATTTTTTTTTAAATTAAATTAGACACTAAAAAAAAAAGCAGGTCACTGGTCATGGTAATAGCGGCTGTTCATGTTGTCTGAAATAAAAAAATTGAATGGATCATTGTTCAGTAGGGATGTCGCTATCGTCCCTACTAAAATTAATCAATTTCATTTAAAAAAGAAATGGCGGACTGTAGAAAAAAAGTTTGTGTTTTTTGTTAATTTTTTTGTTAAAGATCGTTTAAAAAAATAAGAAAATATTTTCGAAAATAAGCAATTTTAGTACGGACGATAACTATTAATGAGTAGAAGAACATATATAAATTTCAACGCAATCGGTTGAATACTTTTTTTTTAGGACCATGACAGTTTTAGAAAATAATGTTTCCAGAAAAATGCGTTTAAAGTTTCAAGAGCTATATGAGTTGTAATTTATTTAAAACTAGGAATTTCGGTCTCTATTTTTCACAGCATATTTTCGATAGGTTTTACTATTGAAATATGAAAAAAAAATCGATTTTTCGAAGTGGTCACATAAGAATACCCCCTTAAGGCGTATTATGCTATTCTTTTAGAATAATAGCCGATACTCGCAACTTTGTCTGCGTTTAATATTATAATAAATCCGCGCAAACTAAGTCGCTGGTATCAGCTAGTATAGCCTATAGCCTTCCTCGATAAACGGATTATCCAACACCAAAATAATTTTTCAATTCGAACCAGTAGTTCCTGAGATTAGCGCGTTCAACCAAACAAAAAACGAATTCTTCAGCTTTATAATATTAGTACAGATAAAGAAACTTAAGTTATTGAAAAACAAAAGCAGGAAAACATTTAAATCGTATCGTTGTTTATTTGTTTTCACATTTAAAATTAATGTCACAAACAGTTGAGCTATTTAAGGGCTAAGATTTAACTGTTTCCAGGTCTTTTATTGCAGGGTAATGTATTTTCTTATCGCGAAGAGCAAACAACAAAAAAAACTTTTGATGTTTGGATTTTTTATACCCCAGTCGCTTGAATTACAAAGTCTACGATATACAAATAAATACTCAAACGATATCGGTGGAGAAATAATAAAATTGCTTATGTAATAAAATGCAACTGGAAAGATGCAAGAATCTTGCAGTAGCTTTGCAGGGTTAACAGTGTTGAGTCTTTTTGGGACAACATTAATACTCTGCATTGTCAGCCACAACATTGTTTTGTTTTGAGTTTCTATTAGCAACGCTTAAGAAACAAACAAGTATAATATAATTTTTAATCTCTCTGTGGTCAGGTGTATTAGAACTCGTCTTAATTAAATCAATTTCTATTGTTTTATTATTTTTATATTAATAGATTTGATCACTCCGCCCGCGATTGTAATGATACAGGGCAACAACAACAGTTGTGGAATCTTCATCAAGACCTAACAGTAACATTTTCATTCCATAGAAACTGTATTTTAAAAATTAGAGTGCGTTAATCATTGATACATCTGTACTTCCCCCATTTCCACGCCTTAGAAGACTATTTTAGAATCTCTACTCAACAAAAGAAAAATGTCTGCCAAATTTCAAGTCTGGAGGCTAAGGTATCGTGATGACCTGTCATTGACATTCATCCCCTATTTCACCCCCTTTAAGGTTTTATTTTGAGATAAAAAGTAGCCTATGTCCGTCTTTAAGATGCAATCTATCTCCTTGTCAAATTTTATCGAAATCTGTTTAGCGGTTTAGGCGTGAAACAAATTCACATTCTCGTGTTAGTTAGGATTATAGTAGAGCAGCGGTTGCCTCGTTTCGTTGAAGCAACGTCATCGGGCGGAACTGTCAAAGAAACGCGAGGGAACGGCTGTTGTTAATACACTTTAATGATAGAATTTAAGAAATAAGAAATTTATAAATAAATACTACCATTAAAATGTATAAACAATAACCGTTTCCTTGCAATCATTTGACAGGTCCGCCGAATAATGTCATTCCCTGACTATTATCCAACGGAACGAGACCACCTCTGTATTTAATAACCTTGAGAGAGTGGAAAGTTTGAAGAGTTGGATAATCGATAGGGAGACATAATTTGACACAGGTGCCGTGAATCGTTGCACTGCGTCCAACCGCCCCACAGCACGCCCAACAAAGCAAAAACATTTTCAAGACATAAAAAAATAACATAAGCAGTTTATTTTTTCTGCCACAGATATAAATATAATAAAAAAAAAATACAAAACGATGCAGAAATAATACAAGTAAATTTTTTTGCATGAAAATAAAGTTTTATTATAGTATTGTAAAAGCTTTTACCTAAAGAAAACTCTTCTTATTTTCAGAGAAATGGAAAATGCGAACACTTCAAGACAAGTGGAAAATGAGAATGTCGTCTAACAACGTTTAAATCTAGTGAAAAGTGTTTACCAACCAAAGCATTAAATAACCAGAAAACAAGACATGACACAAAAACAAACATTTTAAGAAACAATTCAACGCTACACAAAAGTGTTATAAAATTGTGTTAATATTAACTTGTAATTAAAAAAAAAAAAAACGAATTTCTACTAATGTAGTTGCGTTTTAAAAAAAATCGTTAAAGACGATGGTTTTAATAAATAAATAAAACGTTATCAAACACACTAAGGCGCGTGTGATTTAAAACAAACGATAAACAGTTGAAATTCAAAATGGCCGATTACGAACGTATTCGTTTAGTGATATTGGGCGGCGCTGGGGTAGGCAAAAGTTGTATAGTGAAGCGTTTTTTAATGAACACTTATTCGGATAAATATAAAAGCACCGTCGAAGATTTGTACAATCGCGAATATGACCTTGGCCAGGTTACCTTAAAAGTCGACATCTTGGACACAGCTGGCGACCTACAGTTTCCCGCCATGCGACGACTGAGCATAGCGACTGCGCATGCGTTCTTGTTAGTTTACGCCACGACGTCGGCAGCATCGTTCGAAAGCGTCAAACGATGTTTCGCAGAAGTCAGGGAACAGCGCGCCGATTTTCAAGACATACCGATTGTTGTCGCGGGAAATAAACTGGATTTGGCGTCGACGCATAGAGAAGTTACAATCGAAGACGTTTCTGAATGGGTTTATTGTGAACTTCCTAGGTTGAAGTGAGTTCTTTTTCGTTTTTTCATTATTTCATATACCTGTCAATGTTTCAAGTGTAAATGTTCCGCTTTTCGCCACCATAGGCGCTGTAAGTCATATTCTATCAAGGCTATAATACGCGCCACGATTCTAAAAGGTTCTGAAATTAGAATCAAATGGAGGCTTGCGCAGGTACAGTCGGTTGAAAAACTACAAACTCGCGCTATATTATTTTTAATTTTTCTTTAATCTGAAGGTCTAATTCCCTGCATAAAGTCATCCAAAAAATTATTTTTCGTGTATTATGCATCTTGATCAATTAATAATCAAAGAAACAACTTAACAATAGTGTTCTGGACTATACTTTATAACAGGAAAGCGACAAGTGACACGAGAACCAGCGATAACCAATCACCGACGAGCGCACGTTCTGAGCTGGTAACTGGGAGGTGGTGGGAGTCTTCCTTTCCCACAAAACAACCAGGACGGTGAAGGGTCCCCATAGACAACATCCAACTTCAGTTTTATTTCTTCGCATATTTTTTAAAAAACAAAAATAACCTAACTTATGAATTTATCTACAACTCAGCACGAGGTCGTTTAAAAGTCTGCAGTACACGATGGTAAAGTCAATTGCACTCGTCAATGCCATCTGTTGTCAAACACGAGTACTTATTGACCAACCCTTATAGTTTACTAATCTTGACTGGGGATCTGTATTGTTTATTTTTTTTTTTTCAATGTTTTTTACTTATTCTGTTCCAGAGTAAAAGTGTTAGAGTGTTCGGCAAAGGACGACATAAATATAAAAGAAATATTCCGTTCTTTTCTAACACTTTCAAAAATACTAACGGCAACCAATGACGACAGCGCGTCTGGGTTAAAGCGTCGATCGAGCGCTTACGTATCAGCAACAAAAGGCGGTCGAAGAAATAGTCCGAACGGACATGATCGACCGACTGCGAGTGGATCCGAAACGAGCAGCTCTACATTAGCCGAACCTGCACGAGCTAAACCGAGGTCTAGATCTCTTATACGTCGTTCAAGTCGAAAAGCTAAACAACAAATACGCGATGCCCAAAATACAGCTGATGATTGTATTGTGTCATAACTTTTTATGATGGATATATTTTATTAAAATGTGATTATTAAACCAGCTAGAAAATATTATTATTGTTGCATTTTTTAAATAATACGTGATTTTTTCTTTTTGAATTTAAATAACCAGGGTTGTCTCCGTGAATCGTGAGATGGACAATATTGTAATGTAAAAATATTTATCGGTGTGATATTTTGTCGTATTTAACGCTAGTCTTAAAAATAATTTTTAATTTAGATGTAACACAAGTTGATCGTTCATTATTTGTGAAATTGAAAAAAAATTTTTAGAATCAGAAAAAAAAGTATGTAATGTCCAGATCACCAGAATACTATAGATTGGGCGTTAACATTGTTGAAAAGAGGGACTAGGGCGGGGATAAGAGGCCTTAAAACCTTTTTCCCAACTGTTGAACATTGAAAAAAATCAAGTCAACGGTTTCGAATGACGCAAACAATCGATTCAACCAATCACAGACGACTTTTGTAACCTCTGTAGCCTAACCTCTAGTATTCTACTATTACCTTGAGAAAGTATTGTTCCCCGTAGTGTTTTATTAACCAAACATTTTTGATGTTATATCAAAATATTTTCAGACACCTTATATATATTTTATAAATATTAAATAGGCATCTATATTGTAAACACAAATAGAATATTTCTGTATATGCTTTGTTCGATGTCACAGTTTTTTTACTTTACGTTCTTCCAATTTTATTTAGAAATTTGCAGACTCAAAGCGACATTGCTTATGCCAAATTTTCGGTTAAATAATCCAACACGCGAAGAATCGCTGAGATTTCTTTCGATAACTAAAATCGCATCACCTACTACGCGATTAAACTTCTGCCTATGGTTTCGCAGAATTTTGTCAATTTCAGTCCCCTTCCGCACAGGCGTAGACATTATACAGTACTATCTATACTAATATATATAAAGAGGAAAATTTGATTGTTTGTTTCTTTGTAGGGAGTAATCTCTGAAAGTACTGAACCGTTCCTAAAAGTTTTTTCACTGGTAGAAAGCTACTACTGTGTTAAAGTAGGTTATAAATTTACTTTGACAAAAAATAAAAATTCCAAATAAACTGACTAAATATAATTTGAATTGATTTTTCACTCGGCACTTGGTAGAACATGATTAATAATAACAAATAAAAAACCCGGGTCGCAGTGCCAAAACCCTGCCGACAATATAGTGTATTTGCTAATACAGGCAGTGTGGCTTTATTATGCGAACTTAAGTTGGTTTTTGGGCAAAATAAAAAATTTGACTCCTTAATACACCACTTAAAATAACATTATTTTTCCATAATTGCAATATTATTATCAATCGAACCTCCATACAAAATTATATACACCCTTTAGTAAATAATTCGCTATCTGCAAACTAGTGTTTTCATAAAATTTGTAAATCCGGTCCTGTTAGGTCGATTTTATTAAAATTTTTGGGATACTTTTTAATTACTACCAGAGGGTTAAATTTCAATTTTGAAACGATTCGGAGAATTTTTTCGGTATTTTGGAGCCCACACACTTTTTTCAACCCCTAAAATTTACCCTTAAATTGATCCGATTGGGCCCATTTTAAATAGGCTTCTTGCGGTGATGGATTTCAACGCGTGTGCCAAATTTAGTTGAAAAAAAATGGTGCCAAAGTGTTTAGGAGGTTATGAAACGTCGAGAAATTTTGTTCCGACCCCTAGGTCCCGCCATCCGACCGACGCCAATAGTGTATGTTGCCATATGGCAAATACACTAATAATTTTTATAGTATTTTCAAGCGTTTTTATATATTTGTTATTCTTAATCATGTTATTAAACCTGACTAAATTTGAGTTCGTGGCGGAAGTACCGTAATTTTATGGCGGAAGAACGGTTATATAAGAAAATCTTTGCGTGTCCGCTTGGTGGATCCGAAGGCTTCACTATTGTTGTCGTTGCCGATCGGGCTATAAAATATTGTTTCATCTAAATCACGCGTGAAGCCGCAGGTAGCAGCTAGTACACTAATAAATACAAAAGGTATAAATGAAAAATATTAAAAATTCGACTTGAGCAACGTTGCTTTGCGTCTGCATTAATAAAATATGTGTTTTAAATTGAACAAAAAATTTAATACGCATACAAGAGTAAAAAAATGTGGTTTAAGTATTATAGTTATTACAAAAAATGAACTTGGTGCTAAATATGTAGTATATAGGTAAAACTTGTTTTGTTTCTAGCCTTTTAACCGTCAAAAATTGTCTCATAACAGTAAATAAGTACTTGGCAACTTTCCATTTGAAATATGGCTAAATAATATTTGTTAGCATAATTTGTTGCAGTGGAATAACTGTGTATTTTGCGTTTAAATACTTTTCAGTTTTCACTGACAAAATGTTTGGTTTTTCGAAAATCCTGGCAATTCACCTTAGAACACGCAAAGCTGTGAAATCAAGATTCAGACACCATCGACAGCTAGGATTATTTGAATCTAGTAGTATCGTTTAGAGAAGGTAGTAGCAAGCTGGCAAACAACGTAGTAAGAAGAGTGGGAAAAGCGAGCAATTTTTTATTTTTATTTTATTACAAAAAAAAGTGGTGCGTGTATTTATATACGCGCGGTAGAAGTTATACTTCTTTGGCGTGATCGCGATAATTAATATTCACATTTTCGTTATGGATGTACATTGATAAAATAAAATAGGAAATACGAGGTCATATAACTGTCAAAAGTTGTTATTCATTCAAGACAGGTCTTTAAAAAATACTAGTATAATCTATTTTGTTGTTTTATGAAATAACTATTTTGACGATATCAGAAAAAAATGAGACGTGTTATCTATGAATACAAAGTAAAATTATGCTGCAATTTCCGTAACAGAGAAAAATTTACTGTCAGTGCGCCAAAAGAAGTATAACTTCTAAAATACGGACGTAATTACTACTAACACGGTGCTAGACGAATAACCTTACGCCAGCCGTAACTTACCAATCACTTTAGAGATCCCAAGGCAGTTCTTTGTAACCTAATTACGAATTTACCACCTGAGCCAAACTAAATTTATTTGATATTGATTGACCTGTTCCATGTAAGACACATTCAAAGTTTTCCAATTTTGTCTCTGCTGTACATAGGATAATAATCAATATATAATGTATATTGTACATAAGAGTAATACATAATGTTATATATATAATATGCGCCACGGTTCTAAAAGGTTATCAAGTTAGATGCAAATGGAGTCTTGCGCAGGTACAGTCGGTTGAAAAACTACAAACTCGCGCTATATTATTATTTTTAATTTTTCTTTAATTTAAAGGTCTAATTCCCTGCATAAAGTTCCGCTTTTTCACTCAAAAAGTTCCAAAATCCCGACTTGGCAAAAAAAAATCTGGCAACGCTGTTGTGCATCTACGCGGTTCCTTTTGGTTTGATCCCTGGACACGTTTTGTAACATTTCGTAACACTTTTTTCGTTTCATTCTCAATATATGGGCACATACACTATTGCATAAACGAAAAGCAAAACTATGTACTGTATTTGTCACGGGTAAATGCAATAAACCTTTTTTTGCTAGTGCGCACGTATGGTAAATGTAGATTAATTTCGTTTCCTGTCTTTATCCGTAACATATATCCACCGTCCCAAACAGTATTACAGGTTTATAAAATATTAAAGTAATAAGTTATTTATTAAGTTTTTGTAAAGCACAATTTTCATAGTAAATAATTGTGGAAGAAAAAACACATCATTTTTTACAGTAGAACTCAAGTATTTTTAACCTGACGGGACGAGTCGACTCATGTATTTTCAATTTCTTCTTCATTCTCGCTCCGTGACAGTCGTAGACCAATCACGAAAAAGCCTTTATATATTTGAGGTTAAACGTTGTCAAACGTATTTTTCCATTGGCTGAGCAGCGTAGGAAACATTTTGCGTGAGAAGTAGGAACTAAAAACTTGAAAATACATGAGTAAAATCAGTTGGTGTTGAAAATATATTTTAGAACAGGACCTGTGGAACAAGGCACGCGATACTACAGTCAAGACTAAAAATTGATTGCAAAATTTGTACCGAACAATGTTTTCCGAAACCCACTATTAATAATTCAATAAAATAGCCACATTGTTCTAATTAATCTATGTAATTAAAGCTTGTTAATTATTCTTTCGTTACGTTTGTTAATAGCTTACAGTATAAAATTATTAGTTATCAAAAAACAAGTAACACATTTTGCGGGTAAAATATTGTAAATAAAAAAAATGCAGTTTTTAATTGTATTGTATTATCTGTTCAAAAAACATTTTTAATGTTGTCAGTTTGCAATTTGAACATTTCAAAGAACGTGTTAATTGTCGTGTAACGATTTCATATTATCAGTAACTAGAAAAACCGACTCGATCCGAGCCGACTCATTTATCGCAAAACTGCCGAGTCGGTCCGAGCCGTTTAGTGCGTGGAAACTCATTTGACTTCAGGGATCCCAAAACTGCCGACTCGACTAGTGCGTGAGAAGTCATTTAACTTCACGTATCCCAAATCATCGATCGTGCCGAGCCGGTTATTGATATGTTGATAGTCTTTGAGTTAGTGAAATATAAATTTATTATAGCCTTATTTGGATTAAATTAAAATACATTGCAATTAACATGTTCAGTGAAAATCACTTTAAAGCTTATTATGAATGTTTTAATTGTTTTCAGGGTGACTAAACTTTGTAATTAGTAATTTTAGTACTTATAAATGTTCTGTCCACTACGAATTAATACCAAAATTAATAACAATACGGTCATATTTGTATGTATGTATAATAATTAAACAAGCGATATTTCATATTGTAATTAAAACTAGATTATTAATTGTACATAAACACATTTTTGGATCATAATTAATTTACTGTTTTCAAACTAGAAATTACAACATAAGTCAAAATGTAATATCAAAACAGCTTAAAAAAATCAAACGTAATTTGTAAATAGATTATTATATAATAAAGAAGCTACATTTTAATAAAGCTTTAAAATACAGTTGTCTTTTTTGAATTGCAGCGAGTGTAGGTACTCATAATTTTGGAATACATCTTCTTCAAAATGACTTCGTCGATTGACACGATTTCGGATTAACGCGGTTAAAGATTTTCGAAAAAAAAACTGGTTTACCATGAAACTATTTCGGTTTAACCCAATGAAACAAATGTTAATTAAGCGTTAGGAGAGATTTGTATGAACCGAATCAAAATTTCATAATTTTGAACAGTGCACAGAATTTCTTATACATAAACAAATATTTCGTTCTTATATTCCTCTTAATGGCAAACAAGAATTCAAAAAATGTATTCATTTCAAACAGCAGAGTTTCGGTATCATAATATGATGACCAGAACGTGACTTCCCAGCAAAGATAAAGAGAGGTATGTCTATGAAAAGAGACTCATATACAAGTTAATCATATCTCTGCTCAGCAGTTAGATATAAATTATTGAACGGTCTTCCAGTTCACGTCATTCATTAACCTGTGCATCTGATGACCTTGATATTGATTTGCTGCAATCTGTGAGAGACGACTGAATGATTCAATAAAGCTTGTGTGTTAATTTGTTGTTGAGATATTTTGCAACAACAATTATATCAAACTAAACATGATAAGTTTTTGTATTCAATTAGTTACCGGAGTTCAGATCAAGCAATTTTGTCTACAAGAATTTTCGAAGTTATACTTTGGCAGGCAATGGAAATTGCGCGCGCATAGCTAACGAAAATTCGACAGTGTGATGTTGGCCATAAGAGACCCAGACTGAAATGACAGTTGGACGAAATCAATGTACTTTCTGTCATCTAGAAACTATATAATAATATAGGTACTAGACGACCTTTGATTACAACCAATAATCGTTTAAAGTGTCATCCAGTGGAATTTATAATATCGTATTTTTAATTACTCAGTGGATTGAATATATCAAAGTAAAAACCGAAATAAAATTTTGAAAGTGTTTTAAAATATTTTTAATTTTTCGAAGATTTTATTTCAATAAATTATTTACATGTATATTGAAAATTAGTCTTTAATAGTATAACTTCAAACACACCCACTTTTTTTTAGAATAGGAAAAGAAAGTAGTCAACACAAAATGGACCAAAAGATGCACGAGTTTGAAATCTTGGACTCTAGTGACTAATATTCAAGAAAATCAAAATGCATTTGCTCATTTTAAAAATTAAACGGAACATTCGACTGTCATATGGTTTTAAATGTTGGGTATTTAACATTACCAAGTCTCAACATTATAAAAACATGTATACAGTAAAAGAAATGAACGCGCTGTGAAATAATTTAATTAAATATATTCAAAATGATGTGACCCATTTTTGACTGTCAGTATTTAAATCTTTAGAATAAGTCGACAAAGAACGGAACTATAGTCGTTCTTTCAATTCCGTAATTTTTATTAATTAGACACCTGTTTATAGGAGAAAAAGTAACAATTTTAAAATGATTTTTATAAAATATTTTTTTAAGTATTAATACAGAACTATACAAAGCATAAACGTGCAGTGTGGTTTGAAATTATAAAAAAATAACAACTGTTACTTCTTAATTGACTGTACTTTTACAAAATCAGATGCTTTTTCACTAACGATTGTTCTGTATTAAGGTAGTTGTCGTGGTTAAGACACACCGTTAGAAAATTCTTAATTTTTGTATTCTTATTAAGGACATGATAATACAATTACCCTGAAAATTTGAAGTCGATCGACCGTATATAATCCGAGACAAATTCAATTAAAAATTGGATAATTAACATTGATTGTATACGATCTCTGTAGTTCTGAACCAGTTTGTTATTTACAAAAAAAGAACTAACTGTCAGAAACTTTCCAAAAACTGACAGTCTTTCAATGCATTTGTTATGAGTTTAAAAAAAATAAGAAAAAATTTTTGACCGTCTAAATATTTATAAATAACGGTTTAGAGTTCAACAATTTATAGAAAAGTATACATGCATATGAATACTGTATGGGTTACGTTTCCACGGGTACAGTCTTGCGTACAAATTATGGATGATTTAGCTAGTATACTTTTGTGGCGCGTATAATCTATAACTTTTTGACAATATTGTACCACGACAACTTACTTAATAATAATTAATAATTATTTATTAAGTAAACCCATTACGCTTTAACTGTAGAAAACTATTTTAAAATATCTACTTAAAATAGTATATAATATATTTACACCGAGTAGGGAATTTAAATTCGAGCATATAAATAAATTCGAGCAAATATATTTAAAATGCTGAGATTCTCAAACGATTAAGAACTGTCGATGGTCTAAGGAAAATTATTGAAAGTCTAAGGACAACTATTGAAGAACTGAAATTTGAATAATGGCTTGGTAAAAAGCAATGAATGCTTGAGGCTTTCAAAGTTCAGTTATTTCTCGACATTTTATAGCCACATTTCACAAAGAGTGGCTTTAATCGTCAACAATTGGATCTTTATTAACAATATTTGCGTCACTTTAATTTTCATGCAATTAGAGACCCAAAGTATGTAATAAAACATAAATTTAAATAATTCTTTTGAATTTCTTTTTCGCTAATGAAATATTATGTTCGAATTTAAACTCTTCAAAGAGGCCATACCGTCCTAGCTTGAATTATTTGAAAATCTAATTAAACACGAATATTTAGCGATCGAAACCCTTAAACGGATTTCACATAACAATATTACCTAAATTTTGTAATAACAGTCAAACCTGAGGGAGTAAGAACTGGGTTTGCAAAAAAACTCTCTAAGTGAAAGTAATTTGTTTTTCAACATTTGTTGAGAAGTTCATTGGTGAAATACGTTTTGTTAAAGAAAAGTAAAAAACAGAGATTTTTACCGCATAAAAACAGTTATTCATTGAGAGAGTATGAACACAATTAAATACTTTTTTGGTTCGTTGTTTCACGAGATGCTCTTTTTATTCAAACTATGACGGATCGTAATGTATATAATTTTTTTCAATAAAATATGAAAATATTAGTACGTAGTGACATTAAGTTTTCTTTTCGTATTTTTTAATGGCAGGCAATATATCGTATATTCGCCGAATTATCTTGATATAGACCTACGAAATTTCATTTTTTTTGTAAAAAAAATAATGTATTTAGATTTACTTCTGCAGTGCACTAATTGAATTTTATATATATTTTGATGTGAGTGGTTAAAACTAGGAAAAAATGTAATTTTGAAAATTGCTGCAAGAAACGCTTAAATATCTACATTTTTAATCACTTTCATCTCGTTTATTGACCAAACCAATATATCATTGTATATTTAATACTTAAAAAAACTGTTAACAGCTGCTCATTAATTCAATATTTCGCCGATTCAACAAAAAAACAGCTACGTTTAATACGCGATGCAAAATTTACAGTATAGTCCAAGAGCTGGTAGACATTTTTGGGTAGGTACCTTAGGCGCTGTGAAAATTTGTACAATAAGTACATCTTTAGTAATATCCGAATACAAAAACACAGACCTGGCTGAAGGATAGCGGGACTTAACCAGCCCCCAAATTTTTTATCACCTGGCAGGTAGAATGTCCCACCCAAACGACCTGCTATTTTGAATTTTTCTGTTTTTAGTTACCAATGTTATTTTGTTTAAATTTCAACGTGCCTCAAATATATTTTTAAATTTTTCAAAAATACAATTTTGCAAACACCTAGGCCAAGTTTTAGATCCAATTACGAAATGTATTTTTTTTTTATTTTTCAACTCCTTAAATGCCAAATTTCAAGGTATTAAAATTTCAAAATGCCTCAAGGGTTTTTTATTGCAAAAAAAGTTGTTAATTTAAAAGTTTCAGGGTTGGTTAAGCCCCGCTACCTTTCAGCCGGGTCTGTGTTTTTGTATTCGGATATTACTAAAGAGGTATTGTACAAATTTTCACAGTGCCTCAAATACCTACCCAAAAATATCTAACAACTCTCCCACTAGTAGAACTCATGTATTTTCAACCTGTCGAGACTAATAAACTCATGTATTTTCAATTTCTTCTTCATCCTCACTTCGTGGCAGTCACAAACCAATTCAGAAAAACCTTTATTAATTTGAGGTTAGACGTTGTCAAACGTATTTTGGCTGAGCAGCGTAGGAGGAGACACCCTGCGTACCAAGTGGGAACTAAAAACTTGAAAATACGTGAGTAAAATCAGTTGAAAATACATGGAGCTGATTGTATTTTCGTTAGCTACGCAGGAAAATTAAAAAAATCTGCTGATTACATTACAACAAAATTTCTATAGATAGTCAAAAACTATTTTTTTGCCGCGCGTGGCACTACTGTTGCTTGCTGCCTTTTTTAGGCCAGAGTCGAACGTATTTAAAATTCTATAGTATTCGATACTTCTTCCCGAGTGAAGGGAGTGATGTCTCGTTTCAATTCAAAGCAGCTGTTGCAACTTGAGCTTCTTCTAGATACAATATTATAGTGTTGAGTGATTAATTTACTCAGATAATTAGATAATTCTATAAATAGATAACCAATACTTATACTGTTTTTGATGTCAATCTTTTAATGTGGCCTGATATCGTAAAAATTTCGTATCATGATCAGAAAACACATTTTTATTAATGTGTACGATTTACAAATTTTTAAAATATTTGGCCACATTTATTTTCACTACTTTGCTATTTAGCTCTGAAACTATCATAAGGGTTCCGTGGAACAAATTACAAAATTTCGATCACTTTTATATTGCGTACAAAACTTACTTTTTTGAAAAGCGACGATTTTTGTAGTAAAACTTCCTTCGCGACGTATAGATCTCTTTGAAATTTTCTGTGGCGTTAAAAGGGAAATGATTTAACAGCGGGACAATATAAGAGGGAAAAATGTATACATGTACACATTTACACGTGTATGACCTATGTGCCAAGATCGATTTATTTGATAGTTTTGCGTGGGATTTATAATACTGTTATAGAAAAAGTGTATGTTGATAATTTGTTTATATATTATATACATATACACATTTACATATATGTATTTATAAAAAATTACATATAAATGTGTATATTTCGTTGAATGTTAGCGCATGCGTGATATCAATTACGTCATCATTTCAGCTGTAGAAAATCATTTTGCAAGAAATTTCACTTCTCCCGTGAGCTTATGTAGGTGAGACACGTTTTTGCGACATGTCAATTTTGCGTATTTTGTTGAGTATACTTTTATAAAAGCGCCATATTGGTTTTCGAAATTTCTAGTATATGCATTATACGAAAAAAGACAGTTCAAATCACAGGATAGGAGTAAAACTCTCAATTGACTGCGCTCGTGTTTTTGTCATTTTTTACAAAATCCCTTCTCCGTCAATAGAAACACTTCCGTTATGTTTTATATACATCCTTGTGAAATCAGTGCGACTAAAGAAGTTTCACTTCAAAAACGACGTAAAAGGCTCGTTCTCCCACCAGCACCGAGGCCTCCACCACATATTTGTTTTGCATTTTTAAAAAAATTAAATATTATTAAAGCAAAAATATCAAAATTTCGTATTTCAAACAGAATTACATACGAATGCAAGTTCCACGTAAAAAACTAACAAAAACTTTTAAAATTCGATTTAGTTGGAATTTTTAAACGTCGAACGAGTTAAGTTTTATATTGTTTCGTAATTATTCAAATTAAAACAGATCACTTGCTTGTCATTTTGATTTATAATTTTGTACACAAAATAAAAGTTGATTGAATTATATCATAAAAATATCATTGTAATGGTACTGTATTAAAACGACATGCTTATATTGGGACGTAAATACAATCTTGAAAATCTCGAGGGCGCGCGCAGTGCCCATCATTCTTAAACTTACAATTTTCTTATTTAACTTATATTTAAATGATTTTCTCGCGAATTTTTTGACGGAGCAGTCGAGAACAATATAATTTAATAACTTTCCATTACTTACTTTTCTTTCAAACGGTTTCTGGACGTTAGAAACGAACTCCGAAATTCAGCATCCGGACGCGTTAATTTTTTATTGTTTATCAAAAAACTATTGCGGAGCTAACGATAAAAATTGGGAGCTATCATCTTCAGTGCCGAATTTAGAGGTCTCGGGGCAACAAAGGAGTGGAGGCCCCCTGGCCCCAAATTATTTTCCAAATAAAATGGACAATTTTTTTCAGTCGAGTTTTCCAATAATTAATTTATTGTGAAACCAAGTATAGATTCTTTTATTATTTGAGAAACATATATATATAATCGGAAACAAGAAATATAATCATGTTTGTACAAAGTACTGTAGGTAAAGGTAAAACGCGAAAAAAAATATCACAGGAAAAGTTGTTTACTAGTCTGAATTTGAATTTTTTTTCCGAAGTCTCTATTGTGACGGCCCCGCTTTTATGGAAGCCCCGGGGCTGTAGCGCCGGTTGCTCTCCCCTAAATCCGGCCCTGATCATCTTGGTCGTTAGCTCCATCGAATGAGCCCAAATACATCAAAATCCCTTAAAATTGGACGCTAAGTGGACTAAGTTGTTTGATGTTTTTCATTATATTATATTAATGTTGTCCCGTAGACTTTTGTACGGTAGGAGTTCGGATTATTAATTGTATTTACGTCCAAATATAAAAATATGTATATCTGTCTAACTGTCTTGAAATATCAACCAATTTCTATATTGTCTTTGTAACTCTAACAATTTCCTTTGTAATTTTCCATTTTTCTCTAAAAAACAAAGGTAGATAAAATTAAATCGACACTTCTGATGTAGTAAGATCTATGCAATTAAATTTAAAAAAAAAATACATAGTATTGTTCATAGACTGTGATTCACAAATATTATTATTAATTAATAAATATCAAATTATCAACCTTTGTTCATCACAAAGACTAAAAAAAAAAAAAATGAATTTTATATATTTTGGAAAAAAAATATTTTGATATGTTGACAAATTATATCGTTGATGTTATGTAAAAGTTGTTTTCAATAATACGCGTTGTTTCTGTGAAATAACAAATGAACGTCTGTCGGATATCCGATATTGTTTTTTGGTTTCCAGAATACATAAGATATTTTAGAAAATTATCCAATTTGTAATCTCAATATGTATTAAAATTATTGTAACAAAAATTTAAGGTATTTATAAACAAAATAAAATTTATTGTTATAAAAATGAGTACCAAGTTTATTGTTTGTCTCTTGAGTAATGCTGGGTTCCTGATACGACTTTCAACGTTAAACTAAATTGCGACAACACGCGCTTATTAATAGCAGGCCCGTGGGGAAATCCCCGTCGTGTCAAGCCTGGGAATTTAGATATGGGTGATCAATCATACAATATTATCATTAAAATTTTCATTTATTAAAAAACCACCTAAAGTACACATCAAACAAGATAATATATTACGCAAAAATTATAAAACTATTTTGAACAGTAATTGTAAACACTTAATAAAATAATCATGCACATTTTTGCGTCCTATTGTTCAATAAATTCAGTCATTGCATTTTTAACTCTGAAACAAACGAAAATTGGTTTAGTTAAGACCTGTTAAGGAGACTGTTTACCAGCTGTTCAATATGTTCCATTTTTCATCCGCACAGTTCAATCTTACGAGCATGCAAAAACCGCTTAATCATGTTTCAGAAATCTCTAATTTCTATGAAAAATCTTATTCAATCTTTGATGTTAATGCTTACAAAATAAACTACAAATATGTACCGTTCTTCCCATATGAGTTTAAGCCAAGTTTTTACAGTTTATTTGATTTAAATAAACGATTTAAAAACGGATAAAAACAAGAAAATTAGCATATGAAAATCGATTCAAAAATCACTGAAGAATCTTTAAGAAAAAGTACTGAAAAAAATCCTGAAGATTGCACGAATAGCCGAAGATAACTTCCACAGTAATTTTTTAACACAAAAATAAAACTAGATCTTATTAATTTTTAGGGTTCCTAATATCCAATGAAAAAATGGGAACCCTTGTACTCCTTATAGGATCACTCTAGTGCCGGTCTATCCGTCTGTCGCAGTTTATTTTCTCTGTATTTTCTGGACGCAAGGGGTTAAAATTTGGTACATATATACAGTTAGATGACCCAATCACGAACGTAAGCATAGATAAACGAATTCCGATTTTAGGGGTAAATTAGAAGTTGTCGTGGTTAAAGCACACCGTCAGAAAATTCTTAATTTTTGTATACTTATTAAGGACATGATAATACAATTCCCCTGAAAATTTGAAGTCGATCGACCGTATATAATCCGAGATAAATTCAATTAAAAATTGGATAATTAACATTGATTGTATACGATCTCTGTAGTTCTGAACCAGTTTCTTATTTATAAAAAAAGAACTAACTGTCAGAAACTTTCCAAAAACTGACAGTCTTTCAATGCATTTGTTATGAGTTTAAAAAAAAATAAGAAAAAATTTTTGACCGTCTAATTATTTATAAATAACGGTTTAAAGTCCAACAATTTATAGAAAAGTATACATGCATATGAATACTGTACGGGTTACGTTTCCACGGGTGCAGTCTTGCGTACAAATTATGGATCACTTAGCTACAAGCTAGTATACTTTTGTGGCGCGTATAATCTATAACTTTTTGACAATATTGTACCACGACACTACCTTAAGTGCATCATGCAGCATATCAAATGAAAGTGCTTGTTGTGAAAAATACAAATTATTTTTTTTATAATATTAAAATGCTTAGTTTAAAAGATATTAAAGAAAATATACTAAACTACTGAGCCTAAAATTTTGACAAAATGGATATATGGGGTTTCACTCATAGTTTACAGGAAAACCTAAACGAAAATCCTAAGTCTTAAAGTTTCCACGGAAAACGGAATGCTACGGAAGTTCCACGCGAGTTCGGTTCGCACTTGACCGTTTTTTTAAACGAAATCGAAAAATAACTTACTTATCGTATAGCAGGGTATCATGCGTCGGTGTTGACGACAACTGCTGCAAAATGGAAAGTACCCCCAAAGCTCTTAATCTCGCCTGTCTTTCTGAAGCACCTGCTTCACCTCTCCGAGCCAAATTTCCAATACAGAAAATGGCCGCCGCCTGCAAACGCGAATCGGGATGCACCTGGAAGTGATGATTCGATTTTTAATGTGAATTATACAGTTCGAAATTTCCCGAAAGCATATTGAACAATCTGAGGGATCAGTCAGCGGAAGATAATTACCATATAATCGGTTAACTTCTTTAATACGTCTTCGTTAGCCATAATGTGTTCCTTAGCCCGTTCCCCATCACCTATGTTGCCTAAAATACACAACGCCTGTTCTTTCACTTCGGCACCGTGCGAACCTTCCAATACGAGCACGACAGCCTGCATAACTTGCGCCGCATGCATCGACATAATATTATCAATATGAGACCTCGTGCTGAGCAAATTCCTCAACAACCCCAAAGTCTTCATAATAACTTGAGCATCGGAGTCACCCAACAATCTAAAGATCCGTTCGGTTCCCAGTGCCGACAAGATTTGCGATTTGACCCGCTGTTCGGCTTGAAAAGCCATATTCATCAACGCCCAAACACCGTTCAATCGCAAAGCCGCTTCGGGTCTTTCGGTCAGCGAACAAAGCATCTTTACAGCACCTAGTTCTAGAATCGGTTCTTTCGCCGGTGAAAATTCAAGCAGAAGGTTGCATAAAGTTGAACTGGCAACTGTTAACATTTCGTCGCAAGGTGGGGGACTCCCCATCAACAAATCCATGAGAGGCCTCCACACACAGTGGTCCTGAAACGTGGTCCTCAACTGTTGAACACTACGACTCAACGAGTGGAGACATCTTACGGCGGCTAATCGTACCGCAGACGAATCATCGCTTAATCCAGTAACTAACCTATCCATCAAGCTATCGGTCTCGATAATTCTCTTTCTTATACTTTCGTCGTTGGCACCCAAAGCAGCGAAAGCTTTAAAGACTGCTTGCGATGCCTGTTCGTTACTTTTCGATAACAGCTCGGCTAATTCGGCGATCAAGTGGTACGAAATCGAAGCGATTCGTTGTAAGTCTGTGTCGACTTCGGCTAAATAAGCTAAAGTATCGGCAGCTCTAGCACGAATGTTTATGTTCTGTTCGTGATGACATAACCTCGTTAAACACGGAAGCGCACGATAAACTATACGAGAATCGTCCGCAGTCAAGGCACCGGCCCGGTGTAAATTCGCTAGGCACTGAGACGCAGCGAGCTGTACTTCCACCGGACGTGATCTCGACACCAACTCGACCAGATGATCGGCAACGCCGGCTTGTTCGACCGACTGAGCTGCCAACATGTGCTCTTTTGTAAAAGCAGCGATGCACGCCAACGTCGGCATTATTATCGATTCCGAAGCGTCGACAAACAAATTCGAAAACACTAACGCTGCCCCGGACTCGCACAAAATATCCTGTTCGGCCGGACTTTGACACGCGGCAGCTAAGATTTCCGCTACGCATGCGCGGCTGTCTTTTTCTTCGGTCGCTAACTGTAATAATCTTTGAACTAAATGCGGCTTTTCGATAAACAATTTTTCGGTGATGTGGCCGTGTTTTGCGAGTGACCGCAAACATCTTAAGCTTGCAGTTACCAATTTGGGGTCACCTTCATCCAAAACGAGTAAAAGCAAAGGTATTAATTGAGCGTCGACCAAAGCAGTGACGTGAACCTCCGTGCCTTTAGCGAGGGAACCCAATATTATAGCTGCTTCCAATCGAATTTTAGGTGGAGTTGTTTTTTCGTGAAGTAAATTCATTATTCGAGGAAGAATTCCTTGGGCTATGACAGAACCTTTTTGTTTATTTGAACCAATAACCGAATTTCTAATACATGCAATAGATTCTAAACACTTATCTGCATCAGCTGAATATAATCCATCGATATACGCTCGTGAATTTTCAATATCCTATAAAAAAACAGTTCTTTTATTATAAAAACATTCTGTCATTAACAAAAATGTAAGGTTATTACTTACAAAAAATAAAGAAAAAGGTTGTGTAGCCAACATATTCGCAGTAAAAATATTAATCTTTTTGTCAAAAAATAGATAATAGCTGTTCAATTTTCACAGAATTATCTGCAAAATTGAAAATAAACACCGAAGCCTACGCAATGACAAGCAGATCAAAGAATAGGCAACGACCCGAAGTTGGTAACAGTCCCGTAGCTTTTTTTGTTAGCTGTCATTGTACTGTCAAAATTGATTATAACACACATTTTTTTAAAAAACGTTTGTAAAATTAAATTAAATAAAATGAAAAAGTCATGTAAAATCAGAAGTATAAAAAGACTAAGCGGTACGAGTTTTCATGAAGCCATTTTCAAAGATTCAATAGAAAAAAGGTTACGCTTAGCATCATCCACGAACAATATAACAAAAGTGAGAGAATTAATTGATTTGGGCGTTAACGTAAATTCATACGACGATAATTTTAGAACGCCTCTACATTTAGCTGCTAGTAGAGGTTATGCAGATATTGTTGAGTGCTTATTGAATCACAACGCTAATCCAAACGTAAGAGACAGTATTGGAAACACGCCTCTTCATTTGGCAGCTTGTACAAATAATTTAGCTGTTGTGACGTTACTATTAAAACATGGTGCAACTGCCGACAGGCCGGACGCGCGAGGGCACAGCCCGCTACAGTTAGCTCAAAGCAGGTTACGACTTCTTGCGAGATGCTTGAAAAGCAGTTCGCTAACCGAATCGGAATCGATTAAAGCTCAAGTTCAGAGCGTCATCGATGCTTTATTGACGTCGTTAGGCAGCGATCGAGCGACTCAACTACAGAAACAAATGACTGGAGTAACTCTCGAAGAAAGAGTTGCGGAACTTTTACTCGGACTCGATGAACTCTCGTTATAATGTGACAGTGTTGGTTCATTCCATAAATGTGCTATCTAAATTTTTTTGTATTAGTGAGATGATTTTTGTGTTCCAATTACTTTTTGTGCTATGTTTCCTAAACGCGTTTTTATTTTATTAGCTATATTGATATGCATTACGGGTAATTTTTCCAAAAAATCATCTACACAAACATTTTTATATTACAAACAACTCAAAATATAGGCAGACAACATATACCGAAATTTATATACATATTTTGTTGTATATATCTGTTTATTGCAATAAATCTAATAAAAATATAATTTTGAGTCATTGATTTCTTATAATTTTGTTATCAGAACAAAACATAGAAATTTATAGTATTATCTAAAGCGATCTTATCTGGTTTGCGTTAAAAAACCAGTCAGGCATAAACTACAATGCTTTATTATATTTAAGCTGGAATTGATAAAAAAACTGCAACGACTGTCATGTCTTGGACATGGGCACTACCAAACTTTACCGCTAGAGGCGCCAGCTATATAACGACCTCAGTATGTGAATAGTTCATAGCAAAATAAGTTTATTTCAAATAATAAATCATTGACAAAATATGCCGATGTGCTGTTTATCAATTTTCAAATTATACAGGTTTTGTACTTCCAAAGTATTCGGAATTGGAAAAAATACGTAACTGAATTATATCAGAAGGAAAAAAAAACTTTTACTGTAAATGCTGGGATAATAGTTTGTGGAGCCCATTTTACTTTAATGAAAATTTTGCCACAGAAGCAAAAATAACATAGAAAAACTGTAAAATTTTAAATGAGGGATGTGGCGAAGGATTTTTATTTAAGATGTTTACACATACTATGAGAACACTTAGTGTCTTTTTCAATTTGACAACTTCACAATTATTCCCAGGTATTATATTTTATTTATTTAAAAATAGTACAAATATCGAAAATAAAATAAAGATCAATATTATACAACCTTTCCACAAAATATGACATAAATTAACATTTTTTACATATAAATAAAAATGCATGCACAATATCTAGTGCCATACCTAGGGCTGCGCCCTCCTCGCATCGGAAACAATCTTCAGGGATGCGTAAAATACGCAACTCAATTAGGTACCGAATTTTAGAACATTTACGTGCTGTTTCTAAATCTTGAGTTTTTAAGTAAACTAAAATTGTTTATCGATTTTTAGATTTTATTATTGAGAAATTGTTTAATTTGTTATCAAACCACACTGTAAAGTTTTTTCGAGTAGGGGAAGGTTCCTCCCCTACTTGAAAAAACTCCTGGAGGGGAAAAATGGTTAACACAACACAAGCTAGTTATGGCACTAAGAACAAAAAGCGTATTTCAACTGAATATTTATAACTTGACATTATTAAAATTTACAAATAAAAAAATCCAAATTTTCTTCTTCTGTACATGCGTTTACCAAAATTTAAATATTATTTTAATAATTTAAATTATCTAATCATTTTCTCATGTACAAGATGTTCTATATCTCATAAATAAATAATAATTTTAAAATATAAATTTGAATACACGTTCACTTAATATTTGAGCATATTTTAAATAGGAAACAAATCTCAAATTTGCCCATTTTTTGGCAAAAAACAAAGACAACTTCTAAAAAAATAAACTGTACATTTTTAATAAACCTGTATAAAACTCCTGTTAAAATTAATGCTATGACAAAATTGTCTAGAGATCAAAGGGTGAGAACTGAGGAGTCTACGAAGAAGCCCGAACATTGACGACCATAGCTGAGTAGGTAGAGCGTCTGCCTCACGCACAGAAGGTCGCTTGTTCGATTCCGGTTAGCGCCGTTCTTTTTTTTTACAACTATTCCATATTTCACTTATATTTTATACATTATCAAACCAACGATTTTAGAGCTGTTTATGCGAGAGGAAAAAGGGAAGAGTGCAGGGATGGAGTTCCTTAAAAAACGTACGCGGAATGTGATGATGCAATCGTGCGTCTTCGGGACTCCTCGGTCTTTGATCAGCTATCTAGTTGACCAGCTATCTAGTTCTGGTATTTATTTTAATCCCGTTTTTATGACGTCAGCGATATCAGAGACTGCAATTAATCATCATTATTGGAGTTCTAAAACACGTATGACCTCTATTATCGAGCGTTTGTAATTTACAATTTATTTTGTATACATATCTTGACGCGTCCTCCATACCATGTGTGCATTGTTAGGATAAATAAAGTGATTTGATTTGATTTATTTACAAATACGATGCAAACAATTACATTATATTGTCCGCCCTTAGTTATTCCAACAATATTTATCTTTCCGGGAAAGTTGACAATAATTATTGAAATATCAAAGTAAACGCGCCGACGTGATTAAAGAAACGGGATTCATATTATCATCAGAACCGAGAGGCCAGTGAAATTAATTCAATAATACTTCACAATAAATGCATAAAAAAAACCGTAGCCTACAGCGACCTGTTTTTCTAATGTAGGTACTTATTTAATCATTTATAACTCTTACTTACTAAATTCATCAACTTGTAACAAAAACAAATTTAATAATAATAATATCATTTCAGATATAATATTATTTCATATGTAATAAAATGCAATATGTATTACTTCACAGCCAAATGAAATACAAGGGAATGGGATTTCATAACCTACAAATTCCTAACACTAATTGTTACTAAAATAGCTCTGACAAATTTCAAACATATTTACCTTAAAATGGGGAATTTTGCATGGATTTTTTTTTTGTGTAGACCGAAAATATACGTTCAATTCGAACTCAGCTCTAAAATCTGAGAGACATCAAAAAAACATGATGTGCTATTTAACCGGCATGTGACGTCACACAATCGCATTACATCGAAAGTTCCTTAATAATTTGTGCGATAATCACTTTGATGTCGTAATGTAAAGGGTAAGTAACCGGTTTATTAACGGGTCAAATAACCGCGGTAATTTATTTTAAAACGCCATTGATATTTATTATTATACAAGTTGCGCAGAAAAATTTTCCCACGATTATAATTTCCAATCTAGATTTTAATTTTATAACAATTATCTACATAAATATAAATACATTATTTAATTAATTCTTTCGATTCTATTGTTGAAAACTGCTCTATTGTTTTGTTTTTTGTTGTTCTGAGAAACGAAAACCGGAAGCCGCCACTTTGTTTTATAGATAGCCGGTTAATTATCCGCCCAAAATAGTTACTTTCATAAATAACCGGTAATTTTACTTCACTACTTTGATGTAAGTATTGAAAAGCATTCGAGCAACAAAACGTTCCATGTTTCTCAGATTTTAGAATTTTGTTCAAGATTTGCTCTGCATAATAAAAAAAAATGCCATGCCAATACCCTATTGTGGTATTCAAGTTTTATAACACTAACAAATTTATTTAGAGGCCAAATAAAACAACATGTCTACAGTTGAATTATTTATAAAAGGGCAATCGCCATTTTCAGATAGTACGGGTACCCAGCGACACGTTATATCCAACATAGAAGACAGCAAGAAACCATATATTCTTTAGACAGAACTGGCTGGTTTTTTCGCAAAATTATCTTAAGCATATGACGTAAAGACACTCTGCTAAAATTACTAAAAATAACTACGGCTTGGAATTTGTCAAAGTGGCGTTTTTAACGTGAAAAACATATTTTCTAACTTTCATTCCAAACGGTGTAAGAATCGTTCTAGACAGGGGATAAAATTTCCTACAAAAAATTCTACGATGGCATTTTAAAGTCAATTATTTCGAATCGGGTTCAACCTGAGAATTAGCTAGGTTGGTCTAATGACCATCATATCCTCAATTCTCAAAGGTCGATTTCTTTTTGTGTTCTGTAAAAAAAATACGACTTGCCCGCACGGTATTGCATATAACGCATATACAGGCACTTAAGCTACTAGAAACTGGCCACGTCCAAGGTTAAAGGAGCAGAGGTCACCTCGTTTTGTTAAATAGTAATGGGGGATGACGTCACCCGACGGACCTGTCAATTGATTGCGTGCCAATGGCTGTTGTTTACAAACTTTATAATGGCGGTATTTAACAAATGTCAAAAAAAAAAATCAAAAGACAGAATACTGATATTATTTCTGCAATAAATTTAATTTTTAAGGTACGCGATTTACATAGTTCTAGTTAAATATAAAATCGCATAATTGGTATTGTCATTATAGGTTGACACACATGTGACGTCATTCCCGCGCTTGCGCTGATTGGTCAGATAGAACGCTGCCACTTTTGTAATCTACTAACCCTAGTTTATCAGTCATATTCTATCTTTTGATTTCATTGACATTTGTTAAATACTCCCGTTAAAGTGTATAAGCAACAGTCGTTGCCTCGCAATCAATTGACAGGTCTGCCGGACGACGTCACCCTTCCACTACTATCAAACGGAACGAGGCAACTTCTGCTCCAGTAGCCTTGTCGATTACCACACTCATTATTTAAGGTCTACTAAGAGAAATAGTAGGTTTCACTATTTATCATGTGAAAAGACAATGTGGTTGGGTCTTACATCTAATAGGGAACTATTGAACCCAAATAATGTGGCACATTATAAAATTTCTTCTGAAGATTAAAATTTGTTTAATTACTTTCACAGATAGTTAATTTTAATAGTTTAAAAACTGACCTAAAGATCTATAAAGTTAATTGTATTTTAACTGGCAGAAACTAATCTGTTTCTTACAAATGATATTGAGATTTGTGGTTTTGGATTTTCATTTTTTCTATAAAATGTTTTAGATAACTACCAAATAAATATTGCACTGCATGCTAAAAAAATCAATTTAAAAGAATCAGTATTGCACAATTCTTTTTTTTTTAATATTAAAATACTACAACAAAACGCTCCTAAAAAACTTCGGGGTCACATCGATTAGGCAAAACAAATGGTCCGTACAATGCTTTAACAAAAAACACGACCATGGAATAGTGTGCCATTTTTCAATGGAGTCCCGCTTCTTCGTGAACCATTTGTATTTTAAGAGTTTTACTAATTTTAAAATGTGTAGTTCTACTACAGAAATCTAAAAGTTTAAAATCAAATTAAAAAATGCAATAATAATTTAGGCTGCACGTCAAGGGTCTAACCATGTAGGACAGAGAAAAAGAAGACTGAAATCCGATGACGGTAAAGGTTCGTAACAGCACGACGCGTGGCGCTGTCGCTTTAAATCCCCGAGTCTTGTGCACTGTTGCACGTTTCTTCATGGAGCCAGACTTCATGATTCTATGAACGAATTCGCGGGAACTTAGTCTTTTTTACTGTCAGTTTTTATCTGTACTGTCAGACCTGTGTTTTCAAGCATTAGAAAAAGATGAAATCAAATAATATTTAAGAACAATTCGCGGATTTCATCGATTGTTAATTTAGTTTATTAGTGAAAGAACACTAGTGGTCGGATTCCGGTTTTAGTAATCTAAAGACATTGTCAACCGATTTTCTGACAATATGATATTTTATGTCAACAAAACTTTAGTTAAGACCCTCGAAGTCCAGCCTAAATTGAATTTCTTTTTTGGAAGATTAATTTACAAATTGACACATAGGGTTTTATAAACAGACAAATTTTTGATTTCAATACATACCGGGGTACTAGTCTAAACATATGCCTTATTTAAAAATTGTGTTATCTTTAATGATAATGAAAGACATTTTGTCTCACAACACAAGTTCAAACATATCTTTTAAAAAAATATGTGCTTAAAAAATGGCAGTAACTGTATTGTTTTGCAACAATTTACAGCGTTGATAATTTCACGGTGAAAAATAAAACTGAAATATATCGTAAGTATGTCGTAACAACGATTTCGTTAACGGTTACATTTCAGATTCACTCGCTTTTGTTTTTCCGATAGGCTTTTGTTTTTACACTTGCTTACGTGAATACCGACCAGAGTCGCTCATTGAAGTCAAACATTTAGTTCCTGATAGCGACACCGCAATCAGAAACACAGAAAGGCAAAATAAAACAAAGAAATCGTTTTAATGAAAAGAGATAAGAGATCAAAGAAAAGGCGTAAAATGCGTAAATTTAAAATTTGTTAATTTCTTTTTATCACACGTTTTTTGTCTTTTTGACTGCAGCGTCGCTATTATGAACTAAACTTTTGGTTTCAATAAAGGTTAAGCCCACACAAGGTTAGTAGAATGCTATAGGTTGGTCGTTAACGTTGTTGAAAAGGCATAACGGAAGGGGGGATAGTAGACCTTGAGACCTGTTTTTAAAAACGTTCATTATAATTGAAAAAGCAAGCCAAGGGTTTCGAATAGACGTAAGCAAACGATTCAATCAATCACAAATCAATTTTATAGTTTTTTACGCCCAACCTATAGTACTCCAGGGTTAGTAGAATACTATAGATTGGGCGTTAACATTGTTGAAAATGTGACTTGACGGCATAGGAGAGGACAGGGGTAGTATGCCTTGAGACCTTTTTCCTGTCAAACGTTCGGTTTCGAATGACGTGGCAATCGATATCACAGACGTGACCACTTTTGTAGCTTCTTGCGCCCAACCTCTAGTACTCTACTAACCTTGAACCACACACATTCATACTAAAATCTAGTACTGTGATATATTTATGAGCCATACTCGAAGAAAAAATTATTATTAAGACTTAAAAATAATTGATCGTCTGGATATTAATCTTGTATAATTATTATTATTATTTCAGTCATTTGTAAAAATTGCTGGAAATATGTAATGTCTGAAAATCCTGTTCCAAAAATTAATTTTAACAAATAGATGAATATTGATATACATCAAAGCATCTTCAATCGATGTTGTTTTATCTTACAATTACCACATTGTCGTTTACCAATTATGACATCGAGAAATTTACGACGAGTTCAGTTCGGAAATTGTAAACAGTGACTTATAATATTTGATTATTAACGATTTTAATGGCGCGGCAAAGCAACAAAACAATGTCAAGCATACAAGGTCCTAGATTTACCATGCATAACAACTGTGCCGCTTTTATTGCATTGTGAAACTAGAAGTATTAGTCACTGATTACGTTTCCCAAACTATAATAATATTTTGAGGGAGATTCTAGCAAAAACATCAAATTTCTCTCAATTCCATAGCAGAGATACTTCTATGACATTTCATCAGAACGAAAATACGCGTCTATTTAAAGAAACGTTTAGAATATGAGAGACTTTTAATGATTCGTTTGGGTTGGTAGACCACTTAAACGACGTGACGTTAAAAACACTTTCCAAATCTTCTTGAAGGCGGTGATCCATTAATATTTCTACCTGATGTTTCGTCTACAACTGCGGTATGCATTACCAAAAGCGGTGTGGCAGCAGGAGAAGTGTTCTCCTTGACGGCTCACAGCTAAGTGTGTTACCGGTGTCTAAGCGTGAGTGTTTTCTACTCGGTCATAGTAGGAAGTCCGGGCTACGACCGCGTAGAGAACACAACCAGTCGCCAGGGAGGACACTTCGCTCGCTGCCACACCGTCTTTGATGTCTACCGCAGTTGTAAATGCTCGGAGACCAAGTAGATTTGGAACACATTTAGACAAAAGTATTTTGATATTTTTATTATTCGTAGAGGAATCCAAGCGTAAACAAATCAATTTAAAAGTCAACGGAGTTGAGTGACGTCACACTAACTTTAATAAAACATTGCGTTCAGTGTTTATCAGATATTAGAGTTTTGTTCAAACTGACGTAATATTTTCGTTCAATATAACAAAAAAAAACCGAGCAAGTATTCCATTATCATTATTGTAAATGTTCTATTTGGAAAAATCTTCCTGAAAACATTAACTCCAATAAAACGGGGACTCTTGCAACTTTATCAAGTACATTAAAAAAACATGTACTTACATTCGTAGTGCCAACATGACAAAAAAAACATTTTTTCCTACGAATTTTAATTACATCACGGTACCATAACATTCGAAATACTCGAAAACATTTCAGCTTGTATGGGTCCATACTCGACACGCTCTCCATCGACCGTAATGTACCCGGACGTGTCCGGGTCCGGAACGATTCTAAATGCCTGAACAGGAATCATCAGTAAAGGAGCCGGCGTCGTGTCGGACAATGCGTGACTCCCGGAACTTAAACCTAAGAGGAATGTTAATAGTTGTGCTCTCGTGATACCGGCTCTCATAACGCAAAGCCAAATGATACCATCGTTCAAGGTCGACCTCGGTGCAAACAAACAATCACTACTCAAATGCGTTTGATAAGCCGCATGAACTAAAACGAAAGGTCCTTCTAAACAGCACCAATGCGGCGGCACGGGAGCAGTCAGTGCCGGTAGCTGAGACGCCGGTCCGAACATCCGGTTCGGAGCGACATTCGCTTCGGCCGATCGATAACTCGTCGCCGCTATGCTATGATATGCGCTCGGTCTCGAAGCCGCCGAATACCAACTGTCCAATCTTTGTCGCTGACTTGTCGAATCGGTCGTCGGATCGGATGATATGGTTTTCTCAGTACAGAATTGCACCGACGAATAATCGGTATTGCAGTCGCCAAAGTCTGCATCTCCTGTGCCACATGTTGCGCCGACGCTTGACGCGCGGCGCATGCCGTTTTCCGAGCAAGGTAAATAAAAAACGCGGCCTTTATATGTTCGCAGACCAATCAAACGTGCGACGGACCACACAGTAAAGCGCTGACCTCCAATCGCTCGTAAGCGTTCACTTTCGATGTCTATGTCGGATAACAATCCCCAACCGACCGAAAGAAACGAAAATAAGATCTGTAAAAAAACATTGGAAAAAAAATACAATTATTTTAAATCCATCCGATTTGAATAATTCCATTCCAATCAAGGATACGATTTGAGTAGGGTTGCCATCCGTCCGAGTTTCCCCCAAATTTTCACAGTGCCTCAAATACCTACCCAAAATACTTAATAGCTCTCCTACTATTTTAAAACAATGTTACAACTCGCCGTAACATATGCTTTTCCGACAGTAGGTAAACAATCTACTATATTGAGCTTGTCAAAATAATTAGATATCGAAAAAACATCTGAATTACGTCAAATTATTACAGATTATAGGTCATATTTATTGTTAAAGATAAAGCACATAATAGATTAAAAAAATAAAGGTATAAATATCGTGAGTATAAAGCATGTAAATAACTCTATCGAACATTGGCATCTTTTGAACAACGATAAGATAAAAGAAAAAATATAATTTGGAATTTAATCTACGGTGCACAATAGGTTTACTACATTCAACTTTGCGTTTTTCAAGGCCGTACACCAAGTTCAAGGATTCTTAAAAATTACGCATCACCTACTGATAAAGGTCGCTAGATTTCAAGTGGGTTGCTGCGTTGGATTTTGTGACGGTTTGTAATATGCTGGCTTAAGACGGTTTACTCGGATGAATGTTCATGACCATTCATACCCCCCCCCCGAATTTTTTTTATAAGAATTACGACTTCGGAAGAAAAAAAATTTTACGATAAAATTTTGTTCCTTTTGAATGAAGTTACATTCTGTTATTCAATATATACATAAAGTTTATTTAAGGTACCAAAATAATTTTTGAAACCATACATTTTTGGAGTACATTAATCAAATTTTGAAAAACAAAATTTTTCTTAGAATTATTTTGTCCGTGACCCTCTCCTATATATTTTTCTGAATCCACACCCCTGTGGCAAATACACTAATAACTAACCTGTGACGTGGTTTCAACCCTGACAAGGTCCATCGGTGTTGAGTTTCCTCTTGCTATGGTTAAAGCGGCACCGAGTACCGGATTTGGAGCATACGGTTCTCTGAAAATACACACCATTTAACGTATAGGCGTAGCCCCCTGACAAGCAGCATATGAACGATTCTCGGACCCCGGAATTATTTAGAATTATGGATATTTATATATGATTAATTTTTATTCTGAATCTGTTCCATGGTTTCCCTCAATTAATTCCAGATAAAGATCGAAATGGTTCCTTATTCGACGCCATCAAACCTATCAAACTCTCACATTTGTCTACCTTACTCTAATTTCCTATATAATTCCTCCATTCGCCCATTGATATTATAATCAAGTTGAAGTTTAAAAATGCAGCAAAATAACGGGAAGTGTGTTAGATGAAAAAATAGTAATGGCGTCTGTTATGACGCAATGTTTACAAACGGACGTTAAACGCATTCTTATTATTTTTATCCTAAACCTAAAAACACTTCCAATATTTACGATCCCAATTTTTGCGACTGATTTTTTTTAGGAAGATTGTGAATAAGAAAATTAAGTCTAATTATAAGTCTAATTTAATATGAGATTGTTTTAATAGACAAAGGAAATGTTTAATTTAAATATGTTGCAATGTTTAATGCAAATCATTTTTTTAATCAAGCGGTTTACCTTATAAAAGTGACCTCCCTTCTTTTCATAAAAACTATTTTCACAGCTTGCTACATTCTCAAAGTATTTTAAAAACATCTACGGCTATAAAACTGTAATGCAAATAAACTGCAAAATCGATTCATTTTGAAGTTTAATTTATGTACAGTTGACTCTCGTTAATCCGGCACATGTCGGATTACTGGAAGGTTACAGAATAAACCTGTGTATTGTACCGTGTTTTCATTACAAAACATAAAAAATAAGTGCCGATGTAGCTCAAAAAACGATTGCGGGAACTCCCGACTTGCTTCACATTTTCGCTCACTAATCGTCTTCGTTTTGTCGTAATATATAGTCATTTTACTCGAGAAATAGTATGCGACAAACAAATATACAAATACAGTAAAACCTCGCTTAACGCTGTTCCGGTATTATGCGGTTTCTAAGAAAAAGTTTAGCCACTATACAGTAGATTATGGATCAATTTATACAAAATGATTCAAATGTTGATAGAAGTTCAAAGGCAAGACGAAGGATAATTTATGCAATATCTTGCTATCGACAACAGCTTTCTGAACGGAACAGAAAAAGGCAAACGACATTAGATGTCTTCTTCACAAAAAACAAAATATGTCAAATGAGGAACCTTCCTCATGACAAACATAACTTCTTACTCGAACTTTTATTTGATTTTCATAAATGTTTTATATTAGCAATTAATAAATCTATAATTAATGTGATAAAAAAGTATTTAACAATAAATGTCACAAAATTAAACAAAAAAGAAAACTAACAAATTTTCTTATTATCGGTTCTGTTTCACTAATGCCTATTATCTACGTATTAAGATGTTCTCGTTTAGTGCTGTTTCGTACTGAGCAAGGAATTTATTGGAACTTACCTCCCGCGTTAAGCGGGGTCTTACTGTATGTATACTAAGAAGGAAAAAGAATAGTAGTACGCACAAATCGGTTGTGATTAGACGGGCCATAAAACGCGATCGGAGATTAACAACTTTAACAATGAGCTTGGATTAACTTCGATCAACAATGCGTAAACACATTCCAAACCAAGAATTAAGATAATGACAGAGACTTTCTATTTTGGGTACATTTTTAGTTAACAAATATTTCGTACACAATGTAAGATTTCTTAAGGCTGTCGGAACGCTCTGAATTTAAGCCAAAAATAGGGCATCGGCTGATAGCTGATTGTAGACTTATTCGTCAACATTCTGCAAAAATTCTTTCTCTATAGACAAATCTAGGTCTCTAATGGACTACTTTTGTAATTTCTGTACGATTTACTAGAAAAAAGTTAGCACTGCCAAAAAACACACGTTTTCAATGTCACACTACGACCTTATTCGTACCTATTTCACAAAATTATTCCATCACAAACCTAAATTGACTCTTCCTTTTTCGGAAAAGTTTTTTAAATCTCCAAAATATTTCCAAAATTTAGAGTAATCAGCTGCTGTTGCAAGGGTGCTTGCAACAACATTTTTTAGCCTTGTACTGTGGCTTAAGGCTGTCGGAACGCTTTGAATTTAAGCCAAAAATAGAGCTTCGGCTGTCAACTGATTGTAGACTTATTCGTCAACATTCTGCAAAAATTCTTTCTCTATAAGGAAAATAAAGGACAAATCTAGGTCTCTAATGGACTGCTTTTGTAATTTATGTACGATTTACTAGAAAAAATTTGGCATTAATTGTGCTAAAAAAACACACGTTTTCAATGTCACACTATAACCTTATTCGTACTTATTTCACAAAACTGTTCCATCACAAACCTAAAGTGACTCTTCCTGTTTCGAAAAAGTTTTTTAAATCTTCAAAATATTTCCAAAAATTAGAGTAATCAGTTGACAGCGGCACCCTTGCAATAAAATTCTTTAGCCTCGTAGTTGGCACCAGCCAAAAATTGGAACGTGCGGATGATTTGAGCGAGACAGAGATAAAGAAGGCCACACACATAATATGTCTTTTGCCTACCTCGCCCCTTTCCGCTGGGTCTCAGCGCAAACAAAATTCGGAGCGTTCCGACAGCCTTAAATTCAGATCGTTCCGACAGTCTTAAGGTGATCCCTTAGATCGTAAAATATGCTGTCGGGAAATTTCGAACTGTGGCCGCAAAATTCATTTTATTACTGTTTTTATACGCTGTGATTAAGCATTATGCCCTAAAAATTGAATCAAAAAACGTGATATTCGTCAAGATTTTTCTACAGCACGTCACGAGATTTCGAATTACGGAAAAGCAAGTTCACATTTTGAAGTGGTTTGTTTACAGACGTTAAAAATACTGACAATTTGGCTTGCTCAATAATTTTTCCAAATCTAATTTTTCTCTGTACAGCATCGTGCTAATTTCATCGTTTTATCTGATTTTAATTCATTTATTTAGATCAAATAATAGAAACTTGGCAAAAACTCATATAGGGTGAATGGTACCTAATTCTAGTTTGTTATCAAATATTGAATAAGATTTTTTATAGAAATCGAAGATTTCCGAAACGTAAGTGCATTTAGCATGCACAGACACCCAACTCGTGTGAAAAAGGGTACATTTTGAACAGCCGGTACTCAGGAACCTTAAAATACGTCTTTATATGTCCGATTTTGTTAAAATTTTAGCAGTACATTTTAACTTTTTTTTAAGAACGTTCTACAAACATAGTTTTATAAGAATTGCTTCGCACAACTCAGTGGCTTGGTCAGACAAAGATCTTCCACAACTTGTCTAGAAATTTCAGCTTTCTGGCAACCCTACGTCTAGGTCCAACCATCTGACCGATGCCAATAATGTCTATGCCATATAGGTTACAGCCAAATGCACTAATAAAAAAATCGGTCCATATATTATTATTTCTCAAAGGTGTTTTTTGTCAGTATGAAATATCTTCCTTAATACTGTATCAAAGTTAATGCTTATTACGCTATTTTGGACATTATTTTTCTCTCTAATGACAAAAACTAAGTAATATCTTAAAATTAATGTTTTCATTAAAAAATTACAGTTAAAAAATTTCATTACAAAAAATAACATTCTGGTCGCAATCTGTTTAACAGTCTCTGAATAGAATAGAATAAAATAAATATGGCCATCTGGTGGCGATTTGTTGATTTTAACAGTTGTCAGTAATATTAAGTAGCGTAGTGGCGCTGAAGGCTCTGAATAGAATCGAATAAAATTTATTTCCACCCTATTATATTACGTGACTGATCATTAACGGTGTGAAGTATTCGACGGGTCCGCTAGTAAATTACAAAAAAGTTTTAACACTTGCATGTTATGATAGATGATGTATATTTTACTGGTTTAATACAAAGCGACTGTTGTTAACCTTGAAACGGTACAAATAACATAGTAATTAATAAATCAACATCACATTGTCTGTAATATTTCTTTTTTTTTTGCATATCAAATATTTGTCCAATTAAAGGACACAGAACCATACATTTCGCGTATATAAAAATAACATTTAAATTTTGCCGAAGTCTACACTGACGTTGTTTAACAAGAGCGCCGAATATCACGCCTTGAAATTGTTTAATAAATTGCCACATAGTTTCGGAAATCTAAAAATTTCAAAATTTAAAAAAAAGTTGAAAACTGTTCTTCTTAAACAATCTCTGTATATAGGGTGGATTATTTTGTTGTAAATGATTTGTAAACATATCTTTCTTTTTTGACGAATCCTATACATATTTGTATGTCTTTGGATCAATAAATTCTATTCTATTCTATTTAAAAGAGGTTCAAATGTTTCTAATGTTAAAAAATTGTTTTCAACTTTTTTATTTAAAAATTTTATAATTATCACAAATAAGGGTGTTTTATCGAATTATTCCCGAAATCAAAAAAATGTGGAAGCCGGTTGACCTGTGGATCAACCCTAAAGCTTCCCACTGTGTCTTAAATAAATGGCTTGTGTGATGGCTAAAACTCACTGATGGCTCGTTTTAACACACAGTACATAAAAATTGTATTTACGTTCTAGATACACAAACTACTATTTCATTCGTTTTATAATCCAAGAATTTTCTAAAGAAGTAGGTTATATTAAAATGAGATCTGGCTTTTTTCCATAAATTCAGTTTTTCAACTTTCAAAAAACACTATACTTTTTACATTTCGTAAAAGCGTCCCGACGCCAGGTGTTTCCACCGATGGCTCGCTGACTGTAGTATATTTATTTACACCCTATAGACTAGCTAATCATAAAAAAATTTACTATCATGAAATTTTTGCTCACACCTCTTGCACTATTACAAGTTCATTTTTTCAAATTCTTATGTATTTTTTTATTGATCGTTGCGTTGAAAAAATAAACAATAAAGAGTTAAGTAACCCATTTAATCAAGCCATAGAAAATATACCTATCTGTAATTTAAAACGTACTGTGATTGTACAGAGATGTTTTTGTTAGATTGATATTATATTTATTTTCAGAACAAACTAAATTCCATTTTATAAATAATTATATTTGATAACGCAAAAGCAAGGAAGTTTTAATAACCGAAAATTGCAAAAAGGTTTTGGTCCAGGGTTATAGAGCCAATTTCCTACCCAAATTGTCATGTCTTAAAATATTAAAAGACAAGCTTTTATTACAATGTGAATACTAAAAAGGAGACTAGATGTAATATTGATTGCAAGTTTTGACCCAAACTGACAAACTCACTTACAAACATGGCAGGTTAAATAAAAGCTTGTAAAAATAGCGAACATAGGTATATACCAGGGGTGGGCAAATATTTTGATAGTCGGGCCACATTGCAGATGAAAATTTTTTAATTTTAAGTATAGTTTTTGCTAAGGATGTCAATTAATGAATTTTAAAACCAACATTTTTGAATCAAAATATTTATTTATCAAGTCATTTGAATAAAAAAATTGAAAATTGATAATGTGTATAAGTATTGCTTAATATTTTATCTAAATTTTTTTATGCACCAATTTATGTTAGACAAAAACTAATATTTGTGTTTTTAATAATAATATATACAATGCTTCACGGGCTAGACAAAATTCCACCGCGGGCCGGATTCGGCCCGCGGGCCGCCATTTGTCCAGGCCTGGTATATACAGTAATGTCTCGTAATTTGTAATTTTTGTGTCCTACAATAAATTTGTGATGACCTAATTAAAATTTGGATCTAGCTACGGTCTTGCTTTGGTCAAGCGTCAAAAAAATATGTAACTCAAAAATTGTCATTTGAAGCTTCAAAAATTAATCAAACTAAAATACATCGTGGATGTCCTTCAAGTGAAAAAATAACGCAATTTTCAAGACAAACACACAAATGTATCCAAACAGGAAATTATTTAAGCGAAAAATATTTAGTTTTCTTAAATAAACAAAATCAATGCCGAAACTCAAGTTTATTGAATTACGTAGACAATAATTAAATGACGCGTGTTTTTTTATGTTAGTTTTTAATTTTTTTTACAATTTATTTGATCTAAATAAACGATTTAAAATCAGCTAAAAGCGAGAAAATTAGTTTTACACAAATGTTTGAACAGTAAAAGTTAAATGTGACACAAAGTTATTGAGCAAGTCAAATTTGTCAGTATTTTTAACATAAGTTTGTAAAGAAAAAACTTCAAAATGTTAATTTGCCTTTTCGTAATTCTAAATCTCGTGAAGCACTGTAAAGAAATATTGATGAATATTTCGTTTTTTTATTCAATTTCAATTAGTGCAAATACTCGTATACCCTGGAACTGTTTAAGACTTTCACGAATACCGAGATGAAATATGAGGGATGTTTTAGAATATACTTCATTACGCTCTCATAACAGGGGCCGTTATTCCCGGACAACGCCGGGTCAATACAACTATAATCTATTAAAAAAGTTCGCGACAGCTTAATGTGTCTAACTTAAATAGACAATGAACAAAGTCGAGCGAAGCTGAACCGGGCTGCTATGAAACAGAAAGACTAGCTAAAAAAATTTAATTGAAGACGCTGTCTACAAATTAGCTAAAAGTCAGAATAAAGATGACAATTTGCATTAATAATAACTAGTACTTGTTCGTCTATTCAAATCCTAAAAATCACCATGCTATTGAAATTTGCACAATAAAAATAACCTCCTGGGGCTAACGGGAAAACCATGGTTAATAACACAACGCATTGGGGCCGTCCCACATATTTTTAGTGCGTCATCAGAGTTCAAATCTTACCTACAATATAATGTGTGAAAGTTATATAATAATAAACTTTATATCAAATGCACATTAACAACGTACAATAATGAAAGTATATTAAGGTAGTTGTCGTGGTTAAGGCACACCGTCAGAAAATTCTTAATTTTGGTGTACTTATTAAGGACATGATAATACCCTGAAAATTTGAAGTCGATCGACCATATATAATCCGAGATAAATCCAATTAAAAATTGGATAATTAACATTGACTGTATACGATCTTTGTAGTTCTGAACCAGTTTCTTATTTATAAAAAAAGAACTAACTGTCAGAAACTTTCCAAAAACTGACAGTCTTTCAATGCATTTGTTATGAGTTTAAAAAAAAATAAGAAAACATTTTTGACCGTCTAATTATTTATAAATAACGGTTTAAAGTTCAACAATTTATAGAAAAGTATACATGCATATGAATACTGTATGGGTTACGTTTCCACGAGTACAGTCTTGCGTACAAATTATGGATCGCTTAGCTACAAGCTAGAATACTTTTGTGGCACGTATAATCTACAACTTTTTGACAATATTGTATCATGACAACTACCTTAAATGAAATTACCTCACTTAACTTGGTTTTACCCTCTATTTTACCAGATTTCCTTATTCTTTTGACGTAGGTCTATGCTCGAGGACATTGTCATTTACTTTAACTTACGCACGTAACGCTTCTTACTAAACTTGTTTTACTAAATAAGCATCTAGTAGGCTAACATTAAACAAGGCAATGTAAAATTATTGACAATTCCATTTCTACATGTTTTTTATTTTTTATTTATTTAAGTAAAGATAAAAATTGGGCAACTGATTTTTTTGGTAAATTAAATGCTATAAAACATTTCTCCTTTAAAACACAAATTCAAACGCAAAAAATGTGGAAACCGATTGACCTGTGGGCCAACCCTAAGACTTCCCGCTATTTGTAAATACATTACAATAAATTCGAGATTAAAGACGTTTATAAAAAAAATAGATAAGAATTTCTGAGACATAAGAAAAAATTGTTGAATTAAAAAAAAATTTGAATTATTTTAAAGTTATGTTGATATGATTTTATTTTTAAATTAATATAAGGTTTAATCAACTTTTCTGATAAACAAGTAGAATAGAAGTTATGCGACAAAAACGTGATAAAATGTTACTTTTTAATTTTTATTGTTTGAATAACTTTGAAACTACTTGAGCATTTGACTGTCAGATCTAAGTCTCAATAAACCCTTTCGAATGCCGCAAACCCTATCTCAATCGGTTGATATGCTCTAAAAATATCGTACGACAAAACTGGTTCATCCAAAAATAGTCAGAATAACTTCCTAGCACCCCAAACCGACACCATCTCATGAAAATTCGTTTTTAAAAATATAGGATTGAAAATTTTCAATAGCGGGAAGTTAAAAAACACCAAACACACCTATATTAAAAAAAATAAAAAATTCTCGACAACCAGGGCTACAGAAGATACTTAAAATATCTAGAATCTAGATAAAAGATACTAAACAATCAAATTCCTTAAAAGATATCTAATATATAAGATAATTTGATTGAAACTTGAAAGTATCTATAAAAAAGTATCTTAGATACAAGATATTCACTAGCTTTGTCTACAAGACATAATTTCCTAATTCTAAAAAATCCGGGTGTTCAACTATCATATCCAAATAAATAATTAAAACCTAGATATACGATATACTAAACCGTCAATTACTTAAAAGATATTCAATATACAAAATACTTTGTGTGAAACTTGAAAGTATTTTTAAAAAGAAACTTTAAAAGTATCTTAGATACAAGATACTCCCAGCTCTGTCTACAAGGCATAATTTTCTTAATAACAAATAATTAAAAACGCTTGAAAATTCTACAAAAATAATTATTAAATTATTTCTCGACGATCGTTTCGGACAATAAGTCCATCCTCAGGAATATTTTTATATTCCTGAGGACGGACTTATTGTCCGAAACGGTCGTCGAAATAATTTAATAATTATTTTTATAAAATTTTCAAGTGTTTTTAATGTTCTAATGAGTCGTGTAAAAAATCAGTGCAAATTATAAAATTTCCTTAATTCTAAAAAACCCGGGCGTCCAACTATCCCATAGCACAGATTAGATTCTTTATTTTTTTGGAAGTTCAGTTAATGGCTGTTCTACTTAACCCTCTTAAATTTTTATTTAAGTACGCAATCCAAATAATCAACTTACTCGTAACAATGACTAATCGTCTTGGCCAAACCATTCCCAGACCCTGATGGTACAATTCCAAGCGGTATCTGCACTGCCAACTCCCAGTCTTGTCTTTCGAAGAGTCCGTTAATAACTTCAAACAGGATCCCATCTCCACCGATAACCACAATACCTTTATACTGATAAACATCTCTCTGTCTAACGAATTCTCTTGCATAATTTGCATGCTTCGTCACATGCAAATCATACTGTATTTCGGCCTCCGTTAAAACCGGTACAACTTTCTGTTGGAACGTTTCGCGAGCTTTGCCAGGTCCCGACTTCGGATTAAGCAATACGAGTACTTTTTTTTCATCGTTACCTTTAACAACAGACGGGGTACGCTTTTCAGCCAGTAGAGCTTTAATAGTGCTTCGCCACCGCTGAGCTTCCCGATTATTATCTTCGTATTTATCGAACGATCTGAATCGTAACGTTATCGTGGTACGTTCGCGTTTCGAACTTTTTTTACTTCGTTTCAAAATATATGCGTAAATGTATAAATAAGCACTGACATCCGATTCATCTCTTTCACTCGAAGTCTCATCGACGACTCGTAACGCCGGAGCTCTGGTTAACGAGTTGCAAACGCAAGAGCCGGCACTGCTGTTTCTTTTACTCCTCATGCACCGACATCCGATTATATCGTTTATTTTAATTGTTTGCTCTTTCGAAGTTCCATTACATTCTTTAACTAAACTTAACCCTTCACGCGTTAACCTCACACGAAATACTGTATTTTTCTTCGACAAGATATAAAACGTTTCTTCCAACAATATTTCTTGTTGTTGAGGTGCATCGCCTCTATCCACATTATTTTGTTCATTTATAATATTAATACTATCACTGTTTTCTTCACTTAAAGAATTCTTTTCTGACGCCATTTAAACTTCTTCCCGGTTCGCATAGATGTGACCAGAAGTTGACGTTACAACGAAGACTAGCTGTATTTACACTTTAGTCTTTCAATATACGTAACGGCCAAGGTTGTTCCATGTCACGAAATTTTATCTGATATAAAAATAAAAGTATTTTGAACCCGGTTATACACATCTGATATGACACGTAAAACTTTCTTGTCAATTCGCAGCGCACTTGTCAAATGTTGGTTGACTTATTATTCATCGCAATTTCAAATTAAACGTGTCAGGTTACACTAAATTGATAACTAATTTGTATTTATGTTGCAAACGTCAAAAGAAAAATTGACGTTTGAAAGATTATGGCGTCAATGAACATCTTTCGACATCTGTCAGGGAAATGTCGAACTATATACACCGCTGAGTACACTCTAGTGGTTGAAGTCTATGAATGGAGTTTATTTATGAAGATGATGTAAACGAGTAAATTAACGGTTATTTCACCGGTTAAATATCCGCAATACTTTATTATAAATAGCCGCGACTATTTACTAACCGCCAGAAAATATTTATTTCATAGTTCAAGAGTTTTATCGACACAGGGCCGACCACGCGGAGCCCTATTTTCAACACTAAGTGAAAAGTATTAATAATAGAGATGAAGTTCCGGGAGTCGACATTTTTTTCGGAAAATAATCTCCTCTTTAGGAATATTTTTTTAAAATTTCATTAGCATTAATAGTTTTCGAGATATTCGCAAAAAATATACCCCTTTTTTGCAATTCTTTAATTGTTAATAACTTTTGCAATTGTTTATTAAACTTTTGCACAGTTTTCTAGAGGTGATTACGAACCCAATGAGCTATGGCACGTATTTTAACTCGCAGTAACAAAAATTAACACGTTTTTCAACTTATGAACCAGACTACAAGGACCAGAGTCAAAAGTCAAAAATTCTTTATTCGATTAGAATATTTAAATAACGTTTTCGAACGTTGCTCAGGAAGTCGAGGGCCCCCCTGAGCTTGGGGGTCCCGGTGCACTGCCCCGCCTAGTCCTCCGATAACTACGCCACTGGTTTTATGTTTATATTATTATTTAATTAGCCGTCATAGCTCCATTACATATTTACTGAGCTGAGATAATATAACATGAACTTATTTGTTACGGGTGCAACCGGCAAGCATTTCACCTTCCAGGCCTTCTAGCAGATAGCCACGGCCAGAGGCTAGGTTTAAAATAAAAAAAAGTAACGGTGTGCTAATATTTGGTCGCCCTAGGCCCGGGCCTAGTCGGCCTTATGAAAAGTCTGCCTCTGATAATAAGTATTAATGTTGATTACCTCGAAGTCAATAATAAAATTGACAAACCAATTCAAACCAACGATATAATAAACAAACAATAATATTTCAAATTGTCAATACACAAGGTACAATAAATTTCATTTCAGCTTACAATCTACCATGCGTTATAATCCTGCGCCCCCAGGAGTCACAACTAGGCAACTGTAACCTGGGAGAGAAATTGCCACCACCAAAAAAATACATATTATAGTAGTCGGGATCGTTACAAAGAAATGGGGATGGGCTACGAACGAATGATGTAATAGAATATTAATCGACAGATTACGAAATCAAAAAAACTATATAAAAAAAATCGACTATCCATATTTTAAAGTTAATTTTAACTTGTCAAAAAGCAAATTGCAAACATTAAAAAAACAGTATCTACGTTATTGTTACTCTGTTTGAAAAACAAGCAAATAAAAAATAATTTTTAGAAATTTCAATTACTGTTTCGCTAAATTAAGAAAAAATGAAAGAAGTGTTGTTTCTGCGACTTCAATCCAAAAACTTCTACACAATAAATTAGTCTACAAATGAAGTGGGTGTAAAATGTAATTGTCGAAAGAATAATACGTTGGAAAAAAATTACATGACGTTTAAACAATTTTGGTCTTCAATTATTTGAAAATTGAAAGGTCCACAGTGGTTCCTGAAGAATTATTTTTTTTAATTTAAACAATAATTTTAGCGAAAGATTTCCGTAAAAAAACATGTTACTGAAAATTTTAGATAGGAAAAAGATCATTATTTTAAATCTAAAAAAAACAAAAATGTTCACTAGAGCGAAGTGAAGTGACAAGCAGTTAGACTCTTTGTCTGTGAAAAGCCTAAGTCCACGAAGCCCTACACGGACCCTCGCCCCCCTTCCCTAAAACACCGATCGTCTTCACATCGGGCGTCCGCCCACGCTCTTGTCTCAACAGCTGTACATTTATTGATAACACTTCAGTCCGTCTCCTGAAAGAATAAGTACGTAGCTTTGCGACGGCACCGATGCTGTTACTATGGTAACAACACCGGTACAATCGCGGAGCTACGTATCTTCTCTTTCAGGAGACTGACATTTGGACTTACAGCTGCTGCGACTGGACGTAAGCCCGCAGTTCGGACAAAAGTGCAGGACAGCTTTTTTCGTAAGGTTACAAGTAGCATTACGAAACTAGCCGCCCAAGACATAATACCCTAGGTGCGGTCCAACGCGGATGTCCTGTTCGGTTCCTAGAGACCGCGGAAAGCGCAGCTAGATAAAGAATACAAAATTCGCACGACGTACTTGCAGGTGCCTTCGCAACATCGTATGCGAAAACAAACAGCACGTCGTACACTAGAAGAATTCAATAACAAAGAATAATAAGTGTAATGTGTGTTCCTAAACTCGCGATATGTAGAGATCCACGAGGGAATTTCGACCACCTTAACGCTCCTAGCGCGATGGAGGCTAGACCTTAACCCAAAAAAAGCACAGCGACCTTCAATTATGGAAAACACAACCGATTTTCACAAAGAAAAACACAACACTTCGATTTTCATAATAGAAAATACGACAAGAGCGGTTTTCTTTACGGAAAATACAACACTTCGATTTTCATAATAGAAAATACAACAATAGCGATTTTCTTAGCGGAAAACACAGCACTTTGATTTTTACAATAGAAAACACAATAAGAGCGATTTTACTTATAGAAAACACAGCACTTCGATTTTCACAATAGAAAAAACGACAAGAGCGGTTTTCTTTACGGAAAACACAACACTTCGATTTTCGCGATAGAAAACACGACAAGAGCGATTTTCCTTATGGAAAACACAGCGCTTCGATTTTTACAATAAAAAACACAAGTGCGTTTTTCACACTTTCGAAAACACAGTTATCACGATTTTCACGGTGGAAGGTACAACTATTGGCTTTCGCTCCGAAGCTAAGGCAGTCTCGATCGAACCAAGACCTAACATTTGGAGGGCGGACATCATAGCAGGTGGTCTCCTGACCGCGAAGTCCTGTCCGACCTACACGCGTGAGGACAAACTTGGCCGATTAACGCCCTACAGCTGCCCTAGCATCTAACGACGTTCTGTGGAAAGAAACCCTAAAAGCAGCAGTGCAAACGTTCAAAAGGCCCTCTAGATATACACATCGACGTCTATAAGTTATATTTAAACTGCTGCACAATAGCCCTGAAGCCAAAAACCAAAAACTTCAATGTGTGTGGTGAAGTCACCTATTCTGTACCGCATTTTAAAATTCAATTTTTTTAGTTCGAATGAAAATTTCTTATTTTGGATTGGAAATTGTTGCGTCCATATTTTTTTTTTTCAAACATACACAATTAAGTTAGCAGGAAAGTGGACAAATTGATGTAAATCAATAAACCAATTATTAATAATTGGTTTATTGATTTACATCAATTTGTCCACTTTCCTGCTAACTTAATTGTGCATGTTATTCTTATTTTTTTCAGTAATTTTTTTTGTGTACAACTTCAAATGCGATACAAAAAGATAACGTGAAAAATATGTATTAAAACAAAATAATAATATTTCGGGCATTGAATCACACAACGTTCCCAAATTACTGAATTTTTATAGCTGATGTGAAATGAAAAAAGAACGTTGTATTTTACATTGCTTACACTTAAATATTTATAGAAAATTGGGTTGCAGGGAATGTATGGTTTGATTTTACCTCTATTTAAACAATAAGAAAAAACATATTTTGTAATCAATTTAAATCTTTTTGTAAAAACGCGACGCAAACCTAAGGAGTGATCCCGACTCAGCATATTTCTAGACAAGTACCAAAACAACGCTACAAAAATCTGGAAATTGAGATAAGTTTACACGAAAGCTCAAAACTAAATTTTTATTTTTTAAACCAAAAATATGAAACAAAAGAGTTTTCAAAAATATGTGTGTCCGTTGTTTTAGTTCAGTCTGAAAATGCAGTTTACAAAAACAATAAAATTCAAGCGTTCACTGATTTTTTGATTGTCAAAAAATAAATATTAATCAATTCTATCAGATAATCAACATATTTTTATTTTTTTTTATTATTAGTGTATTTGCCATATGGCAACATACACTATTGGCGTCGGTCGGATAGCGGGACCTAGGGGCCGGACCAAAATTTCTCGACGTTTCATAACCTCCTAAACACTTTGGCACCATTTTTAAAAATGTTTATATATATATGTATATATATATATATATATATATATATATATTTATATATATATATATATATATATATATATATATATATATGTGCGGGCAATAACTTTCGAAAGAGTTAATTGATTTTAACGAAATTTTGTCCGCATGTTGAAATCCACCACCGCAAGAACCCTATTTAAAATGGGCGTTATCGGGCCATTTTAAGGGTAGTTTTTAGGGGTTGAAAAATGTTTTTGTGCCCCAAAATACCGAAAAAATTCTCCGAATCGTTTCAAAATTGAAATTTTACACTCTGGTAGTAATTTAAAAGTGCCCCTAAAATTTTAATAAAATCGGCCCGACAGGACCGGATTTACAAATTTTATGAAAACACTAGTTTGCAGATAGTGACTTATTTATTGAAGGGTGTATTCAATTCGGTGTAGACGTTAGATTGATAATAATATTACAATTAAGAAAAAAAATGTTATTTTAAGGGGTGTATTAAGGGGTTAAATTTTTTATTTTGCCGAAAAACAAACTTAATTTCACATAATAAAAGAATAAAACCACACGGCCCTATACAAGCAAATACACTATATTGTCGGCAGGGTTTTGGCACTGCGACCCCGGTTTTTTTTATTATTATACTGTCTAAAAAATGACTAAGCGTATCAGTGATCACTTTTCACCGTTTGAGCTTAAAAAAATCTCGATCCCCAAAACCCCTAACCGGGCCAACTCTAGACAGAAGGTATTGTTGAAACTCGAAATTATAACCGACAATCAGCCAGATATTTCAACAGACTTAAATTTCGTAAGCACGGAGGACATGGATTTGTTGACCCGAGCTCAGAACGGCAGATAAAATTTAAATAAATATTAAAACACTCACTAATTGTTGTTGTCTGGCAAAGATGTCAAAACCGGAATTGCAGAGCTGGTGATCCAACGATGCCTGATACTGCTTTTGACACTTATTCTTCACTAGGGAGGGGGGGTCAAACCGTGGCACCTGCCCCGGGCGGCAGTTTCAGGGGGCATCAAAATCATAATATAATATGCAAATTTATTAAAGGGTTCTTGTTCTCCCCTCCGAGTCACAAAAAATGTCACTGATTATATATTTTTGAGTTTTTTAAACAATTTATCTTAGACGCTGGAGCGCCACTATTAAGTTTCTGCTCAGTTTAAAAAAACTGGTAGATCCAGGGCTGCCTTATATTTTATTTCACTATGAATTTATAAGTATTGTTCTTTTCAAGCGAGAATTTTAATGAAAATTTTGAAAACAAAGTTGTACAAATGGACGAAGACATGTTTACGTTAAAAGTTTGAAAAAATCATTTCAGTTCTGTGTGTACTTAATCTCAGCAGCCGCCCAATTTCAAGCGTAGATGACGGAATTATGTCAATAGGTTTGCCTAAAACACAAAACGAATGCATATTAAAATATGTTGCATAATTAAGTCGTAAGGAACACAAATTGACGTCACTTTACAATTCAACTATAGCTAATTACGTAATTGATGAAAGTATAAATTTCAGTTTTTGACTCTAGAATTGTGAATTGATTTTTTGAATTAAATTTTTCTATAAATTATCTGAATAAATATTATCTTTGCGATTACTTATTCCTTTTTAAACTGTTTAACTACCTCAAGTATAATAAAATATGCACTAAAAATACAAACGCGACACTTGAGAAAAGAAGGCGCAAGTGGGCCGGAATGAAACATCCTTTCCCAAAATGTCACAAATTTTACATCATTTAAAAACATTCATATCCCTAAAAGCTTGTTTGAATTTTAAAAACTTGCAAAAAGCAGATTGTTATAAAAAATATAAATATGATATACCAACTCGAGCTGATTAGCATGTTGGATTTGAACCAATCATTTATATATTTAGATAATATATTTCTTGCTGGCACACTTCACCATTCAAATTCTGTATTTTTTAAACAGGCTACTACTTAAATCTCGTCCATCTTTTGACAAATCGTCAGACCACAGTAAACTAGTGAAGACACGCAACGTTTTAAATCAGCTGTGTGTGAACGTTGTTGAGAAAGCATAAAAAATGTGTTGAAGGTCAAGTTCAAATTTTAAGAACTAAAACAAAATTTGCACGACGAATATTAAAATCTGAAAACATACCAATTGCTTTTTTTATACATCTAAGCTCCGCTAGATGTATATTAATTCTTCTATAAAATCACTGAACACAAATCGCCAATTTAATTAAATAAATATTTCTCCACGCATTTTAACACGCACTCTGCACTAAAGAAATCAGTACTGTAAAACTGTTTCTGTGGAGATACAAGATGAGGTAACGTCAAATAATATTTGCCTGTATAATCTAGTATTAGTTAGAAAATATTTGTGCATTATGCAAGACATGTCAATGCCAAAATCTGACTACAAGTTACAACTGAACATAACGGCACCAATACTTACAAACATATATTTTATCCGTTTTCAAACTCAAAACAAAAATATATTTTATCCGTTTTCAAACTCAAAATAATAAATAGTCATGACTTCAGATATTAAGAAAGAAAAAAATATACTATGACTTACTTGCGTGTGTTGACATTCGTTTGTTTCTTGAGACGTCAGTTAATAATTGAACATCTATAAAATGCAACATAACCGCCATTGCTTACACTTTTCTTAAAATTACAAAAAACGTATATATGCCTTGTTTTATTTAACACAAAATTATATCAACGAGTCTGTTAAATCACATTGTATATTGTATTTTAATTTTTACACTGATTGATATGAAAAAAATAAGTTTTTTTTTAAACACTGGAGTACTACCTACCCCTACGACTGCTTTTGAACTACTGATTGTAGGCAGCTATCGTTTACGGGGCGTATAAAAGTTCCAAACTATGATTGAACCCACCTTTTTTTTTCCTAATTTTTACAAAAAAACGACTTTCCTGCGACAGAATCTTATGAAATTTCAGAAAACATGCTATTTTTAATTACTAATTAATATAAAATAAAGAAACTAGTTAACTTTTGCGTTTTTATTTTTTTTAATTTTGACGTTTTGACAATATTGACATGAAGGAAATTTTCGATTAAATGTATTACATACAGTTATTATCCATAACACTCGATTCCATTTTGAATGAGGATCAACAATAATCAAATAATAGTTCCATTTAAAGATAGATTGTTGATTACGCTTAACATCTGAGGTCATCAGCGTCTATGTTCCGTTTAAAAGGACCTAAATGGTCAATATGCAAACGAGCCCAAGGCTCTTTAGGCCATTCCCAAGGATTTTTACACACGGTTTTATTTTTTATACAGCTATCACATTTTGAAACTAACTGTTCAATACTCAAATTAATTGGTGGTCACCAGATATAACACCAAGCTTGAAGAGAAATATGTCATCTCCGATACATACCGATAACGATATTGGGGAACTAATGTATGTAGCAGCATATGAAACGCTTTTTCATCTATACGATGCCTACACCGATAAATCGATACTGCTTCGATAAGCGAAAAACTGTTCCATATTCTGCTATCAGAGCTGGGTAATGCTGAGAACTTGGTGCTTATAGCTTTAAGCACTTATAATGCTTAACGTATTTTGTAAAACAGATGTTCGATGCTTGATGATAGAGCATTTGCAAAAAGACTTGCTACTTATTAAGCACGTAAGCATTATAAATGCTCCCAAATCACTACCAATGATTACCACATGCTTCTAAATCACTGCCAATGATTGCAAAATGGTCTCAAATCACTGCCAATGATTCCCAAACACTCACAAATCACTGCGAATGATTGCCAAATGGTTTCAAATCACTGCCAATGATTGCTAAATGCTCCCAAATCACTGCAAGTGATTGCCAAATGCTCCCAAATCACTGCCAATGATTACCAAATTCTCCTAATCACAGCCAATGATTGCCAAATGCTCCCAACTCACTGCGTAATACGCATCTTAAATGCTGAATAACAACTTTTAATGCTTAATAAGCACTTTCAAAGTTTAATAAAACATATTCAAGTCCAAACGTCCCTGTCAATTAGAAATATTGTTGATGTCTAAAATTTGTTTCGTAACTTAATGTTGGAAGTTACGAAGTTATTTTAAAATGCTTAATGCTTTAAAGCGCCGTAGTAAGTGTTCGATGCGTTTAAGCATTTGTGAAAATGAAAGTGTTTGTCGCTTGATACTTTGAACACTTTAGTAAGTGTTCGATGCTTCGAGCACTAAAGTTCAGTGCTTTGCTTGGCTCTGACTAAATAATTATGAAAGGCTGTATTGTTAATAAATAAAAAGATAATTTAGCTTCAACATTGTTTTATTATTATAATAATATCGAAACAACATTCGTATTTTCCTTTTCATTCAAATAATGTAAATAAATTCATTAATATATTTCTAAGCCATCCCTTTTTTTTATAATCTTAAACTTCATTATCACTATGATTCACTAAAATATACTTTGACATTTTTTTATTACACTTCGTCTGAAATATTCTTATAATTAACACGCAGAATAAAAAAAAAACTGCAGAGAGAAAGATTGTAGATTATAGACGCTCAACAGCTGAGGTCATCATGTCATGGCATGCGATTTTTGTACTGTAAAACACACGTGATTCTGTACATTTCCAAATTTTCTATTTCGAATTACAATACACAATCAACTAGTAAGTATATTAATATATAATAATTACAAAAATAAAACGACTTTTTTTAAATAAACAGTCTCAAATTCATAAGTTACTTTTATCTATGTGCAAGGTGAAGAAATGTTAGGGTAGCAGGACAGCAATGGCGTAAGAATAGGGTGGCAAAATGCCATGGGCCCCCACCGGAGAGGACCACCGGTCCGAGAGGGTTGTGAGCACAGGATGATTATTATTACAACATTTAGTAAAATTAGTTTTGTATTCAATTAAATTAAGTTACCTATTAAAGTACATACTCAAATTAAACAAAAAAATGTATCAAGATTTGAATGCATTTGTACGAAAAAGATATAACGTTGGTTGAGTTGCTTAACATTGAGGGAGGGCCCCATCCGATGAATTTGCCACGGGCCTCAAACGATATAATTACGTCACTGCAGGACAGGTTGCGTTCATGGTGACAGAAATGTGAACTGTTTGACTATCTTTGTTTCGGCGCTGAGGCTGCGTTTATAAGCGCGGACAATATGGTAAGATTATTAGACACAGAGGTGACCTAACTTCGTTGGATAGTAGTGGCGGGATGACGTCGTCCAGTGGACTGTCAATTGATAAACATATTAAACAATCTTCTAGCTGACGTCATTCATTAACCTTTTCTTTTAGTGTGAAGAACTAGAGAAGCTTGACTAATTAAGTTGTGTTCGGTTACAAAATTGATAGATATCGCGCGTCAAATTTAATAGCGATTCATTGCTATGAATCAGAAAGCACAATGTTTTCAATAAAACTATGTTAAAATAATTAAAACTCGCCCTTAAAGTAACGTTCATTGCAAGCTTCATATCTTTATCAGTAGTCAGTGAGTCAGTTTGGGTCAAAACTTGCAATCAAAATTTAGGCTAGATCGAATTAAGAGTTTTGAAATAATTTGTCTTCTTACCTTTCTTTCGAGCTATTTCTGGTTTTCGCACGGCAATTCAAATGAAAACAAATAAGTTGATAAAAGCAAATGGCGGTCGAAAGGCGTCACTACATATTTAACTGTGCACATAGTCTCTAAATAGTTGTACCAAAAAAATAATAAATAAATCATTTGTCCTTTTGGAGTTGTATAAAACCGAAAAAAATAAACATTACAATTATGCGATTTTTATATATGAAACAAATGAGTGTGTCTCGCTCACATAAGCTCACGAGGGAAGTGAAACTTCTTTAGATTCATGAACTCGTTTCATTGTTGCGTTACCAAGGTTTGTCTTGAATGATGTCGCTAAAGAAGTTTCACTTCCCCACATCGAAAAGTAAAAAAAAAAGTACTAAAAATATTACAGATCGCATACAACAATATAATACGTATATATGAACAAAAAAGTAAAAAGAAAATTTTCAAAAATTTTATTTTTCCAAAAATAGCTACAAACCACAATTTGCAGTTTCTAAAAAAAAAACAGCCGAATCACTCGAATAGGAAAATCATGGAAATTCTCTATAATTCATTATTAAAATATTTTTAAAAATAAATCTATCAATAATTAATATCAATGAAGTAAACATCTGTTCAAAAAAAAAAATGTAAATCTGGTTTTATTCAAAATGAAATTCAACAATGATAAAAGTTTTAAATAATTTAATATCGTATCGCTTGCCACAATCCCGTGTGTTCATCACGCTGGTAGTAATGAGGTCTATTATCCCGAAATACTGTCACAGCCGGGAATTGATTATCCTGGATATATTTTAGCGTAGCTCTAATCTAAAATCAAAATCGAACAGTAAGTGTGTGGACTTCCACGGCCAGCGTTGTTCCAAATCTCATTGGTTTTCGGATTTGTAGGCCGTGATCCGTTAGCATTTCTACCTGTCGTTTCGTCTACAACTGCGGTAGACGTTATCAAAGGCGGTGTGGCAGCAGGCGAAGTGTCCACCTTGGCGGCCATAACCAAGTCCCAAATTTTCAAAAATCAACTTTTATTGCAAACACCAACACTTGTTGAATTTAAATTAAGTAGCTTTAATTATTATACTTCTGCTTCTTTAAGGTAGTTGTCGTGGTTAAGGCACACCGTCAGAAAATTCTTAATTTTTGTATACTTATTAAGGACATGATAATACAATTACCCTGAAATTTGAAGTCGATCGACCGTATATAATCCGAGATAAATTCAATTAAAAATTAACATTGATTGTATAAGATCTCTGTAGTTCTGAAGCAGTTTCTTATTTATAAAAAAAGAACTAACTGTCAGAAACTTTCCAAAAACTGACAGTCTTTCAATGCATTTGTTGAGTTAAAAAATAAGAAAAAATTTTTGACCGTCTAATTATTTATAAATGACGGTTTAAAGTTCAACAATTTATAGAAAAGTATACATGCATATGAATACTGTATGGGTTACGTTTCCACGGGTACAGTCTTGCGTACAAATTATGGATCACTTAGCTACAAGCTAGTATACTTTTGTGGCGCGTACAATCTATAACTTTTTGACAATATTGTACCACGACAACTACCTTAAACATTAACAATATTCCTACCGCTATATAATTAAATTAGTATTTGGTGCTAATTTCAATCAGTCACTAAATTACAAAATCTTGTTTTTCGCATTTGGCTTTTTGGCGCCACCTGGCGCCTAGAGCGACCGCTCCAATCGCTCTACCCCAGGGCCGGCGCTAGACTGACAGGTAAGTGCGCTGATGACTAAGCGGGCGTGTTCTCTGCACGGTCGTAGTCCGTGTCTTCTACTACGACCGAGCAGAAAACCCACACACCTAGACACCAGTCATCGACATACCTGTGAGCCGTCAAGGGGAAGGATAATCCGCCCGCGGCCCATACAGCAATTGTAAAACGTCAGGTAGAAATATGAATGGATCACTGCCTACAAGCCCGGAGGACAGTGAGAAAGATTTGGAATTCAGGTAAATTCTACACCAATTGAATTGCAGCAGTTCATTTAAAACGATGTGTTTACTAACCTGCATTACGAAATGGGGAGGTTCTACGTCCGGTGATGTTGATAAATGTTGGAGAATGAAATCATCGCTCTGCTCTAACCATAAATCGACGCCTCTCAACGGATCGTAATTGAAAGGTCCAATCCTTAACATTCCTAAACTAATATCGTAAATGTCTAAAACCTGAAAAATAAAAACAAAATATGATATTTGTGTTTTTAAGAACCTGAGGAAGTTTTAGGAGTAAAACGAAACGTTGCAATTGGAAGCATATTTTTTTAAATCTGTGGTACCAGTCATCTTAAAACATCGTCTGAATTCGTCGACAGTAATAAGAAATAAATATTTACCTGTTGTCCGCCGGTAAGATATCTGGCAAAACGTAACGACATATCCGGCCCCTTGTCCGGGAACGTTGCCGGAAATATTTCGCCGGATTTAACGTTGACGCCGACGCCATAAATGATCGGCCAGTGTATCCCACCACGAACTGTTGTGTTCAATTCGCCGACACACGCTAAAGTTAAGTCTATTTCGATTGGTTGTTTATGAAATGAGTCTGGAATCAAAATAAAAATACATTTTGAAGTGCAAGCTTTTAAGCAAGTGACGCTGAAGCTGCTTTGGGAACACACATAAGAGAACTAAGAGTCCTGGGAGTTCTGAGAGAATCGAGAAATTGAAAGCAATGAAGAAGAGTATGAGTTGGCGAGAAAAGGATCATCAACTTCACACAGTGCCCCAAAAACTGCCCTGAGGGTATCTAAAATCAGAGTATCGAGTCAAATATAGGAATTGATCAAAAATCAGCATACGACATACTGGAGTCAGATTTTTTTAAAGATTTTTTACTAATTTATATGGGTGAACTAATTTATAGTCGAGACCAGTGCCGGATTAAGTCAGCGCGGGGCCAGTAGCAAATTCTGTCAAGGGGCCCTTGGTTTGCTTTAGGTTCTCAAGTTTAGGGTATTAAATAAAACAAAACTGTTACAAATAAACTTTTTTGGATTTAATATGGGCAAATTTAGAGATAACACTTTCAATATCGACTTCTTTAAGCAAATCATGCTCTATATTCAACAAAGTGAGATGATTAAGACGTTCTTGGCCCATCGTGTACCTTAATTCATTTTTAATACGTTTTAATGTTGAAAAAGAACGTTCGCCACTGCAGTTAGTGATCATGAGAGACAAGTAAATGCGCAAGGCAATTTCTAAGTTTGGGAAACACGATTCTAAAGAATTATTTAATAAAAATTCTCGAAATACTTATAATCGATATTATATTAAAATCGATTAAAAAAGTACAATCTCGATTACGTAAAATCGCAAAATAAATGTATACCTATAAAAAAAATAAAAATCTGACCGCTTGAAGGGTAGAAATGTGGTAGGTATAGATGCTAGTCTAAATATATCGATTATAATTAAACATTAGAACATTAACGTTAAAAAGTTCGTAAAATACCTACTTATTTTTATGATTTAACGTGACGAAATCGAGTTTTAGATTTTCAAGTGGAAGTAAGGCATAGCCTGAGCGCTTTGCGTTCAAGGCATGCAAGATATTTTACGCTCCTATCTAAATTAATATTTTTTTATTACGATCAGACAGGCGTTGGAGCGCGGGCCCGTAGCATTTGCTACTCTTGCTACGTGGCTAATCCGGCACTGGTCGAGACGGCAAAAAAAAAATGTGAGCCTAATCCACATAAGCTTGCGTAGATGTAGAATGGTTTAGTATACGTAATATAAAAAAAAATTAGAAAATAATTAAAATAGTTTTTGGACAGAACTGTTTAGAAGTCCCTCTTCGTCTACGTAATATAAACATGGCATTATTTTTTCTCCTTCTTTTTCGTAACGCATAACGCATAACACGCTAAAGAAGTTTTACTTCAAAAACATTTTTTTTGGAACTCACTCATAATATTGCAGAAGAGTTCTTCCGAATATCTATGAGGATCGCTGTAACCTCCAACAAGTTGAAGTTCTATGCGACCGTCGGGATAGCCCAGGGCCAATTCTTGGACTCGTTGGACCATCGTCGCAACAGCCTCTTCCGTTCCTGTACCATCCAAATGGGCGAGAACAACAGCGCCACTCCCTGTTCAAGAAAACAAAAATATAACATCAAAACTAGAGGCCAAATTTCATGATTTTAGGCCACTGGGAAATATCCTATATATTTTGATGAGTGAATCATTAGCAAAATAAGGGATATTTGAAAGACCGTATGAGTTAGAAACCCGAATTTTTTACATGACTATGAGGTTGTAGGCCTTAGTATTTGGTCTTAATTTCAACTTGATAACTCTAGCCGTTCCTGAGAAAAACACACAAACCGACAACAAAGGGTTTTTTTTTTCATTCGGATGTACGGAACTGTACCTATTCTACTGTTTATAAAGTTTTATTATTTTCTGTTTTTAAGTAGGATCAATGTTTTAATAAAACGATTTATCATTCATATAATATTGTTGTGAAGTTGAAATTGTTATAAATAACAGTAAAACACGTAGGTGTGAATATAAATTTATTTTAATTGACACTCCGCTGACTAATTATTTTCTTGCATTCCGTAACGTCATACGCTTAATCCCATAGTTAAAACAAGAGTTAATGCAGTATTTGTTAACGGTGGTAATATATTTATCTGCGTGCAAAAGACAAAAACGTTTATGTCTGACACAGTAAAGGAAGATTTGGTTGAGGATCAATAAATAAATAAGCTTTACCAAAGTCTCGCTATGGCCAACGTTATTTATTTTCATCTTCAGGGTCTGAAGCCTGAAGGCCCTGAAGATGAAAATAAATTTTTCGAAACGTTGGCCATAGCGAAACTTTGGTAAAGCTTATTTATTTATTGATCCTCAACCAAATCTTCCTTTACTGTGACAACACCACCATATATGAAGTTTATGTCTGAGTTTTCTATGTCTTCAGATCTACTGTTCGTTTGTTAAGATGACTGTTTACCAGCTGTTCAATATGTCCCCTTTTGCAGCTACATTGCTCTATTTTACGTGCAGTTTGGATGTAAAATTCAGTTACTCAGCTTATCTCTAATTTCTATGAAAAATTTTATTCAATCTTTGACGTTACTACTTTAAAATAAACTACAAATATGTACCATTCTTCTCATACGACTTTTAGGCAAGTTTTTACAGTTTATTTAATCGAAATAAAGAATAGATGAAGTAGTCTATCGACTAGTTAATTCTGAAAAGCGAAACAGTTGATTCGCTGACGAACGATTAAGAATCAATTTAACTAGTTCGTTGAATCAACGTCAACCATTAGAGATACATTTTCGACATGAGTGATTTTGAATTAAGGTTACAGATATGTGTGTCAGTTATATTCTGCAATATGCAATTATTTTATTTATGCATCCTCGTTCTAGAAGAACTGCGCTTTACAGCCAACAGAAAGAAAACTATGTCCTCTTTCAATCAGCTATAAGATTCTTGACTGAATGGTTAACATTTGGATTAAATTCTGTGACTTTAAAGTTTCCACAAATTCGGGGTGTACATTCTTTTTCGATAAAATATATATCAAACATTTTTTGGTCCTTCGAGCCGGATATATATCAAACAAGACTCAACTCACATAAAGCAAGAGATACCAACTGTTACAAAACAAATGCAAAATGAAAACAAACGAAACTCACCCGAATGTCGTACAACTACAATAATACAAGTAGTAGAATCGTCCGAGCCCAAGATAGTGACGTGTTCTGAAACGAAAAACGTAAATGAACGACATTATCCGATACTGTCCGACCAAAGAAGAAAACAGAAAAGCATAGCAAACTCACTGTCGTGCGGCGCCGTCGCAGCCAATTCTCTCTGCAGGACGTAAAGAAGTCCCGCCGGTCCGACGACTTTACTCGGAATGGCCAGGAGTTGGGCGGCCGCGTCCCTGTAAACGGGATGCGTGTGGAACAGCGTCGTCGAATCCTGAGGCGCGTCTTCCTGCAGCACGCCGTTCAGCACGAGCACCATTGTTGATGATGATACGCGCCGCTGCTGTCAGAAACGTTTACACGCGTCTCGATCTGAAACAACAACACTGTATTATTGTACAGAATCATTCATACTTAATATTATGAATGCGAAAGATGCTCTGCTTGTTTGTTTGTTACATTTTTACGCCGAAACCGCAGAATTTCGATAAAATTTGAGCAAGGAGATAACTTGCATCCTGAAGGGGGTGAAATAAGGGATAAAAGTCCAATTATTATCTATATATTCCAAGCTAATATTAAATATACGACAATAACTCTGTTAGTCTGTTACCTTTTAACTTTTTCAGTCAGAGTTCAATTTAAAACTTTTTTGAAGTCTTAAGGTAGTTGTCGTGGTTAAGACACACCGTCAGAAAATTCTTAATTTTTGTATACTTATTAAGGACCTGATAATACAATTACCCTGAAAATTTGAAGTCGATCGACCGTATATAATCCGAGATAAATTCAATTAAAAAAGTGGATAATTAACATCGATTGTATACGATCTCTGTAGTTCTGGACCAGTTTCTTATTTATAAAAAAAAGAACTAACTGTCAGAAACTTTCCAAAAACTGACAGTCTTTCAATGCATTTGTTGAGTTAAAAAATAAGAAAAATTTTTGACCGTCTAATTATTTATAAATGACGGTTTAAAGTCCAACAATTTATAGAAAAGTATACATGCATATGAATATTGTATGGGTTACGTTTCCACGGGTACAGTCTTGCGTACAAATTATAGACCACTTAGCTACAAGCTAGTATACTTTTGTGACGCGTATAATCTATAACTTTTTGACAATATTGTACCACGACAACTACCTTAAAAAAGTGTTAGAATTAGAATATTAGTACTGTTAGAAAAAATTAAGCACACTAAAAATAGGATTCTGTTTCGAAAGCTATGGTTTAATTAATTTGTACTGCAGAATCTAAGATTTAAGGTTAAAAATATTACAGGAAATTAATTACCTGTCACTTGTAAATTTGAAATCAACAACAATTTTTATCGTAGCAACAATTTTCAAAATTACAACACATCAGAAAATATTTACAATGGTATCCAAACATGTGAATATTCCAGAAAATTTTAAAATTATCGATTATCACTAGACACTATTATTACACGATTTTTATTATCTTGGAGATAAAAAAAAAATTAAATCGACGGATCGCTTTTAGATTATCAGAAAAATAAATAGTCTCAGTACCGTTTATAAAAATGATGTCGATTTCGTTAAAAATAAATTACAAAAATCAGTTCAACGAATAATCAAAAATCCTATACGCAAAGTCACAATTTTTATTATCAACAAGTAATCGATATTTTTAAAACAGTTGGCAGTTTCCAAAACAAATTAGAATCGAAACAAAAAAAAAATACTTCACAGAACAATCAGTTTCATTCAAAACACTGCAGTACACTATTTTCACGTAAAACAATATTTTAAAATACAAATTAAATTACAGAAATATTCACAATTTAGTGAGTACACTGGTCGCCTCGATTACTTTACCAATATTTTGAAACAAATATGGCTTCTTAAAATGTATAACATGGGAGACTTTATCTTGGCTATGTATTGATAAGAGATGAACATTAAAATTCGAAAAAGAATCACATAAACAATAAATTTACATATACAGTAAATCCTCGAGTATCAGTGACTTTCTATTAACCGTCTACGATAATAGATAAGTTCGAGATTAACAGTTTGATCCAACTTCGGCCGGATGCAAATTTTTATTCAGCCCTACCTGAAAGTATGGACTACTTATGATCTATTTAATCGGTTTAGGGATTCTGAAAGTTTAGAATTCTTAATTTTCGGAACAAATCCGTAAAATTGCTTCATAACTATTTTTCTGCATTTTTAGAAAAACATTTTAACATAGCTTCAGCAAAAACTAAACTAAAATAAAAAGATGGCGTTAATATAGACCTCAAAGTAATAAAGTTGAGGTTAAGAAGCGACTTAATTGTTTTTCTTTCCGATTTCTACATTTTCATTATCCGGTTATTTCTCGTATTCTTTCACCCGGTTCCAACTTCTGCCAGATAATTGAGATTCGACTATCTGCGATATTTCTATACATAGTATGTATGCAGTGGCGTACCATTCTAGCGGGGGCTATCAACAATTTTTTATGTCATACTTCTTTTGGCGCCTTAATAGTAAAATTTTTTGGACAGAAATTGCAGGCGACCGACTGACGGTCGTTGCTGGCTGCTGGTTGCAGGTGCTGGTTTAATGTGCGCTACTCCGTTAAATAACGTGGACACCTTGACGAACAGGCTTTCTGCACCTTGTGGTTCCGGCATGAAAGGCGAGACGATAAGGGGGTGAGGTTTTAGCCAGTAGGAGTCTGGCACTACCCGTTGGAGTACCAACGGGTGTCCATGATGGATTTCCTCACCTCCGCAAAAAAAAAAAAAAAAAAGGCTTTCTGCACCGTGCTGTGCTGGTCGTGCAGGTTATGTTTGACAAGTGTGCGCGGTCTTTTATGTGAAAAGTAGACAGATAAATACCAAACGCAATATAAATTCGTACGGCTCCTTTCACAAGCGACGCCACTGTCGAAACCTTTCTACACAATATGAAATACGATATTTTAACAAGAAATTATGTTCTATACCGAATTTCGTCACGGGAATTTTTTGTAACGTAACGTTAACACTTTAAATTGCATTTAAAATACAAATATAAATACTAGAAAAGTATTTGTATTTTAAAATACTTTTACTCAAATACTTCACAAGTCTGATAACATGTTCGTTGCAGCTCTGCTTCTGTGATCCAGCCTTTATCTAAAAAATGTCAGAAGAACGTATTTCAAGAAATGGAAAAAACGAAGAGGTCCGATAAGAAACGTCCATATCTTACAAATAGTTTTTATGCCTCGTTATTATTTATACTCATGTATAATAATTATCAAATGTTATTTAATTAGTACAGTCATATTAAAAAACAGTTTCATTTTGTTCACATTTAAAATTACATGAAAAAATTAAATTAAAAATTTAAAAAACTACCGACACAAAAAAAACTATAAAAAGTTCAAAAATAAAATTTCTGGACCATATTTTGTGATTCAAACGTTGTCGCGTAGGGGGGCCGCTAAACAAATAAAATTAAATTAAATACAAATAAAAAGAAGCTTAATATAAGTACTCTATCTAGGTCCTCCGACGCGATGACGTTTGAATCACACAATATTACTAATAAAGTATTTAAATTTTAAAGTTAAAGGGCCAGGCCCAGACATTTTATTTTTTAGCTTTTTATAGTTTTTTTTGTGTCGGGGGTTTTTAGTGTATTTGCCATATGGCAACATACACTATTGGCGTCGGTCGGATGGCGGGACCTAGGGGTCGGATCAAAATTTCTCGACGTTTCATAACCTCCTAAACACTTTGGCACCATTTTTAAAAATGTTTATATATATATATGTGTACGCGCAATAACTTTCGAAAGAGTTAGTTGATTTCAACGAAATTTGAACCACGTGTTGAAATCCATCACCGCAAGAAGCCTATTTAAAATGGGCCTAACCGGGCTATTTTAAGGGTAGTTTTTAGGGGTTGAAAAATGTTTTGGGCCCCAAAATACCGAAAAAATTCTCCGAATCGTTTCAAAATTGAAATTTAACCCTCTGGTAGTAATTAAAAAGTGTCCCCAAAATTTTAATAAAATCGGCCCGACAGGACCGGATTTACAAATTTTATGAAAACACTAGTTTGCAGATAGTGACTTATTTATTGAATGGTGCATTTAATTCAACGTAGACGTTAGATTGATAATAATATTACAATTAAGAAAAAAAATGTTATTTTAAGGAGTGTATTAAGGGGTTAAATTTTTTATTTTGCCCAAAAACAAACTTAATTTCACATAATAAAAGTATAAAACCACACGGCCCTATACAAGCAAATACACTATATTGTCGGCAGGGTTTTGGCACTGCGACCCGGGTTTTTTTTTAATTTTTAATTAAATTTTTTTTCGAATGTACCGCTACGGATCTTCCTATAAATAAAATTATCTTCAAAAAATAATACATTCGTATAAAATCCAATCAGCAACATATTTAAAAAAAAATACTATTTATCTTTGTATAAATGTTTAATGTTCTAATTGCTGTTTAAGTAATTCTTGTAATTAATAACTATTAATGACTGCACACAGTAATAAACTGATAATAAAACTGGAAAAATATTTTGATTAAAAATTTGTTTTTCATTGCAATACACAATATTATAGACAAAGAAACTGAGTGAAGGGAGCAATGAGAGCATTGGACTCATATTCCAATACTTCTCTCTGAGGAATTAAAACTTTAAAAACTTAAAGGAGGTGAAATAGGTGATGAATGTCACAGACAGGCAGCGTTGCCAGATTTTTTTTTGCCAAGTCGGGATTTTGGAACTTTTTGAGTGAAAAAGCGGGATTCTTTCGTCGAAAGCGGGACATAGTAAAAAGACGTATATAATCAAAAGTTTTTAAATATTTATCTTGAGTTCAAATTACGTTTACGTGACAATAGATAGCAGAAATTGCCATAAAAAATGTATTTTTATAAAAATATGATATTTTAAATCAGATTTACCCTACCGTTAAATAGTTGAGTCTTATTCGTCTTCTGAATAAAAAAAATAAAAAAAACAGAAATCAAAATCAAAAAAGTTTTATTCATTAGAAAAATATGGCGTTTCAAACAATAGTCTGAGGAGTGAGTGTTACAAATTGCAACTTAAAATAAGAGAATAATTATTTACGCACGGTCGAGTTATCCCCGAAAAGCGGGACTGAGCCTGTTCCGCGCGGGACATTTAATTTTGATTTAAAAATCGGGACGTCCCGCCAAAATCGGGACGTCTAGCAACGCTGCTGACAGGTCATCACGATACCTTCCGAAACTATTAGACCTTCAGACTTGAAATTTGGCAGACATGTTTCTTTTGTTGAGTAGGGATACTAAAATAGTCTTCTAAGGTGTGGAAGGGGGGAAGGACAGGGGTGTCAATGATTAAAACACTCTAATTTTTAAATTACAGTTGCTATGGACTGAAAATGTAGCTGTTAGGTCTTGATGAAGATTCCACTGCTGTTGTTGTTGCCGTGTATCACAACAATCGCGGGCAGAGCCGCGGAGAACGGCTAGTTAAATGACTAAATGTCTGTATAAATATTTGCTCACATTAAATTTATTTATTTTCAAGAACAGTAAGCGAAAACAAAAATTCCATTTTAATGTTATTTTAGGGTTCTGTATTTGAAATACGAAACCCTAAAATAACATTAAAATGGAATTTCCGTTCTTGAAAATAAATAAAAATGGTGAAAGAAAATATTTATACTGACATTTTATCATTTAATGAGTTGAATTCGGCAAAGTAAACATGTACAAATTTCAAAATCAATTGTTTTCGTATCAACAGCATATTCTTCTGTTTACAGCATTCATTTGTTCTTGGGGTGATAACAGTAAATAAATACGTGACAACTTTGTAACCGATTTAATGGAAATTTTATTATTATTTATACAAAAAGATGACTATTTTTAATCTTATCAAATTTAGCGACGCATTTTTTCCTTATAACTACCTCCCGGAAAGTTCAGTGACTATTTGGCTGCCATTATTTTACACTTAAATGTTGTATAGTAAATATTATGAATTTTAAATTGGTCCAATAATACGTACAAACATACATTACGAATTGATAACCCCTTTTTTGTGAAGCTGGCGAAAAAGATACGAAAAGGAATTTCTTAGTGCGTGACTGCAGTTCCGTCGTTAGATCAAAAAGTGTTAAAAATGCTAAACTAATTTCAAATTCGCGATGGCGCGGCAAAAGCCGTTAGCCGGTTGAAAACAAATCATCAAAGCGCGAGAGACAAGTCTTTCTTTATACGCGTTGAAACAATTACAATTCGTTATGCTCGATAAATTGTTGTTATCCTTTTTTTCTTTAGACAAAGACGCACGTATCTGTCGTGTTCGCGAGTAAAGTATACTTACGGATCGTTAAAACGTAACGAATAGATTTGCTCGTTTTTAAGACAAACGCCGTTAATCACCCGACAACATATGAAACAATTGCAATCCGTTCTGGTACACAAGACGCGTCGGGAACAGGCCGACCGGTTTACGACAAAGATAGAAAATATGCTGTGATATTTGCGTATACCAAGATAGTTCCAAAAATTATCTAGAGAAAGTCTATAGCCCAAAAGATACAAGATACACTTTATGAATCGGATGTAAAAGTATTTAAAGCTCTACTCTTTGAGTATGGCAGTTCCATAATTTTCTTAAAAACAGTTTGAATCGTTTTTTGATTTCGTATGAAATAGTAGATTGTATATCTAGTGTCGAGATTATAGCATTGTGTAGGGTTGCCATCTCTAAAATTTGGCAACCAGGACAAGACGCGTGAAAACCCCGGGTTTTAGAGCCCAGAACCCGGACTTGTCAACAGGTTTTTTTAGACATAGTCATTGTAATAAAAAACAGTTGAAAATGTCATAAATCACTTTTTTATTTATTTTCAGACCTTAAAATTAAATTTAGTCATCTTTTATCATCATTTTAAATGTACCTAAGAAAACAGAATCTTATTACAGTTTGTTACAAATTGTTTTAATAATCAGTTAGAATTTTTTTATTCTTAAATTTTTAAACCTGGACTACAAATGAAGCCCCGCCCGGACGCTCCCTGGATGCCCTCTAAACTAGGACAAATCCGGGGAAACCCGGACGGATGGCAACCCTAGCATTTTGTCACCCGAGCTATAATAGTCCAAGAGCTGATGACACCCGTTTCATGAAGTGTTTGATTCAGGTAGAAATTTTATACAATAGTATATATAGGTAAAATATAGGTAAATGAGTGTTTGCTTGTCCTACCTGGGTACGCCAGGTACTGCGCGTACAGGAAAGGTTTCAAAAAAGTATGCGCCAAAAAAGTGTTTGATACAAAAGCCAACAAGTACTATTCTAAAGTTAAGTTGATTTTAAATAAATAAATCAATGAGGCAGACACTTTTGTAGGAGTTAACCATTAAACCAAAATATCCCAAAGTTGAATTTTGAAAAATTAAAAAATAAGTGACTGATTCACGCTGAAATTTTTATAGCAACTTCATTAGATAAGTTAAACCTCGATAAGCTAAAAACCTCTGTAAGTTATTTTTTGAATTCCCTTCCCCTGAAAGTATAAAACCTCCATTACTTAAATCAAACAAATATTCTGAAAATCGCCCTCGATAATTTAAAATAATATTTTGGTGATCTCCATAAGTTAAAGTATTATCAGTGAAGTCATCTTGAGTAAGTATCCAAACAAAAGGTTTTGCCAAGAACTTAATTGGTTTTCACTTTAGTCTTCCACTAAAACGCTTTACTGATTTCTTTGTTTAAATAATTGATTGTCTAAATAAATAAATGATTGATTCTAAATGAATAAATAAAAAAATTATGTAACCTCTATTGAACTAAGTACATCCTCTATAAGATCCACTAACCTCGGTAAGTTAAAAATTTTACTCTGACAACCTCTCTAACATCAACTCTCGATAACTTAAATTCTTTTAACGTTTCCCTTGGATTTTAACTTATCGAGGTTCTACTGTAATTAAAAATATTTGCAAAAGCCAGACACTTTTTCCGGGGTTATTGCCGAACAGAGACACAACCTTCCTTTGGTTCGTAGCACAGCGTCGTTGAGATGGCCGCGGTTAGCAGAATCATAACGAGGCGTGAATTAAGCAAAGATCATTTACGCCGATAGCTCTTTATAATATCATAGCGAGTGCATTTAGACTGTGTCTACATCTATGTATGTACGAGCGCATTTCTCGATTCTCAGCACGATTCCAGTTAACGCAGTACCCCGTTAATTAACGTATTAATTATAGTTTCGTGTAAACAGGAACACCTCTTCTAATTGCTGCACTTTTCTCCGTCTTGCACTTTGCTTTCTGACCTCTTAATCTATTGCTATTTCTCTCTTAAATGCACAATTATACATTTAACAAAACGCACCGTCTCTCTGTCCGTCTCTACACTCAATATCATTCGTAAACCACTGATCCGATTTACATGTTTTTTTATTAATTAGTGTATTTGCCATACGGCAACATACACTATTGGCGTCGCTCAGATGGCGGGACATAGGGGTTGGACCAAAATTTCTCGACATTTCATAGCCTCCTAAACACTTTGGCACAATTTTTGGAAAAATTATATATATATGTATATATGTATATATATGTATTTATCGTATTTATATATATATACGTGCGGGGCTATAACTTTCGAAAGAGTTAATTGATTTTAACGAAATTTTGTCCACATGTTGAAATTCATCACCGCAAGAACCATATTTAAAATGGGCCCAATCAGGCCATTTAAAGGGTAGTTTTTAGGGGTTGAAAAATGTTTTTGGGCCCCAAAATACAGTAAAAAATTTCCAGAATCGTTTTAAAATTGACATTTAACACTTTAGTAGTAATTAAAAAGTGTCCCTAAAATTTCAATAAAATCGGCTCGACAGGACCGGACTTACAAATTTTATGAAAACACTAGTTTGCAGATAGTGAATTATTTACTGAAAAGTTGTATATAATTTGGTATAGAGGTTCGATTGATAATAATATTGCAATTTAAAAAAAAATGTCATTTTAAGGGGTGTATTAAGGAGTCACATTTTTTATTTTGCCCAAAAACTAACTTAAGTTCGCATAATAAAGCCACACTGCCTGTATAAGCAAATACACTATATTGTCGGCAGGGTTTTGGCACTGCGACTCGGGTTTTTTTTATAATTATGTTAGGGAATTAACGGTAGGTTTTACGGAAGCAAGTCGACAAAAAGCAGGCTTTCTTGACATACACTAAACAATTCGAGTTATTAAATGAATAAATTGATAGAATTATCCTTTATTCAATCACATTTACTGTACATTACTTCCAACCAGTTAGTGGTCCTTGGCAAGACAAAAATTTTGTCAAATGGTCCATCATAACTAAAAGGTTAAGAACCACTGCGTTAGAGAGACATCAATGAAATGAATGAACATTTTTTTTGGGCTTCATAATATCCTGCAAAAAGTGTTCTGGCCACAATACTATAGATGTTAAAATTGCATTTGTACATTTTGGAGAAAAAAAATCAATTCAAAATTACCTAGCCTCATTGACGGCAATGACTACATAGGAAAGATTACATTAGAGTTGGGTAACTCAGATCTGAACCGGTCCAAAGAGCCGACTCCGACAGAAGATCCGTGAGAGCCGACTCACTTTTTTTGAGCCGACGGATCAACGGGTCCGCATAGCTCAGTGAAACACTTAACACACAGAAGCACATTTTACAGTTACGTATCAGTTCTTGCTTTGATGCATCTGTTAGCTCAAATGACTCATGCATCACATGTTTGGCTATGCATTCTTGATTCTATACAGGTCGTGATATGATTGACTGAACTAGGTAACTCAGTGGCAGACTGCAGTAACATATTCAGAACTCGGCTCTTTTTGAACCGGTTCAGTGAGCCGGCTCACATACGGGATCTAGATGCAAAGATGCAGATCACTAAAAAGACCCGTTTTTCCATCTCTAGATTACATTGCAGAGTATTAAACGTTAGTTTAAAATTTTGGAAGAGGCTTGACGCTTCCGCCAATGTTTATCTACGTATGAACCCTTTGCGAAGTTAATTTCATGGCATGTTTATACTTAAAACCGTTAAAAGCACATTACTTTCCCCACCCAGTTTGCCAGTATGCATTCTTTCCGACAAAAACATTTTTTAAGAATTAAAATACATAAAATATTTTAGTGCTTCGCTAATAGCAAATAAAGAAACATGTTTTGCGAGAGTTCACATAAGTTAATCCTATTTTATGCTTTTAATAAATTGTTGGTTAAAATGAAATCAATTCAAAACTGTTGTTTATAGAATGCTTTGAAATATATTTTATATATTATGGCATCTTGTTGTTAAAAATAGATGCATATATAAAAATCTAACTCATTTATATTAACTGTCAAGCACTTATCCGTTACTATTGAACTTGTATTAGTTAACATTATTTTTTCTTTGAAAGTCGGAACATTAACACAAATAAAAAAAACCCGGGTCGCAGTGCCAAAACCCTGCTGACAATATAGTGTATTTGCTAATACAGGTAGTGTGGCTTTATTATGCGAACTTAAATTGGTTTTTGGGCAAAATACAAAAATTAACCTCTTAATACACCCCTTAAAATATTTTTTGTCTTAATTGCAATATTATTAAAAATCTAACGTGTGTACCGAATTAAATACATCGCTCAGTAAATAGGTCACTATCTACAAATTAGTGTTTTCATAAAATTTGTAAATCCGGTTCTGTCCGGCCGATTTTATTAAAATTTTAGGGACACTTTTTAATTACTACCAGAGGGTTAAATTTCAATTTTGAAACGATTCGGAGAATTTTTCGGTATTTTGGGGCCCAAAAACATTTTTCAACCCCTAAAAACTACCCTTAAAATGGCCCGATTATACCCATTTTAAATAGGCTTTTTGCGGTGATGGATTTCAATACGTGGGCCAAATTTAGTTGAAATCAATTAACTCTTTCGACAGTTATTGCCCGCACGTAGGTATATATATAAACATTTTTAAAAATGGTGCCAAAGTGTTTAGGAGGTTATGAAACGTCGAGAAATTTTGTTCCGACCCCTAGGTCCCGCCATCCGACCGATGCCAATAGTGTATGTTGCCATATGGCAAATACACTAATAAAATTAATAACAGTAGGATAGCAGCTACAGTTTTGCTATCAATGCTAAGAAGCACCCATTGCTACAATGCCATATTAGAAACAGTATATTATATTAGGGAGGAAATTTCAATCTTCTGCTCGTGTGATGTATACTATTTTTCTTTAAACACGCTCGAAAGTGCGTTTATTATTAAAATTTTTAATTATTCATCCATCTTTTTCTTTTAACTTTATGTAAAATGACTAATAACTTTCAAGTGAGCAATTTTGAGGTTATACGCAATAACAGCTGTTCGTTACTACTAGTTAGCGGCAGTCTCACGTATCAGTGTGCACGAGAACACTCTTTCGTCCCGCTGTTATAGAGGGCGTGCGAGGAATTCCAACAGAGCATGTCATGCTTTCTGCCTTAAAATCAAAGCACCCCAAGGCACGCGCGGCGCTAATGGTGCTTCTTGCCAATCTTAAGCCATAAAGTTGCGCATTAAACGTTTTTTAGTACCCATTATAAGGGTGTTCGACTGTAGTCTCGACTCGTATCCGTGAAATCTGATGAAATAACTCTTCAATATAATAACATAAGCATAACGTATGGCAGGCACTTAAGTCTCCATTCTTCTTCGCATCTTCATTATTGTTCGTTGTTCGCAAATCTTCGAACAACTTCGGACAACTCAATTAAGTCTCAATAATTATTATTCCACATCGACACTTACATAATACTGAATGGTTCAAAACGTTTCGGTTCCCCGTCAAAATTAAATCATGCTTGTTTTTGGCACCATTTTCAAAATTTTTATATTTATTTACTGAATCTATAATACTGACGCTCTGAATCTCACTTTATTTCATTTACATATATCTAACGCATCTGTTAGGTAAGTTTGGTCAAGACTCGAAACATTTTTCATTATTTTAAAGTACTTTTTTGGCTTTCGCCCGTTTACTCATATGTGTAAGAGATAAATTTTAAAAACTCTTTTCTTCGATACTAAGAGCCAATCGATCTGTGAAATTTTTAAAATCAACGTTAAACATATTCATTGTTAACTCGTTAAACCTGCGTATCCGTGGTATCATTTTTAAAAATGCTCCCGAAACGTATTATTACTATACGTGATACATGTTACGGGTTCCTGTCTTCACTGAGCGTTGAAGTCTCTGCGCTGAATTCAAGCAAGCGCCCGGTTCAGCTGAATTTACGTAGAGTTTTCAATGTTTTTGGAACGTTTATTGAGCACTCACGATTGAAAAAATAAAAATTTTTACAATAACCGGTTTTAAGCGTTTTTCTTCAAAAAAGGAAGAACTTCTCAATTCGACTGGCATTTTTTGGGTATCAGGAATAAAGGACTTAAATCAAAAATTGTTAAATTTCATTTTTTACTGGACTTGAGTAAATTGTATTCTCTTTCGTTTGGTACTAGGTAACCGTTTAAAAACTAGCTTTTTAGACTTAAATCCTTTATACCTGACACCAATGAATTTTAATGATTCTTATTCTATTTAATAGAGCATGCCTAGAGGGTAATCCCACACAAATTTAATTTAAATCGGCTCACTAGTTCTTTAAAACATATTTCTAGTTCTAAGTTTAGTAATATCAAAAAAAGAAGTCGGTTAATATTTAATAACGTGCAAACTACGTATTGCAAATCCACTAAAAAGTAAAAAAAACTTTAAAAAAATTTAATCTTCTTCAAAAAAAGCCACTCAAAGGAGGAAAATAATAAAATTTTGAGGTCGACGCCAACTTAATAAAAGAAAATATGTAAAAAGTTTTAGTAATCAAATTGGAGCCGACCTCAAATTGTCAATATTTTCCTTCATGTAGTGATTTTTTGAAGGTTTTTTTTTATTAATTTTTTTCCTGCTGAAATAGTGACTTTAGTTTCTGCAGTTACAGTTTTTCAAATAATTAAGATCTGATTATATTCTGTCAATTAATGGCTATCTCAATAATTTGTTTTATATAATGGCCTTTGGAATTTCAAACCGCGTATAAAATACGCTTTGATAATTTCAATTATAAAATATTTTCTAAGAAAGTAGATCAATTTATTTAACAAAAATACGTATAAAAGAAGTTACATCAAAAATAACAAAACACTTTTAATCAGACGTGGCTAATTCCATTACAAAAAGACAATAGAACCGTGAGTTCATAAAACTTACAAATAGCCAGACATAAAAAAAATGATCAATAGATCAATAATGTTTCGAAGCACGATCGACATTAACGATTTTTGCACGTAATTTCAGGAGTCTATTTTTTCTATTAAAAAAATGCACCGTTATAATAATAGACACTAAATGCATGAATCGTTATATTTGTCTGGTCCAGTATTCGGAAATTTAAAAATACGTGATCAAAAAATTAAAATGCTTATCTACATTATTTTTTACGGTAAAGTTGCGGTAACAATATCTACAAAAAAAAAACATGGCACAACATCCGAAATTATTGCAATTTTCCGAGACAGCAGGGCGCCGTATAAGATTTTTATAGCCTACGAAATTCTTGACATTGAGACAAATCCAACGACTCCTAAAAACCGAGCTGCGCGTTAATTTTAACCAGGAATGTATTTTCAATTTATTATTTTCTCTACATGATTAAGACGGTTCTGGAATCGCAACATGCAACGTTTCTTGAGCATCTGTGTCCATCTTCAGTGTTATTTTTGCGTTGGCATAATTACGCTGTTATGTTGGTACTTTAACTATTATAGGCATATCTCTTGTAAATAGTAATTTTGCCTATAATAGCTATCTTAATAACACTATAGGGACCTGCACATATATATAATTTATTAGGAAAATAAATTAATAAAAAAAGTAATAAAATTCAGTTTATTGGTGGTTTTTGTTAAAAACCCGTTACGTCTAAAAAAATATGTAAATTTTATTATATCTTTAAAACTTTTTTGTTGTTAAAAGTAATCACAATTATTGTGCTTTTACAATATGGCTCATTAAAATTATGTTTACAATTTTATGTTATTTTTTTCACACGTAAAGTTATAAGTATGCACAAGTTTATCATTTGTTTTACTTCCATGTGATGCTAGGGCCACACACATGCCAAAGCTGACCCAATAGACATTGACAAATGTTTGCTTCAAATTTTGTCTTCCCCTACTCCAATGACTTCAAGCTGCCTACACACCGGTCTAATGTTCCTTGGCGAATATTTACTTCCAGAAAATTTAACCTCAATTATTTTGCAGTCGGTATTAATACTAATTACTCTATAATTATTATTAATACCTTTCAATAATCGTTTCATCAAACCCTCAACCACGAAGATTTTGATGTCTGTCCAGAGCGTTGTCAAACAGGATGGTTCCTTTGACTCGGGTTGGAAACTGGTCGGTACTTTTGTCCAGCTTCGATTATTTGACAATCATTGTAACTTGTGAACCGGCCATATAATCGTTATTGGACCAGGCTTGCCATGTGTGAAGCCTAGGCTTCAGTTGGAAGTACAACGTTGGGGTCGAAAGAGGTTAGATTCTGACTGCACTAGCCTCAAAAAGTTTTTTTTCAGCCAGGGTTAGCAACCTATAATTTCAATGTATTTTTTTGAATTTATTTTTTAATAATAAACTGACACTTCTGCCAGTTCTCAAATTACAACCTGGGAGCTGAGGGTTTGTAACAGGCAGCATAAAGAAATGTATTGAAAATTCTGTTAATTTCAAACGCATTTAGTAATAATTACTATAATTTAATTGTTACAAAAAATATTCTTTTTTGTTTCTGTTAGAATGTTTTAAAACTAAACTTATACACTAATGACTAACCGCAGCGAGTCTTTCAACTAAAAGCCGGAATTAATAATATAAATAAAAATATTAACAAAAGAACGTTTCAATTACCTATTTAGCATTCTTACAAGTTGTGATCACTGTACGATTTTCGAAAAGAACGACAAGAAAATTCGAAACTCCAAAACTTTCCAAAGTCTTGAACATTTTTCAAAACAATTCAACCGGTTGCATTCAACACACGACAACAACTGATATATCACGAATTATACACGCTCGACAACTGAGGTCATTAGCATCTATCGACAGCAATTGTCAATTAAAACTCGAACAATAAACAAACGCAACTGTTTCGACGACAATCAGCTGTTTAATAAACAAAACACTAGCAATATTGACATTCGTTTACTGTTTTTTTTCCTAATAAAAGACGAGCGCGTTTCTCGATTGTTTCAAAACAAAACACTACTGGCCGGTACGATGACCGCTCGAATAGGCAAACCGTTGACAACTGAAGTAAGTCATGTGTTTCCACGGAGAAGAAGACTTGTTTGGAGTCTGCATTATACAACATTTGTGGTTTGACGAGAGCGACAGAGACAAACATAGACATACACCTCCGCATCTTATTCACTCCATTTCACTCGTACCTGTGGGCTGTGTGTACTGATTGAGGTCGATTGTTGTTTTCGTACATAATATAAAATGCCCTGCTTAAGCAAAAAGCCGTATCTCGAACAAAGATTGACACCAGGAACTCAGGAAGTACAGAAGGTTTTTCTTTAAACTATGACGCTGGATCTATCATTCGAGAGTCTGGCATGCGACACCTAGTGTCATAGTTTGTCGAACAACATACACGAACCACTCGAGCAGTCACTGCCAACCGCTCGAGCAGCCACCGTCATCCGCTCGAGCTGCACGCTCAAACCCTGTTGCAATATCGATTTTGAGGAAGAAGCACTGTTGTTGCTACTTTTGCTCAGACGCAGACGACATAGAAGACAATGAAAATTCTCGACTCAATGAACAAAATAATGAGACTTGTGACACTGCAAAGACAAGAGCAGTCGATAGCTCGAGCGGTCAGCATATGTGTTGCAATATGACGAAAACTGCTCGTTGCGATCGTGACTGCTCGGACGGTCGCGTGTTAGGGTCAGTGGAATATTTTCTATGGAGATTTGTAGTTCGTTATGTAGTCGACGCTTGAAGCAGTCAGTTTCGACAGCTTGAAAGATTGGATCTGTTTGACGAATTGTGTAGATACGGCGTTTTATGTAAGGACGGCAGTGTTGTACATAATATACATATAAGCAGCCCCATATAGCATAATGCATGTGATATACCATCCTGAGTTAGGGATGGGTGAAGGAACATCTTTGAAACTAATATTCTGTAGCACAAAAAAATGCAATTGTTTAGTATGGACGTTTACTTTTATCGTTGACTGTGCTGAGCAAACTATCGTAAGACTTAAGCTTTAATTAAAAGATGGATTTATTTTTGAAGTTAAACTTCATTGCATTGTGAAAAAATGATGAGAGCGAATCTTTACGATGCAAGAACAAAATTAACAGGATGATGTTGCCGACTGTAACATCAAAATTAACAGGATGAAGCTACTTGCTAAACCATACGCTTTAGATATTTCGTTAAATATTTTGAATTCGACTGATGGCACAGCGATCGAAAAGGTAAAATAGTGAATATGACAGATGTCAGGTGATGATAAAATTATATACAGTAGTTCATATTGAGTATTGATGAATATTAGTGATAATATCTCACTTCAGTCTTTTATTAGTGTATTTGCCATATGGCAACATACACTATTGGCGTCGGTCGGATGGCGGGACCTAGGGGTCGGACCAAAATTTCTCGACGTTTCATAACCTCCTAAACACTTTGCCACCATTTTTAAAAATGTTTATATATATATATATATATATATATATATATATATATATATATATATATATATATATATATATATATATATATATATATATATATGTGTACGCGCGATAACTTTCGAAAGAGTTAATTGATTTCAACGAAATTTGGGCCACGTGTTGAAACCCATCACCGCAAGAAGCCTATTTAAAATGGGTCTAATCGGGCTATTTTAAGGGTAGTTTTTAGGGGTTGAAAACTGTTTTTGGGCCCCAAAATACCGAAAAAATTCTCCGAATCGTTTCAAAATTGAAATTTAACCCTTTGGTAGTAATTAAAAAGTGTCCCCAAAATTTTAATAAAATCGGCCCGACAGGACCGGATTTACAAATTTTATGAAAACACTAGTTTGCAGATAGTAACTTAATTATTGAAGGGTGTATTTAATTCAATGTAGACGTTAGATTGATAATAATATTACAATTAAGAAAAAAAATGTTATTTTAAGGGGTTTATTAAGGGGTTAAATTTTTTATTTTGCCCAAAAATAAACTTAATTTCACATAATAAAAGTATAAAACCACACGGCCCTATACAAGCAAATACACTATATTGTCGGCAGGGTTTTGGCACTGCGACCCGGGTTTTTTAATTTATTTCAATCAATTACTGAAGTAATACTTCTTTTGGCACATTGAGGATTGTCTGTTACGGAAGTTGCGTACGCAGTATGCAACGAAAATGAGACACTATGAAGTTAGTTGTTAAAGTGAACAGGTTAACTTTTAACTATATTTCTCTCTAGACATCCTATTTTATTTTATCAAAGTACATTTTTACCGAAAATGTGAATATCAATTATCGCAATCACGTCAAAGAAGTATAAAACGCACCATATTTTTTTGCATGCAAATTAAAATTTAGTTTTTCATCACTTCAAAGAAGCGCGTCTATTATTTTGTAAATTTATTTAGGAAGGTATTATCATTTTTTATAATAATTACTGCCTCGGAAATATGCCGAAAATATCGGTTTTCAATCTAGCAGCTGTTACATAAGGTGTGGATCGTGTCAAGTAGCCGACCTAGAGCGAATTGTCCAGCCCTGTCACGCGAATGCGGTACATTCACACTCGCGTGCATCAAGATCTAGACGACTGTGGTGGAGTTGTTTATTGGCTGAGCCACGTTATAAAGCCGCTCCACACGCTCTGCTCATCACCATAAGAAGAGATTTTGAAATAAAAAATTTTAAAAACTAAAAAACCGTTTTGTATTGTAATTAAATTCCGTCTAATAAATAAATATTAACAACTAGATGTGCCCACGACTTTGCTCGCGTTATTGTCGAATTTTCTTTCATCTTTAATATAGGAAAGCGATTCTGTCTCCTGATGATGTATTCAAACAGTGAAAGTGTGATAAAAATCGGTTCAGTCGTTTTTGATAATAGCATACTCTATCCTCTTTACTCAGTGAACCAAAAAACAACTACAACGATACAAGTATATGGCAAAGGTATGTCCAGTAGTGTAAGTCAAGGGTTCCTACCTCTATTCGGGTGGTAGTCTTTTTCTGCGAACAACTTCATCCTGTTAATTTTGATGTTACATCGCCAAAGCTGCACTCATCATTTTTTCAGAGCGTGCCAATAGAAATACATATATAAGTTCAATAAAAATGTATACGCAAGAAGAGTAGCTATTTATATAAATACTTATACAAAGACATACTGTAGATTATAGACGCTCGACAACTGAGATCATCACTTTGTAAGCCATAGGTAATCGCATAAGCCTATAAGGAATCTACAATATTTGAACTATTGAAAACCAGAATGGTCTAAGTAAAAAAATCGGGTATGTATTATGGCTAAACTTTACTATAAATTTTAAAAATGAATATTTAAATTAATTTTATCTAAAGATATGTACACCGAAAAATTTCAATATTTTATAACCAGATTTGACTGTATTACTGAAACTTTATGTCATAATATAAAGAATTTTATGACTTAGACCATTCTGGTTTTCAATGGCTCATTTAACTGGAATTATGGCGGGAAACCATGGAAAACCTCAATAAGATAGCTGATGCAGGAATCGTTGCTCCACGGTAAGATGCCGTCGAAAAAAAGTCTTAGCCACATCTGTCCTCGCCGGAATCAGAACCCGGTACCCGATACGAATATGAATTCCGGTGCTTTCACCACCGACGTCACTCACTCGGTACTTAATTAGACAGTGCAATTGGAACAAACCCCCGTATAAATTAATTGAGGCAGCAAATAACGATATTACAATACTGCACGCGGTGGATACTCATTGTTCGGTATTTGTAGGGCGGTAACTCGAATTTCCCATACGGTATACTCAAGTGAACCAGTACTTTAGTATTACTATATGTAAGTACTAAAGTCGCTATTATTATTATTATTATATTACTGGATAAACAATGCTATTACATCGATCACAGACGATCCACAAAATAATATTGTTAAGGCGCTGATTCGATCAGATCGTAAAATCTGCTGTCGGGAAATTTCGAACTGTGGTCGCATAATTCATTTTATTACTGTTTTTATGAGCTGTGATTAAGCATTAAGTTTCACAAAATTTGGCTTCCTGCTTAAAAATTTCAAAAAACGTACATTTTTGCCCTAAAAATTGAATAAAAAAAGTGATATTCGTCAATATTTCTGAAAGCACGTCACGAGATTTCGAAGTACGGGAAGGCAAATTAACATTTTGAAGTTTTTTCTTTACAAACTTATGTTAAAAATTGGCTTATTCAATCATTTTTATCAAATCTGTACAAAAGTTTGTGTAATACTTATGTTAATTTTCTCGTTTTTATCTGATTCTAAATCGTTTATTTAGCTCAAATAAACTGTAAAAACTTCGCTAAAAGTCATATGGGAAGAATGGTACATATTTCTATAGTTTGTTTTGAAGCATTAACATTAAAGATTGAATATGATTTTTCATAGAAATAAGAGATTTCCGAAACGTAATATTTTGTTTTTAGTTTTTTTTTTTTTTTGTTATTTTTATCGCATTTTCCATCAGTATGATAACGAGACTAATTGATCGCCTGTACCACGCAGCAAAAAACACGTTACGAGCCAACAGACTGCTATAATGCTATGTCGTTCATGTATATTACTATATTAATATATAGTTTTAAAAAATATTTACACACACACACACGGGCACATTACGTATAAAGTTGTAGTTGTTTATTAAGGGGACAATGCCATCATCGTAAGCGCCAACAACGTGGGTGTGAGTTTTGTAATAGTCAATCGTGTAGCGATACCGTTGTTTATACGGCGTTTCTACAACTCCTTTATTACAAGTCCCCAGTTCCCAGGTTCGAATCCAAGAACAACTGGATTTTCAATTATCAAAAAGTAATTAGACTGAAAATGTGAATGGCAACTAGGCCTAAGTAGCCCCAACTGTTGATGACGTTAAAAAAACAATCGGAACAACGTGGGTGATTCGATAATCGAAACTCAAACCCAAATACACTTTAAAATATTTTCATTTATTCAAACATACACAATTAAGTTAGCAGGAAAGTGGACGAATTTATGTAAATCAAATAAATGACCGAAACGTCGCTAAATTAATAATTGGTTTATTGATTTACATCAATTTGTCCACTTTCCTGCTAACTTAATAGTGTATGTTTGAAAAAAAAAAATGGACGCAACAATTTCCAATGCAATTGTCATTTATTATAAATCACACATTAACACAAAGGATGTGTTAAGGCTGTCGGAACGCTCTGAATTTAAGCCACACTACGAGTCTAAAAAATGCTGTTGCAAGGGTGCCGCTGTCAGTTGACTATTCTAAATTTTGGAAATATTTTGAAGAATTAAAAAGATTTTTCCGAAAAAGAAAGGGTCACTTGAGGTTTGTGATGGAACAATTTTGTGAAATAAGTACGAATAAGGTCGTAGTGTGACATTGAAAACGTGTGTTTTTTTGGTACAATTAGTGCCAACTTTTTTCTAGTAAATCGTACATAAATTACAAAAGTAGTCCATAAGAGACCTAGATTTGTCCTTTATCTTCCTTATAGAGAAAGAATTTTTGCAAAATGTTGACGAAGAAGTCGAACCCTTTTGGCTTAAATTCAAGGCGTTCCGATAACCTTAAGGCACTTCTTGTTGATTACTTCAATCAACCAAATCGGTATCTGTTTTGTAAGAAGCGCGTTTCCCTCTTAATAATAATAACTCGAATAGAGTACGTATGCATGCTTTAAATAGAGACCCTTAATTAAACAATCCTGGTATTATTATAGTACCGCAGTGACGTCACAATGGTCTATCTGTAATACTCTTTTATGATCTATATGTACACATGACTCATGTATATTGCTACTTACCACATAATATAGACTATAAGAGGTAGCGACGGATTTTACTTTTAGGGTATTTTAGCAGTCTTACCAACTCTAAAGGAACGGCTATTCGTCGACAAGTACTAGACATAGAGAAATGCAATACATACAGCAAATACTTTTTTGACTCGATAATTGTTAACACGTGCTTATGTACCGCAAATATTGGTGCGTGAACTGTACACATATTTACAGCGATGTAACGTAAAAAGATCTCTTTTTTAAAGCATTCAGGGCAATATTTTTTATAACAGTCGTTTTTAAAAAAATTCTTAATAGCAGGGCAGAACAAGCCAAATTCACTGTGCATTTTATGATAAAAGGATGAAATTTAGCACAGAGACACATCTTTATATTGTTAAAAGATTGGGGCACGTGAAGGCCATCGGAAATGTGTTTCTGCAAAAATCTCAAAAACTATTCGATATACAAAAAAAAGTTTCCAACAAAATTTGTTTCATTGGTAGACCTTTAAAAATTTGGGTCTTACACATTTTCAGGTATGTGAAAAAGCCTAGTCAGAAAAAGGACCACAACGCCGAGTGCTTTTGTCGTCTTGGAAACCAATGTCCTTTTCAACAGCTCTATTAATCATATAATTTGGACTGATTTTTCGTCGAAATAATTTAAACAATTATTTTTGTATACTTTTCAAGTGTTTTTTAATTATTTGTTTTTATTTATCATGTTCTTTATCGAATTGTAAATTGAAATTACGCACGTTTATAAAGCAAAGAACATCCTAGCCCATATTTTTGTCTCAAATGGATATCTTTAAAGACTCAGAAGATACAGGCAGTCAAAGTTAAAATCATGATAGTACCTAAATGTTGTTTTTTTGACAAAATTGATAAAATGTCTGTCATCACAGTAATGAAAAAAATGATTTTGAGATAGGTACCAAATATCAATACAACGACAAACTATACACGTCAGGTGACAACAACGAAGCGTTATCTTGGTCCCAAACAAATAAGGATGCGAAACGACCGAGTCAAATCAATCAAGACGGTTTAGGGTTGAAATGTCAACTGTCATTCGATGTTCAAATGTTTGATCTGCATCGATCAGAGAAGGCTTTGTTTAATTTATGTAAGTCTTCTATTGGATGACAAATACAGAGAATAACGACGTACGATCTCCTACACTAGAATATAAAAAAAAGAATTCTACATCTATGTTACCTGGAGAACCACTGAATCGATTAGATAAATTATTTCACTGTTTAAATTTCAATATTTTAGGTCAACGGGATTAGCTTTTGATTCCCTTGCGAGTGTCAAAATATGCTGCATTAACGGCCGTATCTTTTGATTCCGTTGACTTAGAAGTTCGATTTTTTCACAGCTCCAAGGGATTGCAGACCTGAGTATTTGATATTAATTTCAACTTGATACCTCAATGCGTTCCTGAGAAAAAGGGATTTGACAGGCAGACAGACGGACCGACAACGAAGGGTACGGAACCCTAAAAACAAGCCGAGGGTTTTGAATGACGTAAGTCGTAAGCAATCGATTCAAACAATCACAGACCACTTTTATAGGCTCTTAGGCCCAACCTCTAGTACTCTACCTACCTTGCTAGTCCCTAAGCGCTTTCTAGCAAAATATTCTGCTTGATTCTACAATATATAATTTAAAATGCTTCTACGCATAGAGCGCTAGTATCGTAACTGTACATTACCGGTAGTATTATTAATAAAATAATATCTTTCTGTACAAACAACATAGCCTACAAATATTCTTTCTAATAATTTTAATCACTGTAATTAATTCCCATCAAGAATATTAATAACTTACGTATAGTTCGTATTTACTATACACAACTGCGGATTTGTAAGATATTTAATTTTATTTGATTTATATGATTATTTTATTTTATTTGTATTTAATGACGTCTAATATTTCACTATCTGACATAATGGAACACCGGTAGGATTTAGGAATTATTATTTCTTTGTCTCAAAACAGAAAGTTTGTTTGTTAAAGAAATTTAAACACACTTCTTAATATTAAAAGATGTGTTTAATTTTAAAATAATTATATGTTATTAGTGTATTTGCCATATGGCAACATACACTATTGGCGTCGGTCGGATGGCGGGACCTAGGGGTCGGGCCAAAATTTCTCGACGTTTCATAACCTCCTAAACACATTGCCACCATTTTTAAAAATGTTTATATATATATGTAAGTATATATATATATATATATTTATATATATATATATATATATATTATATATATATATATATATATATATATATTTATATATATATATATATATATATGTGTACGCGCGATAACTTTCGAAAGAGTTAATTGATTTCAACGAAATTTGGACCACGTGTTGAAATCCATCACCGCAAGAAGCCTATTTAAAATGGGCCTAATCGGGCTATTTTAAGGGTAGTTTTTAGGGGTTGAAAAATGTTTTTGGGCCCCAAAATACCGAAAAAATTCTCCGAATCGTTTCAAAATTGAAATTTACTCTTTCAGTAGCAATTAAAATGTGCTCCCAAAATTTGAAAAAAATCGGCTTGCCAGGACCGGATTTACAAATTTTATGAAAACACTAGTTTGCAGATAGTGACTTATTTATTGAAGGGTGTATTTAATTCAATGTAGACGTTAGATTGATAATAATATTACAATTAAGAAAAAAATGTTATTTTAAGGGGTGTATTAAGGGGTTAAATTATTTATTTTGCCCAAAAACAAACTTAATTTCACATAATAAAAGTATAAAACCACACGGCCCTATACAAGCAAATACACTATATTGTCGGCAGGGTTTTGGCACTGCGACCCGGGTTTTTATTTATTAAAGACGGAATTTGCATATCTTGTAATTATCAAAAATATACATACTTCGCGTTTTGTATTAATGGGCACATGAGAAGCGTAACGTAGATGGCAGCAGGTACATAACGACCTAAGTTATGATTGGTTTTCACTACGGAGTATAGTAAAAACCAAATCTACGTATTCCTTCTTAAGTTGCGTGCTTTAAATAAGCAATAATTCAAAGTAAATCTGTGATGTTTTAATATTATAACCATAACTGATCGATGCGTATAATTAAATTAATTGTCGTAATCAAATTAGTATTTATGTAATTTGTAATTGTAGATATTTGCACATATTATGAGAGTACTAATTGAACTCGTACTTATTATGAGTGTATTTGCCATATGGCAGATATACTATTGACGTTGACCGAATGGTTGAACCTAGGGGACAGACCGAAATTTCTCGACACACGCTTTTATAGCTTCACCTATATGTTGGTTTGTAAAGGAATCTTTGAACGTGAAATTCACCCACTTCAAAACGTCAGATAAAACTGAAACTTTGCACACTTATCAAGGACCGATGACAATACAATCATTTAATAAGTTTGTCAAATTATCCTGACCAGGACCTTCAGGATAAAAAAAAATTGAAAAATCACAGCAAGCAAGCTAACACGCTGTACAGTGACGTACGTTGCGTTGCCTACCCCATAGGCAAATTCAATAATGTTTTTTAATCTTATAATTAAAATTACAGTTTAAAAAAACTAAAAGAACACGCTTTTATGAACTAAAAAATGCAAAATAATTTAACAACAAAATTAGCTTTACTGTAAAAAGCGTGGAGTGCTTAATATCGGTAGTAAAATTTTCATTTACTAGCTAATTGTAAACGTAGATCTATTATGAAAATTTAAGTAGTTAGCACATTTTTTACAGTATAGCTAATTTTATGTCAAATTATTTAGCATTTTTTAGTTCATAAAAGCGTATCGTTTTAGTTTTTTTAACTCTAATTTCATTTTTTTTGCAGTCCTTAAAGTATACACCTGATCAATCATTTTAGTGAACGGCCTATAGACAAGAAACAAAACGCAATCAATATTTTCGTCTTAACGGTAAAGCGCGACCAGCTTCACTTTATGTAGGTACATTCTGCATCGATAAACTTCGATCAAAATAAAAAAGCGTGTAACTTTTAAAAAGATCGTATCGTGCGATAGCGCGTTTAACCGTACAGGCGATTTTTCACTCGTACGTATTTCATCTCAACGAACGACGAAAGTCATTTGTTTCTTTTTTTTTCTATAGTTTAAAAATCGTCCGTCAGTGCGCGATGTGTTACATACGTTAAAACAAATGAGTGCCGTCATCAATATATGGCCTACACGATCGTTTTGTATAACGCGGCGTGACCAAAAGTTACGGTTATTAATTGTAGTCGGTTGTACAATATTGGATTCGATTCAGACTGGTTCACCGATGGACCATAAAAAAGGGATTATGCATTTTACACTACACACTACAGAAGTAAAACTGGTATAGGTAATTGTAAAAAAATGATATTGGCACCGATCGAATCTACGACCTTTAGGTTACGGAGCTTCCACGACTCCGCTACTACAAAGCCCCAGTTCTCAGGTTCCAATCCGAGAACTGGATTTTCAATTATTAAAAAGTAATTAGACTGAAAATGTGAATGGCAACTAGGCCTGAGTAAACATATTTTGTCATTTATAAATCACATATTAACGAAAAGGATGTGTTAAGGCTGTCGGAACGCTCTGAATTTAAGCCACACTACGAGGCCAAAAATGCTGTTGCAAGGGTGCCGCTGTCAGTTGATTATTCTAATTTTTGGAAATATTTTGAAGATTTAAAAAACTTTTCCGAAAAAGGAACAGTCACTTTACGTTTGTGATACAACAATTTTGTGAAATAAGTACGAATAAGGTCGTAGTGTGACATTGAAAACGTGTGTTTTTGGCACAATTAATGGCAACTTTTTTCTAGTAAATCGTACATAAATTACAAAAGTAGTCCATTAGAGGCCTAGATTTATCTTCCTTATAGACAAAGAATTTTTGCAAAACGTTGACGAATAAGTCTACAATCAGCTATCAGCCGAAGTCCTATTTTTGGCTTAAATTCAGGATATTTCCTACCAACAAAAAACACCTTTGAGAAATAATCTAGTGGTCCCAGTGCCTTCTGAAACTCGTCGACAGAGTGTTGAGTTTGAACAGGTCTGCTCAGACGCGATATCAAGATGAAGATTTGCCTACGCGCTGAAGAGCTGTCCGAGCGATTGATGGCCAACATTTATTTAGAAGAGCGGCCATTGCCTATCGCGGCTGACTCATCCTCCGCTGAGACCTTAACAATGTCGCCGATCATCGTAATACGTGTTTTTTACTCAAAACGTTTGCCAATTTATGAATTAATAAGTATCTAGATCGCATATACCTATGCTAGGTTGCACAAAGAATTGTCAAAAAACTGCCGCCTCGTTCGCATTCGTCAATTTTCTGCCCTTGTAACACAATGCACTGTTTAATGTGAAATAAAAACAATGTTCATTTTTTGCAAATCAGGAACTATATTAATTGTAGTTAATATTTATTATCGTTGTTTGTAGAACTTAAAATTTTTAGTAAGTTCTTTCTTTGGTGTTTGGTTGTTTTTTTTTTGCCAAACTATGATCTACATAGAAAATGTTCGCGTTCAAAGTTAAATTTTGATTAAAATGCGTAAAAACAAATAAACTGAACAAAAAAAAGATGTTAAATACATGTTAACACGCAATTTTAAAAATATATCGTTTCAATTGATCAATTATATTTTTCGAGTAAAAGAGATTTAATTCAATATTTTTATCAACCACGCAATATCAATTGACAATCCACTGGATGACGTCGTTCCCCCACTACAATCCAATGGAACGAGATCACCTCTGTGATCTACTGACCTTGGGCCACATCTATTTGTATAGGCTGCGTTCAATTCTCAGACTACGATTTCCTATGAAAATGGTATTAACGACTACGTTTATTTTACTTCACGCATCTTTGCATCACTAGTGTTAAATGTATCATTTCACGACCGCTATACTGCAGGCATGGACAGCAACTATTTTATTGGGGGGGGAGTCAAAAAAAATTTAATGTTGTATTCGTGGTCATTCTTGTTGAATCTAATCAGGATCGCAGGAAGGTGGGCTAGATGCTATCAGGATCGCAGGAAGGTGGGCTAGATACTATCAGGATCGCAGGACGGTGGGTACGATGCAATCAAGTTCGTAGGAAGGTGGGCATGATGCTATCAGGATCGCAGGAAGGTGGGCTAAATGCTATCAGGTTCGCAGGAAGGTGGATACGATGCTATCAGGATCGCAGGAAGGTGGGCTAAATGCTATCAAGATCGCAGAAAGGTGGGCAAGATGCTATAAATTACGTCCAATTAATTTACACCATTTGTTTATTTTACAGAATTCGACATCAAAGATTCAAGCAATTCATTGTTAAATACAGATGAATAAATAATTCTTGTTCGAACACCGCAGAAGAAAAATAGTACTTGTGTATTATCCTATGCTGACCACGACGGCCAATAAAAACCGCTTCACTACGAACACTGACCTAGCACAACACCATTTACGAGTTTTCTTGTATATAATATGCCTACATATCATATATCTATATCTTTTCTTCGTACATAAACATTATACAAGACAACAGTTTAAGCTGGCTTGCAGAAAACATTGTCAGAAAATCTGATTTGACAATGACCTTAGATTGTGATAATATAATTACAGTTTTCATACATGTAGGAGCAGTCTAATGTCGTTGTCAAACTTCCTGTCATGTACAACATTAGCCTTAGATTGTGACTACATATAAAATTTCTCCTTAAAAAAACATTGCAGAATTTTAAATCGATCATGCTTGAAAAATAATTTATCGATCGAAGGAATATTTTTTTTTTAACTGCTCGGACGCTCCCCGGATGCCCTCTAAACTAGGACAAATCCGGGGAAACCCGGACGGATGGCAACCCTATGTATATAGGGACTCTAAATAATATACAAAGTCGTCGTTTTTCTACAGTGTCGTCGTCATGGAGATTCTAATCTACTGCCAGGTAGGGACTTGCGAAGACAAACTAACATGACGCGAACACGGTATTATAATATCCTCAATATTGTATAAACTTATTTAAATATCATGTCTCATAATATTATAATACCGTTGTACAGGGCCGTATTCGAACTGATTTCAACTATATTATTATAAATTCGTGAAGGATACCTAGGAGTCACCATTTTTAATAAGCTGCCTGAAAATGTAAAATCAGTCGCATATATTTATAAACCAAGTTAAAAAAAACTCATCTTTAAAGTTCAATTCCAGATATATGTTATAATAGAAAACAGTATCACGGGTAATTGGAATAATAAAATAAATCAATTTAAACACTCATTAATTGCAACGTTTCGTCTTTTCTTTAATTAAGACTTTTTCAAGCTCCCAATATGCTTAAATGATAGTAAAACTATGATATAATATGCAATTTGGCATTACAAAAAACAATTATAATAATACGGAAGTTCCGCACGCTGCAGTATGCTGCGTTAGTTGTTAAGTGAACAGGCTAACTTTTAAATATATTTATCATCTCTCTAGACATTTTATTTTATTTTATCAATACCCACCATTAACGAAAATGTGAATATCAATTATCGCGATCATGTCAAAGAAGTATAACTTCTGGTGCGCATACCATTAGGACCACGTGGTTTATGGACGCTCCCTAAGTATAATACTCGCCACGGTTCTAAAAAGTTCTGAAGTTAGTCACAAACAGCGTCGCAAATACATATTTTATAGAGCCGTCCTGGTTGTTTTGTGGGAAAGGAATAATCCCACTACCTCCCAGTTTCCGGCACAGAACGTGCGCTCGTCGGTGATTGGTTATCGCTGGTTGCCGTGTCACTTGTTGCTTTCCTGCTATAAAGTACAGTCCAGTATGCTATTGTTAAGTTGTTTCTTTGATTGTTAATTGATCAAGATGCCTAATACAGTTTTGCATATAGACAAGCACGAAAAATAATTTTTTGGATGAATTGATGCAAGGAATTAGACCTTTAGATTAAAGAAAAATTAAAAATAATAATATAGCGCGAGTTTGTAGTTTTTCAACCGATTGTACCTGCGCAAACTTCCATTTGCATCTAACTTCAGAACCTTTTAGAACCGTGGTGCGTACTATAACGGACCGAATCTATTACTTATGTTTTTCTGAAATGCCTCCCTCGCCGTTTTGAGACATTTACGTCTGTATGTCTGTCTGTATATGCAATTGTATTATCATATAAGATATTCCGCACGATAACCATCTCGGCTGCACTCTTAGCGTGCGTTTTACGTGCGCGCTGTGAACAATGGACTACAGTTTTACCCGACGTGTCTCTATTTTGTATATCGACTGCCGCGGACAAACCGACAAGAAAAAGCGATTTTGTGTACGAAAAACAAAGTTTTATACATACAGGTTGTTTCTGAAGATAACTGTTTCACCCAACAGACATCAACAGTTGAATTCTATGACCAATTTTAAGCCAGCGTGAATGAACCAGGGTTTTTAGTACCCCCTAGTGTATAAAAACGCACACACTTGTCACAATTGACGGTATCCTACCTCCTGCGCCTCGGCAGCTGCCATCTTGGAAATAATGCGTCGATTGTTTAATGCGAATCACTGTTGCGCATGACATCGCTGGTGATAGGAGAGTTCACAGTGTACTTGGGCATATTTTACCCGGGCTCATAGTTCGCGTGTTAAATATTTTTAACGGCACTTTTAAATTTTCTCTTATTTTTTTGGATTGTACGTAATAAGTAAGACTTGATTATTTTTATTTTTGCTCGTGATGGAAGACGAAATGATAATACGCCATTTGGAAGAATGTTTTTCGGACGAAAGCTGTCCATCGGGGTCGCATGTTGACGCATCAGTCAAATTTAAAGTTTCTTCATAAATAAATAGTTATAATATTAAAATTGTTTTTTTTATTATTACGTATATTATAACAATATCCTATTAGATAATTCATCTAGATAAGAAAAAAACTATTTCAAACGAAATATATTGAAATCGACAACCGGGTAAAATTCATCCTAGGACCTAGTTCATTGACGATGTGATTGAAATGAAGTTTGATACACAGAACTTAAAGGCATTTTATCCGGCCCAGTGTAAGAAATTAACTTCGTCAAAATACGCGTGAAAAAACTAGTTTACTATAAACTATGTACTTAGACAGGCAATTTCATTGAAGACTATTCAACATCGATAATCTAACAACCGATAAATTCAAATGACATTTTGTTAATAATTTACGACAGTGCTTTATTATTTTATTACAACTAACAGTAATTATTTTTTCTTAGTAAAACAACAGAAAGATAAAAACAACTTGCTTTGAAACTTGCACATTTACATTTATACAAACGTTTCTCCACTATCCGTTATTCCAAATTGGAACCAATCAATGCCCTTAGGAATCACGTGTACAGACCTTAGCTGTTGAGCGTCTATAATGTACAATCTATCTCAGGGATCCCACTAAATTTAAATTCACGTAGCTATTTCTGTATCTATAATAATAAAGGACAAAAATTTTGTGGCCTTCTTTTTCGAGACAATTTCAATGACGAACTCAAAACGTCGCAATTTCAGATTATTTCAAACAAAAATAATATTCTTACCTTCTATATCGCCGGCATTATCTTTTCAGGTTTCCCATGTTGTTTTCAGCATTTTCAGGCACTTTAATTAACTGAAAAGAAAACAAACTGTATTATTTTTTGGATAATTATATCAGGCTATCAGGTTAGTTCAGCCTGACACAATTTTTATTTTTTAATTTAATATTCTCTTAAGGTTCTCGGAGCGCTCTGAATTTAAGCCACACTACGAGGCTAAAAAACGCTGTTGTAAGGGTGCCGTTGTCAGTTGGTTACTCTAAATTTTGGAAATATTTTGAAGATTTAAAAAACTTTTTTGAAAAAGGAAGAGTCACTTTACGTTTGTGTTGGAACAATTTTGTGAAATAAGTACGAATAAGGTCGTGTGACATTGAAAGCGTGTGTTTTTTGGCACAATTAATGCCAACTTTTTTTTCTAGTAAATCGTACATAAATTACAAAAGTATAGTCTATTAGAGACCTAGATTTGTCCTTTGTCTTTCTTATAGAGAACGAATTTTTGCAAAATGTTGACTAATAAGTCTACAATCAGCTATCAGCCGAAGCCCTATTTTTGGCTTGAATTCAGGATCGCAGATTGGTGTACCTTACTCCAAACGCAATAGTGTAAAAAGTGTTAACACTTTTTAAACTGGAGTACGATATCAAACACACCTAATATGTGACAAAGAAATTTCATTTTCAACAAAATTTAAATAATTTATGTATTTTTATATGAATATGAATATCCGTTACGTAAAGAATAAATAAATATTTAACAAAAGTATAATTAACTGATTTCAAAGTCAAATTGTCGATTTTCAAATCACAATCGAATAGTTTGCTACCATTTTATTGTTTCCTGCCCTCGCACCTGCGTTCTTCAAGACAACAAAATAGTCGCCATTTGCATATTATGGATATTTTAATGTTTCGACACAACAAAAACACTTTTATTTTACGTTTATAAAAATCAATACTGATAACAATTCACGATTAGGGATATTTTATGTTTCACTATTCGAGCCAGAGACACTCGTTTTAAAACTTAAATAAAATACAATCAACGTATAAAATTGATTACATAATAATATCTAACATAAAAACAAAATACGTAAGTATCTTACGAACGGCTGCTGGCAGTTCTATAACACTTAAAATGAGCAACCGAGGGGTGTGGCGTAGTGGTGAGAGTACTATTTAAAAAAATATTATAAGAATTTACAACAAATTGCCGACATCGATAAACAGCAGACTGCCCACTTTTAGCTTTTAAAAACAATATTAAAGAACTGTTAATCCAGTATAAATACTACAGCATAGAAGAAATTCTTAAAACTGATTTTTAATTTGTTTTAATATGTATTCCACACTGTACTGCAGTATTTTCTTCATGGAATAAAGATTATTATTATTATTATTATTATCTTCGCATTCGGGTGGTACTGGGTTTGAATCCTGGCGGGGGCAGACGTGGCTACAACTTTTTCTTACTGCCTCTCGCCGAGATACAGTAATTCCTGTATCGGCCATCTTGTTGAGGTTTTCTATGGTTTCCCTCAATTAATTCAAAATAAATATCGAAATAATTTCTAATTTTATCTTTGATGGCCGCAAATTTTAGATGAATTTTTGCACATATTTCTCAGGTTTTCAGGAAACTCCTTGCCGAATTTCAAACATCGAGAAGCACGAAAAACGTCTCGAAATGGTAAAACGACGTAAATTTCATATTATAGATAAATTGTCGAACGAATCTTATCAATTTTAATGTCATTCAGTCAATGCGGAATGAATGTCAGATAAATCCAGTGTTTTATGTCTTCAAGGAACGCACCCTTTAATCTAGCCTTAAAAAAATCTAAAAGAACCATTCTTTCGTTTTATCTATAACTCTCAAAGTTACCAGAGTTACAGATGTTGCCTCGTTCCATCTGACCAATCAGCGTAAGCGCAGAAATGGCCTCAGCTGGCGGACAGTTCATATTTTTATCAATCTATAATGACAATATCAAAAATGTCACTCATATATATTTAATTACAGATTATGTAAATATTTTACCTCAGAAATTCAATTCATTGCAAAAAATATCAATATTCTGTCTTATGATTATTTTGACATTTGTTAAATACTGCCATTAAAGTTTCTAAACAACAGTCGTTGCCTTCAATCATTGGACGGGTCCGCCGAATGACGTCATCTCCCCATCCAATGGAACGAGGAAACCTCTGTAATCTACTAATCTTGGTTCACCACAAAAAAAATCTTTACCCTATATTCGATAAATATTGTTTGTGACAAAGAAAAAAAAAGTAATAAATTTCGGTTTCAACTTAAGGGTAACTCAATTTTGAAGGGTGATTAAAATTCACCCTTGTAAAAACAAACCAAGAAATATTCTACGTTGTAAAAAGCAATTTAAGAAGCATAAAAAATGCATTAAATTTCACAGTTAACTATGATTGTTAATATTCGTGTTCAGAAAAGTATTGTCAAGGACCATTGAAACTTAGCTCGATTATTTCTGTATAAATAATTTGAAACGTTGTTAGAACAAAGTCACTTATAGTCAGTTATACCGTGAATAAAAAAAAAATACAAATATTAAAAATTTCGTAATTTTAAGAGGTGTATTAAGGGGTTAAATTCTGTATTTTGTCCTAAAAACAACATTTACGTTCTCATAACGACACGTTTAAAATTCAAAATACATGTAGATATTTTGGCAAATCTTTATAATAATAATGCGTTTAACGTCCGTTTCTCGACTTTATGTCATAAAAGACGCCATTCGCATCATTACTATTTTCCATTTACCATTCTTCCCGTTATTTTCTACATTTCTAAAACTTCAACTTAACTAATAGCAATGGGCGAATGAAGGAATTATAGAAAATTAGGATAGGATGGGTAATTTTAGAACTGGGAGTTTGATAGGTAATCGGCCATGGCCTCAAATAAGGAACCATCTCGATATTTATTTGGAATTAATAGAGGGAAACCATGGCAAACCTCAATATATAAAATTCCGAATTCCGATGTGTGTGTGTTTGTAATTCTTCTTCTCATGAACGGTTTGGCTGATTTTGATGATTTTTGTGATTATTTGGTCACTTGGATCCAGAGATTTTTTTTAAATTTTCGGACAAATTTTTTTTTATATATATTTTTTTATTCCTGACAAAAACATATAATCCCAAATTTTATTTTAAGAAATATATTTCGCTAACAAGGTTTGTGGCAGTACGGCATTTGGCTACCAAGTCCGCTAATACACTATAGTGTTTTTTTTTTGCACAGCGGTCCAATTTTTTTTACCTAAATTAAGCAACGGAACTTTGAAATTCCAATTATGTTTCAAATTTAAAACTATATAAAATTTTCAAATTCTAATCTCAGCAATCTAACTGACAATAATAGACTTGGATGGCTAAAGATTGTAGATAAAAGACGCCCGAAAATTGAAGTAATCGACTTATTACATTAATTAAAAATAATAACGACATTGAAACCTACCGTACCTATAATTAACGACAATTAATTAAAATTAAGATACAATAAATAACATGATTGAAATCAAACAACGATCTTCATCTATCTAAAAGCACGAACTCTATTTGCAAGCAGCATTTGCACTAACGGTACGTCAGTCTAACGCGCAGGCGCCACTTACGTGGCAGTTCCAATGCTCGAACATCCCACGAAATGCATTCGTAAGCATATTCACCGTCAAATTTATGCTTCGCACGCGACAGATGAAACAGTGTTCTATATAGCCCGCTCGGCAGCGACAACTGTAATGGAGCCTTTGGCTCCACCGTACACAGGCTTGCCTCGCGGCAACAATCAAAGAATAAGAATTTCTTTGGTCGGAAAACTTCGCGGACGGCGCATAACAATCCACCAAAGTTTCATTGTAATCGGACCAGAGCCCTCTTTTCCTCTGGGCAAATGCCCAGGGCCCCGCAATCGATGGGGCCCCCCTAGTTGTTGCCAGATCAGCATTCAATAACCGATACTGCCGACAAATATCATATATCGATATATTTTTTAATAATGTATTTGTTAATTATTGATTTGCTTAGCAGTTAATCTTTTAAGAAAAAATAGTCTTTCGTAATAATCATAGGGTATCCTAAAGTACCCAGAGCCTCCGATAGGTTAAAAACGGCCCTGCATAGGACCCAATAGGTGACGAACAGACAAACAAACAAACGTTTAGTTTTATTAATATAAAATTTACTTGGTAAAAAAAAGTGAAAGTCGGTGTTACATGTCAATTTCTTTTAGTTTATATTTGTTTTTTAGGGTTCTGTACCAAAAGGGTCAGGGTCCAAACGGGACTATTCCGTCTGTCAGAGCCGTTTAACACTTGTGCTGTAAAGTCGTGTAAAAAAAATAAACGTACCATTTTCATAATAAATCAGAATTACATAAAGATTGAACGCAGTCTACAATTAGAACTGATCGTGCTCAAAATTAAACTGCTAAACATTTTAAAAATTAGATGATTTTATAGGAGGTACGTGCAAAATATTGTTTGTGCTGTGCTGGTCGTGTAGTTTTATGCTTGACAAGTATGCGCGATCTTTTAGTCTTCATGTCGCTAATCGTCAGATCGCGTTACAATCGCTAAATCGCGCGGTTTCGATACAAAAAAATGCATGTTTCGAAAAACCGTTTTGTTTATACTGCATGCCGTTTGATTTTGTTTATACAAAACAAATGCAAAAATAACAAATGAAGAACCGTTATTTGAACATTGCGTGAAATAATATATCCTTACAGAACAAAAGAGAAAGATTATACACAATTACATATTATTTTATATATTTGTCTTTTATAATAAGGCATCGATTAACTGTAGTAAAGTCGTTGAAAAACAAGGACGACTCGACGCATCGACTATCGATTCGTATATCGCTATCTTTTTCAATGAAGCGTGACTTGGGCGTTTAAGTCCCGGTAGATCACGCTCATCTTGAATCGTGACTTTGATGCATACTGCAGGTATAAAGCAGTGTGGTCAACTGTTTTATTAGACGTAGCTTGCTTGATATTTTGATTGTACAAATTAATTATAGTCAGGTTTCAGATTAATTATCGGGAACAAAAATGTAATAATAATTAATTAATTAAAGCGATGGCTACGACGTAAATCTCTTTATAAGACCTGACTATAACAAAACACCGATAAATCTTTCAAATATGACACTTTTAATAACAATTTAAAAAAAATCTTTGTAAGAAATATTTTTTTAAGGATTGTCCGAAAATTTCGAACTGTGGTCGCAAAATTCATTTTATTACTGTTTTTACTAGCTGTGATTACACATTAAGCTTCACAAAATTTGGCTTGCTGCTTAAAAAAAATCTGTCCCAAAAATTGAATAAAGAAAAATGATATTCGTCAATATTTCTTTACAGCACGTCACGAGATTTCGAAGTACGGGGAGGAAAATTAAGATTTTGAAGTTGATTCTTTAAAAACTTATTTTGACAAAGGTTTGCTCAATATTTTTTTTTCAAATTTAAGTTTTTCATACATGTGTATAAAGGTTAATTTTCTCGTTTTTATCTGATTTTAAATCGGTTATTTCGATGAAATAAACTGTAAAAACTTAGCTAAAAGTCAGATGGGAAGAATGGTCCATATTTCTAGTTTATTTTGCAAGCATTAACATCAAAGATTGAATAACATTTTTCTCAGAAATTAGAGATGCAAATTGAACAGTTAGTCACACCTTAAGTGAAAATGGCACATCCTTAAATTCCTTAGGTTTAGCAACCAATAGAAACCCTGCATAATATGTATGCAACATTCAATAAGCAAATTATTGGCGTTTTAAGCTGGTTTCCCTTACATTTTATAGAGTGTTTATGTTAAAAGCAAAATCAAATACTTTTTATGGCTATGCATAAATGTTTAAAATTATCATTATTAAATAAATAATAACACATTATACGATGCTGAAATTATGCAATTTTAGTATGCATTTTGCTTTATTTAACGCGGGTCAATAAAAGATCAAATACAATTTCCATGGTAAGTATTTAGAAATAAAATTAATAAGGATACTAAAAAAAGCATAAGTACACTATACAGTGTAAAGAACAGGCTACTAATTAAATTGAGAAATCAATATACTGAACCAGTAAAATAAAATACATGTACACTAACAGATAAAGAGGTAAAATTTGTTTGTGCGTTTGCAGGAGGTAATCTCTGGAGCTACTGAACCGATTTTAAAAATCCTATCACTAGTAAAAAGCTACACTATCCCTGAATAATATAGGCTAATAAAAAACAAAAATCCCGAATAAACTGACTAAATTTGAGTACATGGTGGAAGTACAGTAATTTTATGATGAAAGTACAGGTATATAAAAAATCTTTGTACTCGACATGTAATATCGAAAGCTCCACTACTCTTGTCGCTACCGGGTTTCATTTCAAATGCGTGCAGTGGTAAGCGACAAATAAAGATTAATTTATATCTACACCAGCTTTCCGGTCCAGCTTCATCCGGGCAAATTTCCGTGACGGCTTGTGGGTTCCAAGGTTGGTGAATTGTTAGCAGATGTGTTTTTAAACCCAGAGGCATAGGTAGACATTTTGTTAAGAAAGGGTTGAAATATAAAAATTACAAACGTGGAAGGTGGTAAACTTTATTTTAACGTATTGTGTTTTTAACTCTGGTTTCCCCTCCTGGCATGTATTTGCTTATACATCACTAGCTGCTACCTGCGGTTGAGATGTAATACGGCAGCGATAACAGTAGTGAAGCCTTCGACTCCACAGTATCTGACGAGTTAAGACCAACTTTCATGGTGATCGGTCAAACGATGTCGAAGCTATACCAACATTCATTTTTTATATATGTTTATAGATACCTTACAATAATTTTTCATTATTACTAATATCGTTTTTTTTGTGCTAAAAAGCAAGCCAGGCCAACAATAAATTTTTTTTTTGTAAAGGACTACAGCACACAGCACAGCCAGGTGTAGACAGAAAATCGGAAATTTTTAATTTTTATATTATGTCTGGCGCTTCTTTTAACTTACTTCATTAGTAAATTTCTTCGTCATCTTTTCCAAAAGTCAAATTAGTAAGTCACAAATATACATTGTTGTATTAAGTATGCGAATACTGTACCAATTAATTAATTAACAAATTACTAATAGAGTAGATAATTAACTAATGTGAGAACATTGTCGCTAGCTAAAAAAAATACTAACTTATCCAAGTATAAAAAACAGAAACACAGTTCATTAAATTTTAATGATTTCCTTCTTAAATAAATTACTTGCATTTTAAGGTCAAAATCCGGATTACAGAAACTCATACAGCAAGCATTTAAATTGTGCTAATTAATATAATAATATTGAAAAGGTTATTCAACTTAAAAAAAACAAGTAACACTTAATAATACACTGTTGAACCGATTTAAAAAAAAATACTTTTATAATAAGTGCGTTTTCATATGAAACCCTGCTTGACCCGATGAAAAAAAATCAATACTTAATTTTTCATAGAAATTAGAGATTTTCGAAACGTGAGTAACTGCATTTGACATGCACACACACACACGTCCAATTACTCGATTGAAAAAGGAGGCATACTGCACAGCTGGTAAGGAGTCACCTTAAACCTGTCTTCGCCAGGTAATAATAATGCTTATGTGAAATATTTTGTTGATAGGTTTAAGAAAATCGAAAATCTGGCTCCGCTAGGTTCTGTCCTGTGTCCTACACTATAAGGGTGCAAAGTTTCAGGTTCCTAGGTCACCGGGAAGCCTTCTAAGGAGTCTGGGTTCTGGAAAGACATACATACATCCGTACATACATTAGGAAACTATATTCTAACTAATATTATAAATGCGAATGAGAGTTTGTTTGTTTGTAACGCTTTCACGCCTAAACCGCTGAACAGATTTCGATAAAATTTGGCAAGAGGATAGACTGCATCCTAAAGAAGGACATAGGCTACCTTTTATCTCAAAAAAAATACTTAAAGGGGGTGAAATAGGGGGGATGAATGGCACTGACAGGTCATCACGATACCTTCCGAAACTATTAGACCTCCAGACTTGAAATTTGGCAGACATGTTTCTTTTGTTGAATAGAACTACTAAAATAGTCTTCTAAGGTGTGGGAAGGGGGGAAGTACAGGGGTGTCAATGATGAACACAGCCTAATTTTTAAAATACAGTTTCTATGGACTGAAAATGTAGCTGTTACGTCTCGATGAAGATTCCACTACTGTTGTTGTTGCCGTGTATAAATCGCGGGCGGAGCCGCGGGGAGTGGCTAGTAATCAGTATTTATGTATTGATGTGATGTCAAGATCTACGATTTTAGTGGTACTTGATTTTCTGTTTCCATAAAAAACGGAAGCATGAAAGAAAACACTTACATAGAAACAATATGCGGTGTCCAACGAATTATGACAACCTTATCAGTTTAACACACAAACAAATACCATAGAAAAAATGTATTGTAAATTACAAAATATCACTTCTAACTTGCATGTACAAAATATAACAAAACACAGATGAAAACAAATGACGGCAGACGACGTTGAACTATTTGACAAGTGATAATCGCGCGATAGAATGCAATTGTTTTTTTTAATAATTAGTACAGCACGTAAGTTAGTTGACACTGACTACGCTTGGTAAGGTTTAGACGACGCTTTTAGTGTCCAAAACAAAACTAATTCTCTGAATAATTTTCTGTTGTGCCGCGGCATACCTCGTGTGCGTTTTATAATAAGTGGACAAGTTGAACGAATAAAATGTTTGACACTCTACAGTGGACTCTCGTGTGATGTCGTACCGCGATTTAACGAACAGCTGACCGAACGTTTTATATCACAATGTAACATGCCGAATTGATTTATTAATTCCTTTCTATACTTGACTGAACCCCTGGTACTAATAGTAGTATTCTTTATTTTAACATTAAGATAATAAGTTTTCAAAGTGCCATTCACTGCCATACAATGGAACAATCGATTCAAAGTTTTGAAAAAAACATCCGGTATATACAATAAGGAATGACGAATTGATTAAATAATAGGCCAATATCTGTTGCAAACTGTTGCAAAATTGACCCGAACCTAGGACAGACACGGTACCCCTCACTAAAATAAAAAATACCAATTTACATTTGGTTTAATAGTTTGAGCTCTGTAGTTACAAATAATATTATATTCATAGTGTAAGATATATCTAGCAAAACAAATCATTTTATGAGCTATAAATTCAACTTGCATCAACAGATGTTATTCCACTGTATATAGTCATATAGTTCCCATAAACTTTAAATAAAATGGACGCGAGATGGACAAACGGTTTACATGTGTGTAAGAGCGTACAGAATAGATGACCGTGTCAGGGATGGATCAAAGTGACCCCGCCTAAGCACAGCACACCCTCCATAACCCAACGAAACGTTCAGAAACAAGCATGCAACCAAAATTGTTGTAGGAGAGACAATGGCGTAACGTAACCAAGGGCCCCGGTGCAAAAATGAAACTGGGGCCTTATGTAAATTGGTTAAGATTTATCGACACAGTGCCGATCACGCGGAGCCCTATTTTCAACACTAAATGAAAAGTATTAATAATAGAAAGGAAGTTCCGGGAGTTGATATTTTTTCGGAAAATTTTCTCCTCTTTACGAATCTTTTTTGTTTAATTTCATTAGCATTAATAGTTTTCTAGATATTTGCAAAAAAATATACCCCCTTTTTTGTGATTTTTTAGTTGTTAATAACTTTTGAAACTGTTTATATGAGAATTTGAAACTTTTGCACAAATTTTCTAGAGGTGATTACGAACTCAATGAGATATGACACGTATTTCAACTCGCAGTAGCAAAAATTAACACGTTTTTTAACTTGGGAACCAGACTAGAGGGGCCAAAGAGTCAAAAGTCAAAAATTCTTTATTAGATTAGGATATTTAAATAACGTTTTCGAACGTCGCTCAGGAGGTCGAAGGGTCCCCTGATCTTGTGGGCACTTAGAAGAGAACGGCTGACAGAAAATTCGATATATTCACGAGTATAGTAAGCTATATTATCACGGGAGAACGAGCAGTGAGCGAAAATGTAAACGATGGCTAAAACTAAAAGAGATAGACGAGAAAATATATTCCAGATTGGCTCGTTGCCAAATTAAAATCTCTATCCAGTGAAGCCGGATTGACCAGTTATTATATTTGTACCAGGACTCCAGGAGCAAAATAATATTATTATTAACTCAATTAGCTCTCCAAATTACGAAATCCATTCTTCCGTATCTTTATAAGGTTAGCGAATCCTTTTTTTACGTGTTTCGGCATAATAAGCTGTTTTATATTTTATATTTCTGTTAGTAAGTTTGCCTGTTTTTCCAGTAAATTTCATAGAGTGTTCATCGTTGGCTAGGGCTTCAGGAAGAGTAAACAGAATCGTTGCAGGCGATTTTCTTGCTGTCATAAGATGCGTTATACTGATTTCCAACATGTGACATGTGTTGCCAAATCACAAACAAAAGTAAGATACGGAACATTTGAAGCAATTAAGGAATGTTAACTGTATTTGTCCAACCCTGAAACATATGAATGAATGCGTGGGACGACACTCACTTGTTTTAGATGCCATTAAAGCCTTATGGGTGTAGTTGTAGCATGTACAGTTAAATTTATTTTAATGTGACTTATTTGAAAATGATTTAAGGTTCATTACTAAATCTTGCGTTTTCTAGATGCAGGCTGATTCGTATTTATATTCTCGATTATCGAAGACTCTGGAGAAGCCCCGACTCACACTGAAGCCGAAGAGCGACCGAAAAAAAATGCCCATTTCTGGGTTCCTTTTACAACCAAATTATGCGTCAAATAATTAGTTATGATATACTGTCAACGGTGGCATCTCGATTAGCGACAAACAACTAAATGGCCATATCTCTGCGTAGTAGCGTTTAGAGAAGACGGGTAGCAAGAAGAGTGGGAAAAGCGACTTTTAATTTCAGGAACAATCATAGGCGGTATCTGTACTGTCATTGGTGCGTCTCGAATAACGACGAACAGCTAAATGATCAAATATGTTCATAGGAGCACCTCTTGTTAGAATACATAGACCTGTCCGATCTGAAACTCGAGTGTCCGTAGAAATGACTATCTTCTCTAAACGATACAACTCTACTAAGAAATGAATCAACTATATAATGGGTTACTCGAGTATGTCATAATTTCCACGTTACGATCAAAGCGAGATGTGGAAGAAAAAGAAGAAGACAACATACAAGATTATATAAAAGAATATATGACTTAGACTACCCGGGTAATTATACAATTTGCACATTGAATAATTATTGTACATACTCACATAGGAACCAAAGAACTGTACATATAATACATTGGAACCAGGGGCGGATCCAAGGGCCTCGCCAGCCTTTGAGCCAGGGGGGGGCAGAAGGATGAGGACAAAACAAAAATTTCAGATTTTTGAGGGTTACGATATTAAATATTAACACATTTATTGAATCCTTAAATTTGATTTCAGTTTCAGAGTGATTCTGCTGAACGCTACATTTTATTATTTACTTATTCTGTGACATTAGGCAGGAAAACTTATAACTTAAAAAAATTCCGAACCTCTAGGGAGGGGCAGCTGCCCCTACCTGCCCCCCCCCCCTTGACGACGCCCTTGGGCGGATCTACATAGGGACTAATAGGGTTTTAGCCCTGAGCTTCTAAACGTCAAGGGCCCACAAAACATAAATTACCATAATAAATTTTTAATAATTTGCTACAATAAACACTTAAGGTATTTAGTTCTATAGCGTGGTATAATAATAAAAATCACTTTTCAACATATTTTGCTCATATTTTTTTCATAGACTTAAATTAACGTTTTCTAATAAATCCCAAAGTTTCAGAGTTTTTGACCGTTTAGAACGCAAGATAATTAATAACAAAGTTCACAGTTTTCATGAATTACCGTGGTAAGCATGTGAAATTGCGAACTTTGTTATTATCTCGCGTTCTAAGCGGTTAAAAATTCTGAAACTTTGGGATTTATTAGAAAACGTTAATTTGAGTCTATGAAAAAAATATAAGCAAAGCAAAAGTGATTTTTCTTATTATATCACGCTAGAACTACCTTAACGTAAAAAATAATAAATATGATAATCATTTCCATGGGTGAATTTTGGCACATTTCTGGGTGAAATTTGGCAATTTTTCGGGGTGAATTTTGATAGTATTTTGAGTGAATTTTAACATATTCGTGGGTGAAATTTTAATTTTTTTGGGTGAATTTTAACATATTCTTGGGTGAAATTTGATCATTTTTGGGTAATTTTTGACATTCTTATCCGGTGAATTTCGGTAATTTTTTGGGTGAATTTATAGGTACTGTAAATTCACCCAAAAAATTACCGAAATTCACCGGATAAGAATGTCAAAAATTACCCAAAAATGATCAAATTTCACCCAAGAATATGTTAAAATTCACCAAAATTCAAATGTTCTTAAAGAAATTAATATAAAACCCCAATTTAACAATACTTAATCTAACAAAAGACTGGACTTTAATAATCACAAGGTCCCTTAAAACCTAGATCCGCCCCTGATTGGAACTCATTCATTACAAAGGCACTGCAATGTATGGTTTATTATAATTAAGTGTCCGAAACGTTTATACCGCCTGTCATAGTTAAACGAAAGATATGCACGGTTGCCAAACGTAACACGAAAGTTCGCTACGCGTAGCAAATTTTGAATACCTGTATGTCATACCAAATGGCCACACTATATCATATATAACGACTTTTTTCTTCCGATCTCTACAATAATAGCAACAAAGTACTGGATCAGGTAGAAATACCAATGGATCACGGCCTACAAGCTTGGAAACCAATAAAATTTGGAACAACGCCTGCCGTAAAAGTCTACATACTTGGATAATCTCAGATATTTCTCGCAGTTCTGATCGGTACTAGGTCTCGATAATCTTGACAGTTGGTGGTATAAAAAAAGTAAATTAAAAAATCAAAAAAACCCGACTGCGTTAAAAGCGAACTAAAAACATGGAAACAAGATTAAATGATAACTTGTAGTCGGATGCAACCGGTATTTCTGTTCAACTTATTACAAGTTACTACATGTATGCCTCCGACTGCATGTTATCATTTAATCGTGCTTTCATCTTTTTAGTTCGCTTTTAACGCAGTTGGGTTGTTTCATAGATTGATTCAATTAATAGTTTCATTTTACAATTTGCCTTTCCAAATTACATTTAAACATTTAAGTTGTATATATTTTTGTAATTCCAACGATACCTTAATTTTAGAAATCCGTCCAGCCATCTGGATGATACAAGGTAATAAAGAATATTACAAACTTATAGATAAGCGCAAAAAACATTACCCTTCTTGGCAGTCGGGTAATAAAAAATGAGGAGAGTGGATTACGATTTATCGATTTCGAGGTTACAATCGACAATTAAGAGGCCGTCGTGACATCTTCGTTAACAAGAATCGGCGTTTGACAGTTCAATCTTCGACTCAGTGACCCCGCTGTAATATTTTCTTAACATTGATATTTTAAAACTGGCAGGTCGCAAATGCGGATAGAAATTTGCATAAGATTAGTTATTAAGAATAGACATTAATCTTTATATCGACTCGTGCGAACGCTTAAGCATTCTAACGGTACAGTCAGAAACCAGACGCTAAACAAATATATATCTACTGTGAACATCAATTTACTTCTTTCGAATGGGGTCGTCCCACAGTTTTTTAACTTCCCGCTATTGAAAATTTTCGAAAAAAAAATCAGCGAGTCTTACAGTAGTCGCCAATGATGTGTAACCTATTTATTTCACACTGTATTTATAAAAGCACGGTTGGCAGCTGTGTTTTCTTTCTCTCTCTCTAATATGCTGGAATCAGAGAGCATAGGGTAGAGGAGAAGCAGAAATATAAGTTGTAAGCGCTATCTGGGTTCTGTGGTCACAACTATTAAGTTTGTTAACCGTAATACTTGAAAAATTAATAATTTAACAGTTAAAAAAAAGAAAGAAATAGTTCGTTGAAAGTCTTATCCAGTAGAGGCGCTGAAACTCGTATACTACTGTACGTAAAAATGTAATTAATTTATTAACTCAACAATCAATTGAAAAGGTCAATCAAAACATAGCCTATAACACTTCTGGAATCTTAAGGAACATTTGAAAAAAATTTCATCAAAATTCGTCAAATAGTTTTTAAATTAAATCCATTCAAACACACGAAGAATGTTTTATAATAGTATTAGGTATAGACTATATGAGAAAAAAAAACTGGCAAACTGTGTAAAAAGTAGATAAGTTAAAGGACAGCTTTCCTCTGTTCCATAGCCTACTGCATACGTCAAATTATAGAGAGCTATTGTATATGTTCCTAACATAGGTAGCGAAGAGCTATAACTTGTTACTTCGATGTCCGCCAGTCAAAGAAGGTCATTCTCTGGAGTGAGGTTGCAGTTGAAGGGACGTGCAGAAGGAATTAGGGCGGTTATTGATTGCCGTCCCCGACTTGGCGGGTCAGTTTACGTTGCCGGTCATTAGTGAGACACGCTGGACGTCAAACTGGACTATCGGGATATTACCGGGATGCGCATTCACAACTTATTACGGAGCGATAGGTACTATCCCGGAGGTTGAGACTTGGTTACCGAGTGTTCTAATGGGCAGCCATTGAAACAGCGAAACAGCTGGGTCTAAGGACTTTTTTAGTCGGCCGACTATTTATTTGCATGAGTTAAAAAAAGCTGATTAAATCGTTCCGTGAATCATTTAGTTGGATCTGAGGCCAGTGCTAATAAACAATTTTTAGTCGGCCGATTCATTCCATGAGAATAGGCCGATTAAACAGTTCGCATTTCGTTGGATTTAAAGCCTGTTGCTTACGGATAATTTTTAGTCGGTCGACTGTTCAATTGCAAGTGTTAAATCAGCCGATTAAATAGTTGGCGAATCACTTTTTCTTGATATAAATATTAAGAGAACTATGGTTGGAACAATAAAAATTTTGTGTTTTGCTGAAGATGGGAGCTTAGCTCTCGAAATCCACTGAATAAATCTGTTGTGGTAAGAAGTAACTATTCTTTATTTTTACTTTTTCTTGAGTGTAAGGCCTGGTCCTGATGAACAATTTTTGGTCGGTAACAAACAAACAAATTCACATTTGCATTTATAATATTAGGATTCGTGTTTATGCAGTCTGGCCGGATGGATACGTAAGCAGTGGACAACTCAAGCAGGGACTTTACCGTACATATAGATGATGAGTATCACCTATAGTGGGATGCGAACTAAGGACTGGCAGGGAATGAGACAAGCACACATATTATATAACTAAAACCACTCTAAGCTATAGTTTGCAGGGGGAGAAACATTTATATAAATTGTGATTAGAAACGTTTACTTTATATGCGTACGCTTAGGTACTAGAAACTAGGTAATGATCATTATTCAGAGATATTGTCGATTATAGATGCTCGACAACTGAGCTTCATTTTTCTTTTATGGTCACCAACAGCTAGTGTTATTTGGGCCTTTAGGGCCAAAATACAGTCGTATTCACGTATTTTAGTTCCTAAATCTCACGCAGTGTCTCCTCCTACATTGTTCAGTCAAAGAAAAAATACGCTTAATAACGCATAATTTCAAAATTAGGTTAGTGACACGAAGTGAGGATGAAGCAGACGTTGAAAATATATGGAGTCGATTACTCCCGACAAGTTGAAAATACATTAGATAGATTGTAGATTATAGACGCTCAGCATCTGAGATCATCAGCGTCTATAATACATCAGTTTTACTGTTGTAGCAAGTCATCATTATAGAATGGAGCGCCAAAGCAATGAAACAATACAAAAGCATACCCTTTCCATGCATGAAGACTATGCCGCTTGTGTAACATTGTGAAGTAAGTTTGAATTTACAGTAAAGCAACTATATATTATATTTTAAATTTATTGTTCAATAATGATGATTTGACAATCCAATCGAAACGTTCACTAGTTCTGAATTTAGAAGTTGGGGGCTTGTAATAGGGAAACCATGGAAACGTCATTACCAAAACCCAACAGTGCCGCGTTATTCAATCAATTCTTAACAAAAGCCGACTGATTTCAAATTGTATTCAGATTAAATTATTTCACTAACAATCTGACAAACTAAAACGATTAAATATGAATATACTTCATGCGCCAATATTTTTTTTAAGTTCACCAATGCCATGGTCTAGTACCAATTCAAAATTTCAATTTTTTTTTCCAACATGCAAAAATCAGATAATCTGTAAAGAAAAAACACCAAAAAAAGAAAAAAAAAGAAAATTTACATTTTATTTTATTTAAAAGAAACAAAAAAAAACATATATTTGAAACGCATTTCTTTAATTGTCTGTTTCGTCTTCTTCTTCCGTTTCCCATTCTTCAGCATTTTCTTCTTTCGTTTCAGCAATTTCAGGCTCATTTTCTTCAGTCGCTACTTTATGTTCCACAAGTTTTCTCCTGCCGAAACAATTCAAAAATCCGTCGCGCGTCATTAAATCCAAAACTTTAAAATTATTTTCCCGATTGTCACCGCCAAATGCAATTTTGAATGGACTTTCAGGACACGCCGCTAAACATTGCATACCGCCCATTTTCATGTCCGTTTCGTAAACTTTAACAGGTTGGTATTGACTACAATCAGAGACAACTTCTATTTCATTTCGACCACCATAAATATCCCAAATCGCCATACTTTCATCACTCGAACAAGTCACAACCAATCCAGGACATTGTTGGCTAACATTAAGTCCTGTGATTTCTTGTTCATGGGCTTGGATCTCCCAAACCGCTTCTTCATTCCTTACGTCAACACAACTCAACATTCCGTCACTCGTACCAACCAAATAACAAAACGGTTCGTGCGGGTTCCATCTCACGCATTCGATTTCTCCCTTGTGTTGCCACCTTTTGAAATTCTTACCGGCTTGATCAGCACGACAATCAAACACCCTCGTTGTTTCGTCACAAGACCCAACGACCAAAGTCGACGCCTCGAACGGATGCCATTGCAAAGTTTGAACTTTATCTTTGAACACCTTCAAATCGACACTCGGTTTTCCAGCGTGCAAGTCCCAAAGAATGACGGTTTTGTCAACGGAACCGCTAGCCAAGATATGATCATAATATTGGTTCCATGCCAGATCTAAAACCGCATCGGTATGTCCGAACCGTTCACCTGTTTTCCCTAAACCGTGGCGCGCCTTCTTCTTCTTCTTACTCTTAGGGACGCGTCCCAAACTATACGCCGACTCCAAACAATCGACAATATCCAAATCCCATACTTCGATTACAGGTGACATTGTTCCGATTGCGCATAGATTGCCTGGCTTGGAATCGGACGGATCCAAATCCAACCATTCAATGCACAACGGGAAACTGGGCAATAATATGTCGTGATGAACGTAAAGACTGCCTTCGTCTTCATTATAAACGTATACTTCCAAAGTGCTAGCATCTCCTTCCACGTGGCCGACAAGAATCAGATTGTCGTTTGGTTTTATTATATCATCATCTCTTTCTGATTCACTATCAGAATAATGATCTATCTTGCTTTCACCTTCGTTCGAAAATGATGCTACATTTCCAATGCTTAACAATGCATCAGGTTTATCATCTTCGTCGTCATATTCGTTGAGCTTAAATTCATCCTCGTTGTTACCGGTTTTTTCATCATCAGCCATTTCAACGTCACTATCGCTATCGTCATTATTCTCAGCGATTTTTGATTTTGCCTCGGCTAGCACTTTGGCTAATTCTTCTTCATTCAATTCAATTTTATCTGGATTAGCTTTGGCAACTCCCCGCTTAACCCACTTTAAACAAGGTATGAAGTTTACGTTTGGTTTATCCGTTTCTTCCATTTTATCTGAAACAAACAACACTTAATGTGAATTAAATTTTTGTGGTGAACTCAAAATACAGCTGTATTTAATAAAAAATATAAAATCAAAATTACTTACATGGAAGCATTAAATCCTTAGATACACAACCATTAGAAATAACACGCACTTTTATAAATACACCTCTGTATTTCGAGTTCAAAAAGGTCTTTATAGTGGCATTAAAGTAGAAAATGATGAAAATGGAACGAAAAAATGAATGAAATTATTTTAAACCTCGACTAGCGAACATAGTTTGGATCATCAAGTATATGATAAGGATAAAGCATAGACATCTCTCGATCGACATTTGAAACTATACTATAAATTAAAAAATTAAGAAGTAAGTCACACACTTACACTTTACAATGTAAAATAGGCGGCATAGTTTTTATGCATAAGACGGGTATGCTTAACAGCCATTTCATTTGAGCCAGCCGTACTATAATGATGACCCACTTTTACTATTTCAGTACCCTTACTGTAGTCGGACTTTTTTTAACTAATTTTACTCGCGCATTTTTAAATTTTTAGTCCCTACTTCTCACGCAGTGTCTCCTCCTACGCTGCTTAGCCAATGGAAAAATACGTTTAACCTAATTATGACATTTCTAATAGAGTCGGTCTGATGTATTTTCAACACATATTGATTTTCAATTGATTTTACTGACGTATTTTCAAGTTTTTACTTCCTACTTTTCACGCAAAGTGTCTCCTCCTAGGCAGCTCAGCCAATGAAAAATTACGTTTGACAACGTTTAGTCTCAAATGAATACAGATTTTTTTCTGATTAATCTATGACTGCCACGAAGTTAGAATGAAGGACAAGTTGAAAATACATGTGTTGATTAGTCCGGGCAGGTTGAAAATACATGAGTTCTACTAAGAAGGAATTATCAGATAACTGAATTATTATTACTTTTTTTAAATACAATTTATCAAACACAAATTTCGTAGTAATAGTATATCTTAATTTTTTTTATGTTGGTAAAAATATAGATTACAAATAGAGTCGATGACGTGCGTAGAAGAGGTATTTTCAAATAAAAAACTGAAAAGCAACATTCGAAAATATGGACGTCTTTATTTGATGAACGCTATTAATTTAAATTGAAACTGTTTAATAGAGCCCTAATATCCAATCACGACCGTTGTAAAGTTTAATAGGGGTAGTATAGAAGCGTCTACGATAATCTAAAATAGTCTTTGTTTATTAGTCACATAACGGCTATTCTACACCGAAGTTTACCGGATTCGGTCATTACGGACGAACGATCGACAATTATACAAGGTGCACTTAAAATTCTTACAAACAGTAGTTTTTGTCGCAAAGCAGTATCGCTTAGAGAAGATAGTAGCGTGATTTCTGCACACAAACGAGATTCCGGTCCATGTTTTGTAACAACGGTTGATCCAATGAATATTATTTTTAGTGATTCGTCACTAGTCGAGACGCACCATTGACAGTGCAGATACCGCCTATAAAATTACAAATCATGCCGCTACTGATCGTTTTTCCCAGTCTTCTTACTACGCACATTGCTGTCTTCTCTATAAACTACTATAGGAGTATCATTTAGAGAAGATAGTAGTATTATTTCTGCGTACAAACGATTTTCGGATCGGACGGGTCTATGTTTTCTAACAAGGGATGGTCCTATAAATACGCTCTCATTTAATTGTAAACGGTTACAGCTAAGTCAAAATTTCGTTAAAAACTTACAATTACACACAAACTTATGATTTTATTTTTTTTGCACTGATCTCGTAGTATTTGGCAGCAGAATATCTTTCAATGTTTTGGATATATTTTAACTACGTTAGACAGTTTAAGGATTAAGGGTTCATGAAGTGTCGAGCGGTCAGTAGATTCTCTCTACGTCCCGGAGAAAACTTCAGCGTTAAGGAAAGCACTTTTCTTTACCGTTAAAAGTACCCACAAGCGACATGAACCACACCAGTCGTGAAACTTAATAACTTTTAAAAAAATATAAATTTCCTAAAACCAATTAAAATTCGCCTTAAGACGTGCCTGTATCAGGTTCACAAGACGGATAACACCGTTCGTTTTCAACAAAATCTGAGTGATCTAGTTTACATAAGAGTATAGATAGAACAAGTGACTGCATATTGACCGACGGTCATCTGTTTCCAGGAAACATTAGAACGCTGTCGTATAAATAACACATAATACGGTATCCCGATGGGAATTCTCCTCTAAAACTTTACTCCTGATAACAGAACAGGGCAGAACTATTTGTTGACTTTGAGAATAATAGGACATTAAAAGTAAACACCAATGATGAATTTGTATTAATAATGACATCGTGGCGAATCAACACAGCGTATTTATTTTTACCCCTCGATCTACAAAAAATTGGGTTTCTTTATATTCTTTAATATTTATCAGAATAATATCAACAATAATAATAACGGTACGTCTTGAACATCAGCGCTATCAGTGCCCAAAAAATGAACTATCATCGGACCTGTTTTTGAGGACGCAAAAATTATAAAAAAACCTATGTCTTTCGGAGTCCTATTTAATTTTTGCGTCCACAAAAACGAGTCCGATAATAGTTCATTTTTTGGACACTGGTAGCGCTGGTGTCCACGATGTACCGTTATTATTATTGTTGATATTATTTTGATAAATATTAAAGCGACTCAATAAACAAACAAAACAAAAGTTATTTATTAAAACTCTCGAGTTATTTTAATTAATTAAAAATAATGGAAGGTGTTTTGCGATTTTTGATTGCACAATTGTTTAAACGAGTACTCCGTGCACCAATCATGGTTAAGTCGTACCCACAAACCTACCGATATTAGACACTAGTGTCTAGTATCGGTAGGTTTGTAAGAACTAACTGTCAGAAACTTTCCAAAAACTGACAGTCTTTCAATGCATTTGTTATGAGTTTAAAAAAAATAAGAAAACATTTTTGACCGTCTAATTATTTATAAATAACGGTTTAAAGTTCAACAATTTATAGAAAAGTATACATATATATGAATACTGTATGGGTTACGTTTCCACGAGTAGTCTTGCGTATACAAATTATGGATCACTTAGCTCCAAGCTAGTATACTTTTGTGACGCGTATAATCTATAACTTTTTGACAATATTGTACCACGACAACTACCTTAAGAAGCAGTCCCAGATCAGGGGAGGGGGCAAACCGGGGCACCTGCCCCGGGCGGCAGTTTCAGTGGGCACCAAAATCATAATATAATATGTTTGAAAATGATAACAAATTATTATAAAAAAAAAATATTAAAGAGTTCTTATTGTCCTCTCCCGGTCATAAAAAATGCCACGCATTATATATTTTTAAGTTTTTTTTAAACAATTTATCTCAAACGCTGGAGAGAAGGGGCGTCACTATTGTTTCTGTCTCGGTTCGAAAAAGGCACAGTTCCGACGCTGTTAAGAAGGTCCACGATTTCTTCAAAATTCGGTAAAACGGAATTCGTGTATACGAAAAGTACCCCCTCGATTGAAACCTTTGTAGGTTACTTACATAATTTCCCTTTCTTAGAAAGATAGGTAGGTACTAGACGTTCAGTTCTGTTTCATAACTCTATAAAATATTTTTAAAATGTCCCCATAGTGAATGCATTAAATACTGATTCATGTAACACTAAAATGTTTTTCTAATTCATCAGTTTTCTGTAAAAGATTAAATACTGCAATATTCTAGCACACAAGTACCCCAAAAGTTTTCCAAACATCAGCAAACACCAAATGATTGGTGCTTGACACATTACAAGCACGTGTTTTTCAAAGATAAAAATAAAACATGATTTAAATACGAATCTTAAATTAAAAAATGATGTAAAATGTGTTATACACTTACTTTTATGTAGTTCTATCTGCTTAACACAAGTCACTAAAATTACTGTTCCGTTTTAAATCTGGTTAGATTATTCACAAAAGAATTTAACCTATAAAATTATCTACACAAAATTTTCATAAACTGGATATTAAACTACTATTTAAAACTACTTTATTTAAAACCGGTACCGTTTATTTAGACAATTGGAATACAACAATTCTCAAAATCTACGAAAATAAGAGAAAAAAATAAAAAAAAGCTTCTCCTCACGTTGTAATAACAGCTAGCTGTCAAAATATTCAGAACTGACATCACACGTGAAAACGGTCAACTAGTAAATAGCATTGAGGTTCGGGTAATTTCCGTACATAAGCAGCACTTGTCAGTGCCAGTGACTCTCAACATGTCTTTATACCATCTACATAACATATTACACGACTTTTAGTATACAAATGAGTTTTGTTTCATATATGACTAGAATTTCTTTGTTATTTTTATTAACTAAGAGCTGGAATAGGCACTATCACTCATTAATTAATTCAAACATTTATTCCACTAGTTCAAACTATGCTCTATGTTGACAGAAAATGGTATACAAATTACAATGACTATAGTTTCACCGTTTACTAGCAGTACCAGTGAATAATAATGTTTTTTCCACGTAATAAAATCTCAATTTTCACTGGTGCTTGGTGGTCCCGCAGTTATAAATATGTGTTTAGCTAACGATTAAAAAATATAAGAATATTTTTGTACCTACCAAGAGCGGCTCTGCTAGATCCAAAACTATCTCGTAGACATTGTAGATATCTAAAAATCAAATTTATACAGCACGCCTTTTTGTTAAATAAAAACATCTCTTTTAAAACATTCCTGGAATTATTTTTAATCTACCGAGTATTTTGACCTTATAATTAGTGTTTTATCATTAAATTAATTGTGCTTTGATTTGATGAAACAACTCATATAATAATCAAGACGTTAACCATTTAGATTTTAGACAGCGCTGATAGACTATTAAAAGATAGCTCTTAACAGTTGTGCAAACCTATTATTTACGGCTCTGACAGTAAACTTATAATAACCGACATTATTTTCTCTTTGTGGTTTATGGTACCCTGATATTTAAATGCTCGTTTCCCGGCTTATCGGCTCATTTCTACTGTTTTCTGCTGGCTTAGAAATGTCTAACATTAAAAATACAAAAAAGCGCCATTTTCTTTTGGTGTCCATACACCATGAAGTCATTTTCTCTCAATGTTTATGATGGCCTGATACAAAGTGAATGATTTTTAGTTGTTATTTGAACAAAAATTTTGGTAGTCGGACATTCGATAGAATTACGAGAAAAGTACCTAAAAACTTATAAAAAGAGCGCGTTACATCTTAAGATAAATTTTAAAAAATCTGTGGTTTTATTAGAGCGGCCTTAGATTTGAAAATTTAATAGGTAAATAAACTTGAAAGACATGAAAACGCTTAAAGAAATACAATTTTAAAAGAATTTTGCAAGAGACACCCCGAAACCAGAAAATATTTTTCTGTAGAAAGTCTGTTCGTCTGGCCCAACGGCTGTGCGGATCAAAAATTTTGGAAAAATATTGTCACAGCGCGCAATAACAGAATTTTCATTTTATTTATTATATGTTTTTCGGCCCTGGGTATCAAGAGATCTTTTCTTCAATTTCAGGAAAAATCAAATAACAGATTTTATTGACAACGAATATTTCTTTTTTTTTAAACCTGTCGTACTGACGCTTATGACCTTAGCTGTCGAGCTTCTATATTTTACAATTCCTCTTTCCGTAGAACTTGCTTCAAAATGGAAAAAATGGCAAATTTCTGCCATCAGATGTCGTAGCGTTTTATATCAAATCCTAATATTTTATTTACACAAATGCTTACTCAATAAATATTGTAATAATAATTTTTTTTATTTCTGACATTGATAACAAAAAATTAAGATTAATGACTTTTCATATGCATAAATACAAAGTAAATTTGTACTAGATATTATTATAAATAATATAATTAATTTATAAATAATTCTGAAAAAAAAGAAAAAATTTATGATCATTTTCCTGCTGCTATGAAATAGTAAAACGGCGTGCCATACTTTTCAGTGTAAATTACACTGAGTTATTTACACTACACTAATTATACCAAACACATCTATTATTGCACTATATTGATGATTTCCGATTCCTGAAAGGAAAAGTACAGGCGTTGTTACCATAGTTCTTTATATAAGAGCTGGTGCTAGCTCCTGACAATTTAAACACAAAATCTTTGCAGTCTCAAAAAAAAACAAAACGGTACTTCTAGCCACTAAAATCAACACTTTCAAATTGACTGCAATTTAACAACGAAATTCTCAAGTCCGACTGTAATTTTCAAATAAAATTTTTCTTTTATTTGAATAACAAAACGATAAATAATATTTGTACAATAACATGTTGTTAATACGCATGATTATTAGATGCAGAAAGTCGTGCCGGATTATCAAGCGTGCCGTACCGTACGCTGCCGGATTAATGGAAGTTCAACAATTCATGGAGACAGTTCGGAGGCGCTTGATTTTAATTAATTATTTGTTCTTGAGGATGCAACCTCAAATGATCGGTCAAGTGATGTCGATGCTTGAAACGTTTATTGCAGATTGGACAAACAAAACACGGATTGACGCCGCACTCCAGACGCAGGTGACGTAAGAGATTGCACTTATGATTGTACAGTCGAGAGCACCGGTGACATCGGAACTGCGGCGACACCGGCGTCTGCTGGTTATTGAAACCCACAAACATTTTCGATAAGACGTCTTCGCGATTTTCGTGAGATAAAAATGTACGGCTACTGACGTGTTTCGTTTTTACGCCGTATTCATCTGAAATTAAAAAAAAAACAAATGCTGTGAAATAATTAGGAAGTTTCCCCTTTCTATTTTGAATCATAGTCCTCCAAATTTAAAATTTAATAGCGAAAACATTTTTGAAATATCTTTAAGAACAACAAAGTTATGCTACCTCAAACTTAAAAGTTGACAAAATGGCGGGTGATGTCACGCGGCACAAGTGCATAGACATAGCAATATAAAGATAGCATGTGCCAGGGTTTTAGACGAGGGAAGTGAAATCGATTTTCGACGAGGTAAGGTGGTGTCAATTTTTCATTATTATATACGTTTCTATGTTACGTTTGAATTTTACGCCAGTAACCATAAGCAGTGCGGCCGGCCAATCAAAAATTGACACCATTTTCACCTCGTGCCCGTCCCTCAGTGGATTTCCCCTCCGGCAGCTGTGTAATTCATCCCTATAATTTCTAGATCCGTGCATATATTTATGGCAAGTCATAAAAGCAGCAGTGAATTAACATTAACGCAAACATTGTATTGTAAAGTCTGACATTTTAAAATATATTTTATATTATATTATTATTATTTAATATTACACCTTGTACCGAGCTGGGTAGAGTAGTGGTGACAGCACTAGACTCGCATTCGGGAGGTCTGGGTTCGAATCCCGGCGGGGGCAGATGTGGCTGGGACTTTTTCCTACTGCCTCTCGCCGAGAAACGGTAATTCCTGTACCGGCCATCTTGATTGAGGTTTTCCATGGTTTTCCTCAATTAATTCCAGATAAATATCGAGATGGTTCCTTATTTGAGGCCATGGCCGATTACCTATCAAACTCCTAGTTCAAAAATTGCCTACCTTATCCTAATTTCCTATAATTCCTTCATTCGCCCATTGCTATTACATAAGTTGAAGTTTTAAAAAGGTAGAAAAATAACGGGAAGTGTGGTAGATGGAAAATAGTAGTGGTGCGAGTGGCGTCTGTTATGACATAAAGTCGAGAAACGGACGTTAAACGCATTATTATTAATATTATATTACACCTTGTGCCGCGTGACGTCATAATGGCCGACGAAATGTTGGTCAGTTTCGTTTGCGATCACACGAACAAAACATTAAATATCTCCGTTGAATTTAAAGATATCGAGAAATTATTTCGGCTCATTTTTAATATATCACTATAGTATTTTCGTAAAGTAGAAACTTCCTAATTATTTGGGGATTTATGTCTGCGAGACACTGTATTAGAACGATTGTATCACTATTTTTATTCAGAACAAAAGTGTAGTGAGATCTCGATAACTCGACCTCGTTAAGTCGTAATCCTCAGTAAAACGAAAAAATGGTCATTCTTTTCCGCTGAACCTCTAAATACGCGGTATCTCGAATTATTTAGACTCTGTAATTTGAACAAAATGTTATTTCTCTGTAAAGTATTAATACTCTCTTACTGTGAATTTCAAAAAGCACACTCCGTAAGTCAAAGTTAGTAAAATATAATGACGTCTTACTTGGAATTCCACAACTCGAAGAATATACTTGGAAATTGTGCCTTTCTAAGTCGAAATTTTAGCAATTCTTGAAATTCTTGTTAAGTCGAAAACTCATTAATTAATTAATTAATTAATTATTTACTAATATTATTATTGTGCCTCAGATTCAAACTTTAAAATATAATAAATGAAAAATCTTTCCGTACTTAAAAAAACTTATTTATTTAGGAATATTATTTGTACATCAAAAACTGTAAAAATTTAACTCAACAGACTTTGGTTTGTCAAAAAAAAAAATAAGTAACAGATTAACAGCAGTAAAGTATTTTTTTTTTTTGTTTTACTACGAATAAAAAAAGAATTCTTCGTTGGATAGATAATACAGAGGGTTTGTATTTGAAACGTTAGTATAATTTATGGCGAAAGATGACAATTTAAAAATACAAATTGACTTATCCGAGGATTTTCGACTAAACTCACCAACATAAATATAATAAATTTTATTATATTTATATTACTCAAACTTCTGTTAGCCTGTTACTATAATAGGAATCCAAATGAATAAATTACTACTTATAGTTTTCATAAAAGTAAAATTAAATTTTACTAATGCTGGACTCCGGATACGACTTTCAGCTTTAAATGTAGATCTATAATATCCTTAAATCTACATTTAAAGCTGGAAGTCGTATCACAAACCGAGCATATAATTTTCCTCACTAAAAATCGAGGTGAATCTAAGTTGCCTCAAACATTTCTCAAAAAAAGGCGTTGCTTTTCGAGAAAAGCAACGTTGAGGTAGATTTTGTCTAACATGTACAGTAATCGCATTATAACATTGCACTTTTCAATTTGACTAGTAACATTCAACATAATTTATACTGTGTGTTCATAAAACTCTTCAATTTATATAATGAAATTTGTCACCTAGTTTTAATATAGTATATATTATAGACTGTATATCTAGTGTCGTAACTGCTTACATTACGCACGAGTGGTGACATGTGAAAACGCGCGATGGCAAGTTTTAACAGTCACACGAGATGTAAATGATATTCTTTGCGCGTACCTCCTGTAAAATAGCCGCTTTTCATTTCATATTCAGTATATTTATAACTCATCTTTAAAGTTCAATTCCAAAATATGTAATAATAGAAATTAGTTTCACGGGTAATTGGAATAAAAAATCAATTTAAACACTTATTGATTGCAATTTTCAATTTTATTGATCTTTGTAATGCAAAATTGCCTTTTATATCATAGTTTTATTATAATTTAAACATGCTGAGAGCTTGAAAAAGTCTTGATTTAATAAAGACGAAACGTTGCAATCAATAAGTGTTTAAATTGATTTTTTATTCCAATTACCCGTGAAACTAATTTCTATTATATTTATAATATTTTTGGCAGTTCAAAGAAACTACACTTCTATTAGATTGTTTATGAAAATTCCTGTTTAACTGGTTAGATCGTGTTTCATTGCAATTTGCAGCACTAGTGCGTAATGGGTCACTTTACATGCCTGCATACGTGCATGTATGATGTAAAGCAGCTATTTTATAGAGGCATTGTGAAATTTTTTTATTTCATTTTACATATAAATTGTAATGCAATAAAGTTACTTAAAATATATTTAATAACTCTATGAGTTATCGATCACACGGTATTTATTTATAAGAGACACTAAAAAACGACTAGGACCATTTTATTTATTTTTTAGCCTTTGAAAAACACAGTAAATAAAAACTGTATCGTAAAATTTAAAACTGTATTTATCAATAATATAAGCGATTGTTGATTAATGCTTTATAGTAGACGTTTCGGGTATACTACATACAATAATTAATTTTTGTTTCAATAATGGTTCGCACCCACTGTATCGGATTGGGTCGACACGGCACACTGCAGGATGTTGTCGAATCGATCCCAGCTGACTAGTGCGCGGGAACTCATGTATCCAAAAAATGCCGGTCGTGCCGAGTTGATCCGATCCAATCCAGAGAATTCGTCACTCTGTGACGATGTAATAAAAACGCAGTGCAGTTTTAAATTTTACTATTATAGTCAGAAAACAGTTTTATTTTTAGATTAAAAAAATCGTTCGTATTGATATTCGGGATGTACTTTTCTAAAATGTGAGGTTAAGTTGTGTTTGTGCGCCATTCTGACAGAACAAACAGGGCACTGAAATTGTGGTTCGATTCCACACTCTAATTTCATGTGTCGTTTGACGCTGCTGTACAAGGCGTACACCTTCCCACAATATGGACACTTGTACATTTTACCCTTCTCACTTCTGACACCCGGATTACTTTCATCGTCGGAAACCATTAAAGTCTGTATTTGACTTGATATGTAAGTCGTGGTGACATTCGGGAATTTATTCAAGCTTTTATTAGCACCTGAAAAAAATCACACATATTAATAACACAAATAAATAGCTATAGTCCGTTGTAAATTATAAGATCCGTTTGGTATATTAGAGGAGAGTAGATAATTCAGTGTTTACGCTAAAAACGTATGTTATAATACGCGCCACGGTCCTAAAACGTTCTGAAGTTAGTCATCAACAGCGTCGCAAATGCATATTTTAGAGCCGTCCTGGTTGTTTTGTGGGAAAGGAAAACTCCCACCACCTCCCAGTTACCGGCACAGAACGTGCGTTCGTCGGTGATTGGCTATCGCTGGTTGTCTTGTCACTTGTCGCTTTCCTGCTATAAAGTACAGTCCACTACGCTATTGTTAAGTTGTTTCTTTGATTGTTAATTGATCAAGATGCCTAATACAGTTTTGCATAGACAAGCACGAAAAATAATTTTTTGGATGACTTTATGCAAGGAATTAGACCTTTAGATTAAAGAAAAATTAAAAACAATAATATAGTGCGAGTTTGTAGTTTTTCAGCCGACTGTACCTGCGCAAGCCTCCATTTGCATCTAACTTCCGAACCTTTCAGATCCATGGCGCGTACTATACACTTATAACAAACGGGTTAGTGACAGATTTCACAACAAAGTTCAGATTTAAGATAACGTTAGAAGAGAAATAAGTTGTTTTTATATTTTTCATACAGTTTTTATATTGAAACTGATTCATTTGAAGACACAAAAAAATGTCAAAGCAAATAATGAAGAAACTTCGTTTAACAATTGTCAAATTCACGTAATCTACTCTACTCTATTAACCTCTGCTCAAGAGTCGGGACTACTGAGATACCAAACAGATCAGTGTACCTGTCTCTTTTGTATAACAAACAGGGGCGTAGCTACCGCCGTATCTGCCGTATCAATTATACGGGGCCCCTGGGCCACGGGGGCCCCCAACGTGCGTAAGCAAAAATTAATAAAACCTTCCCATTTTTTTTTTATTTCAGAAATGACAAAAGTCAAAAAAAGCAATTTCTTTCTTTCCCGCGTAAACCGTGCGTTTAAAAGTTGCCAACACCCTACATCGGTTATCGCGGGCTGCGGGATTTCCCCGTTTATGTCATTTACTTCAACGGGGGAAGGGCCCTCAAACAAATTTTTATACGGGGCCCTGCCAAGGCACGCTACGCTTCTGATAACAAACGCAATAGTGTATACACTTTTTAAACAATGTTAACGCTTTTTAAACTGGAGTTTGATATCAAACACATCTATTATGAAACACCCATTGTTGAATGCAATATTAGACAAATTTTATTATTCAAACAATGTCACTGTCAAGACTCAAACCCGAATCTTCCACTATCGCGGCGGCTGAATTATCATTTATTCTTATATTGCATTGGAACATCAACAATGGATGTTTCATAATATAATAAAAAGTTTGGTCGATTCCTCTCTGAACACTCTTTTTAAAAAGATTTTTCTCGAAGAAAAGAGTAATTCCGGTTCCAAGGCGTTGTTCTTAATGATCTTCACCTGTATGTTAATGATGTAGGAACATAAGTAAAATAACTGTTTTAAAATAAATAAATAAATATATTCAAAAACATAACCGCTTTTTATATAATACAAATCTCTAAGCCTTGTTACAATAAACACATTTTTGTTATCCTCGTTTTGTAAGTCTTCTTGGTATCCTGGCTTTTATAGGCTGTGGTCTATTGATATTTCTGCCTGCCGTTACGTTTACAACTGCGGAAGATATTAACAAAGTCGGTGTGGCAACCGGCGAGTGTCCTCCTTGGCGACTTGCAGGTAAGTGTATCGATGGCTCATGATGTCTAAGCGTGAGAATGTTTTCTGCTCGGTCGTAGAAGGACTGAGCAAAGAATACATTCGCGCCTAGACATCATGAGGCCTCGATACACTTATCTGTGACCACGGCCTAGACAAGCGCGGAAACCAAGAAGATTTGGAACAAGGTACTATTTGATGCTACTTTGAATCTTGCGATCCACTCAAAAAAATGAGCGAGTCTAACAGCAGTGGCAAATGATGTGTAACACATTTATTTCACACTGTATTTATAAAAACACGCTTGACAGCTGCGTCTTCTTTATCCATTTTAGGTCGCATCATAGAATCATATTATAGTAAATTGAATAATTTGAATAGCGTGCGCTTTTCCCACTTCCGTAAGGCATTTCCGCTTCATTCACAAAATTACTGCCCATACCGAGAGCTAAGATGTTACACATCAAAAATGAGTAATTCTTACAGTAGTCACCAATGATGTGTAACATATATATTTCACACTGTATTTATAAAAGCACGGTTGTAAGTACGTGAAAACTGTTCCTAGTCCGTATTAATCTGATGTACATTTTTGATATGAGCTTTGAGGTTATGATTATGAGTCATTTTAACATGGCAAATTGGACACTCGAATTTAGGTTCGACCCCGCACTCAAGCTTCAAATGTCGCTTTAAGCTTTGATGAACGGCGTAAGCTTTGCCGCACCGAGAACATTTATATTTCAGCGCAGAATCTTGATCTTGTGAGTCCACCGTAAAAACTGAAATTATTCTACCGAAGTCGTCGCTAGTTTTGGTGCTGGCCATTTTCGAGGTTGGCGTCGTTTGATATTCGCTCCTGTCGGTTTGATTTCCGTCCAAACTGGAATTAAATACCCGAAACGGGTGGCGTGTTGGGACTTCCCCGCTAGGTGTTGGATATAATTTTGAATCTGCTGAAGGTACATAATTTGCATCTGTAAAAGAATTTAAGAGTGTTAAAACAAGCACGAGGAACAATTGAACCATTTTATGGTCGTAACTAATGGACCAGTCCGGCTTTGTCTGGATTTGTAGATTGCCTATTAAAGATAGCATTTGAGAAGGATTAATACTATGTCGGTCAAAATAGCTTCATAAGTCTCGCCAAACAATTAAACAATAATTATTTTGTCACGAATAATTTTTAAGTCTGTGATATCTTCTAAAATAAATTATACGGCGTAAGGATCAATTTTGATCTGAATTCAATATCTAAGGCAACTAACATATTTAATTGGATACGGATTAATACCATGTTGGTCAAAATAACTTCGCAAACAATTCATTATTTTTTATAAAATTTTGAAAAGATAAAAATGGTTACTGTAGATTATCCTTAGAAGATAGACGTATGCTATCGCGGACTTTTGTGTAGGCCTTTTTGAGACCTACAATTATGTAATACATTAACTTGATGTATCTATTAACGTTTAGCAAGAGTAAGCCATGTAAGCCCCCTAAAAGCGTCTATTTATAACTTGATTACAAAACATCGAGATTGCTCTACTACCTTTCAATTTAGTATGAATGTTATTGTACACAAAAATCTTCCAGAAGAACTTATTTAATTTATGGTGAAAACCACATTAATAATAATAATAACAATGCGTTTAACGTCCGTTTCCCGACTTTATCTCATAACAGACGCCATTCGCACCATTACTATTTTCCATCTACCACACTTCCCGTTATTTTTCTACATTTTCAAAACTTCAACTTATGTAATAGCAATGGGCGAATGAAGGAATTATAGGAAATTAGGATAAGGTAGGTAATTTTTGAACTAGGAGTTTGATAGGTAATCGGCCATGGCCTCAAATAAGGAACCATCTCGATATTTATCTGGAATTAATTGAGGGAAACCATGGAAAACCTCAATCAAGATGGCCGGTACAGGAATTACCGTTTCTCGGCGAGAGACAGTAGGAAAAAGTCCCAGCCACATCTGCCCCCGCCGGGATTCGAACCCGGACCTCCCGAATGCGAGTCTAGTGCTGTCACCACTACTCTACCCAGCTCGGTTGTGAAAACCACATTAAAATCCATTGTGTAGTTTCGAAGAACTAAGCGAACAAATATACAGACGCGCAGATAGAATTTTTTTTTAGACTATTTGAAGACTAGAGAGGCGATGACTCCGGTTTAATCCTATTCTCCGACAGACCCAAGCACAAATGACAGGACGTTTGAAAAATGTAGCACATAGGGTACTTTTTCAATGCATTTTTAACGATCGTAAATATTGGTATATTATGGATTCATTTTCATACCTCTATTCTGTAGGTAGACTTTTTCTGCGAGCAACTGCAACCTGTTAATTTTGATCGCAAAAATTCACTCTTACCATTTTTTCATAACGCGCCAAAAGAAGACTAACTTCAAGAAAACAATAAATAACTTAAGATTATACATCATATGATTTTATTTATTTTTATTTCATTGTTACAAATTTTAATATTTCTATAAATATTGATTTCATATTTCATAACAACTGATTTTGAAATTCGGAATTTCAAGGCTAACCAACAATTAAAAAAAAACTATATTGTTATATTATGAACGTATTTAATATGGGCGTTTATGTTGTGTTTATGTCTCATTTTTTTATGACAAATATGACATTCATATTTGGGTTCGACTCCACATTCGTCTCTCAAATGTCTTTTCAGACTTTTTTTTGTCTGATAGTTTTTCTTACAACGTGGACAGACATAAACAAAAACATTTTCATTGGCTATTACGTCAGTCGTACTGAACGAATATAAATTTTCAGCAATTTCAGTTGACAAATTCATGATTTCGTCAAAGCTTTTCACTTGGTTAGTTTCGTGCGGACTGCAATCTTCTATAAATATAATATCTTCTTTTTGACTGGAATCTGAAACGAATGTATTTTGTTAGACGGGAAAATCATATTTACAAAAAAAAAACGTGTGAGCCTCATCCACATAAGTTCACGGAAGAAGTGAAACTTCTTTAGATTTATGAACTCGTTTCATTGCTGCGTTATCCAGTCCGTGTTATCAAGGTTTTTCTTATATTTCCTCGCCGCTGAATCGTTTCCCCTTTTACGTAAAAAAGCTTCATTTCAAAAAGGAAAATGTTGTGTTTCTTTTGGTATAAACAACAAAACTGCAAATTTTATTTACTGTAAATTGCTTTATTATAAGACATTTGTACATTGTACTCAGAACTAAGAAATAAAAATTATAATCTATATATATAATCTATATTAAATTTAAACCAAGACCTAGAGATGGGAAAAACGGGTCTTTTTAGTGATCTGCATCTTTGCATCTGGATCCCGTATGTGAGCCGGCTCACTGAACCGGTTCAAAAAGAGCCGAGTTCTGAATATGTTACTGCAGTCTGCCACTGAGTTTACTAGTTCAGTCAATCATATCACGACCTGTATAGAATTAAGAATGCATAGCCAAACATGTGATGCATGAGTCATTTGAGCTGACAGATGCATCAAAGCAAGAATTGATACGTAAGTGTAAAATGTGCTTCTGTGTGTTAAGTGTTTCACTGAGTTATGCGGATCCGCTGATCCGTCGGCTCAAAAAAAGTGAGTCGGCTCTCACGGATCTTCTGTCGGAGTCGGCTCTTTGAACCGGTTCAGATCTGAGTTACCCTTGAAGTTCGAGTTATAGAATTTCTCACTATTTAAAAAATATTTTTTGTGGTTTTGAACAGAAAAAAGGAAGATTTTATAAATAATTATTTTCAATGAGTCTACTTTTAAGTTTCAATCATATGAATATATTTTATGTGAGCTTTGAGATTTGTTTTTCTGGTAATTTTTTTATGACAAATCGGGCACTCGAAGTGTTTTTTGACCGTACAGCCACCACTTAAATGCTTATTTAAATTTAACTCGCTAATAAAAGTTTTATTACAAGTTGGACAGCTGAATATTGTTATTGGTTGATGTGTTGGACCAGCTATTATTGAACTGGTCGACACCACGACGGGAAATTGATAATTCGAATTATCCGTCGTGAGAAGGGAGTCCTGCTTGACATCTGAAAGAAATTATTTTTATTTTTATTAGTGAATGTATTTTGGAAAAAAACACACATTAACTTATCGTAAATTATTAACAATGGCAATCAAATGTTTGAAAAAGCTATAGTGGTTAAAGACAATATATTTATTATAAATTATAGACGCTTGAGAACTGAGGTTGTTAGCGTTCGATTACATGAAATTAAATTAATCGACGTATTACGAAACATCCACTACGGTTGAGAGATTCAACCTCACGACAGTTGGATCCAAAAGCCAGCACGCTAAACATTGCACCAAGCTGGCCTGAAAGACTCAATCGATTTGAACGAAATTCGGTACATATATATACAAGGGTCCCTCATTGCTCTCTAGCTCCGTCATTTGTGTAAACAAAAACACGTCAAAATTTGGCGATTTTTGTGAGATTGCAGCATGACGACGTTTTTCGTTATATCATTAGTGTATTTGCCATATGGCAACGTACACTATTGGCGTCGGTCGGATGGCGGGACCTAGGGGTCGGACCAAAATTTCTCGACGTTTCATAACCTCCTAAACACTTCGGCACCATTTTTAAAAATGTTTATATATATATGTATATATATATATATATATTTATATATATACGTATATATATATATATATATATGTGTGCGGGCAATAACTTTCGAAAGAGTTAATTGATTTCAACTAAATTTGGCCCACGTGTTGAAATCCATCACCGCAAGAAGCCTATTTAAAATGGGCCTAATCGGGCCATTTTAAGGGTAGTTTTTAGGGGTTGAAAAAAGTTTTTGGGCCCCAAAATACCGAAAAAATTCTCAGAATCGTTTGAAAATTAAATTTTAACCCTTTAGTAGCATTTAAAAAGTGGCCCTAAAATTTCAATAAAATCGGCCCGACAGGACCTGACTTACAAATTTTATGAAAATACTAGTTTGCCGATAGTAAATGATTTACTGAAAGTTGTATATAATTTGGTATAGAGGTTCGATTGATAATAATATTACAATTAAGAAAAAAAAATTATTTTAAGGGGTGTATTAAGGAGTCAGATTTTTTATTTTGCCCAAAAACCAACTTAAGTTCATGTAATAAAACCAGACTGCCTGTATTAGCAAATACACTATATTGTCGGCAGAGTTTGGGCACTGCGACCCGGGTTTTTTAATATCTTATCTTCTCGTAAACATTTTTTTGGGCCGCCCCTCTTATTGGATCGGGAGTTAAAAATGAAAAATGATTAACTCAGAAAAAGTCAAATAATTATAAAAAATCAAATTTTATTGTCTTATAATGCAAAACAAAAACAAAATCCAAACAAAATTGTTCAAGTAAGTACAATACATAACTTTTCTTGAAAGAAATATTTTGAAACTAGACTTAAGTACTTCAAAAAAGGCCAAAATAATTAATCAGAGAAAAATTTTTTGATTTTAAAAGATTTATAGAAGTGTAATTAAAAAACTAAATTAAACGTTACTTCATAACCTAAAGAGAATTTTTGGTTTATACTAAAAATAATTGTGTATTAATAGGCGCGGTTTTAGCAGGTGGGTTCAGAACGCCGTAAACATTATGACTGAAATTATTTCTTGACAGCACTTGCGCAAGTAAAGAATGACACTTTTAACACTAGTGCTGTAAAGTTGTGTCACGAAAAATAAAGGTAGTCGTACTACCATTTCTATAGTAAATCATAAATCTATAGTAAATCATGAGAATTGATTGCAGCCGACAATATTTGAAGTCATCTTCCCCAAAATTTAACTGTCAAAAATATTAATATGAAGCGAAAATCAGCTATTTTATAGGAGGTGAGTGCAAAAAATGTTGTATGTATCTATTCTTCGTATTGATATAATGACTAATAAAACTCACAGTAGCTCGTTTTAACATAATGTCACTCTTGTCA